>LPNX010815258.1:145519-212773 GCA_001517045.1 Pseudotsuga menziesii | reverse complement strand
TTGAATCAGGCTTCAACTTCCTTCGAACAAGAGCATAAAGGTGAATGGTGATTGAATGTAGGTATCATAGACTCAATATACAAAACTGGGACATCTATGTGACACAAGAGGCATCGATAGAGGCTCCATAGGGACTGGAAGCTTCACCAGTCAATGGAGATAAACTCAGAGAAACAAGTATAGCTCCTAAATTCAAACTATTAACCCAACCAACAAATGTGATATACAGTGCTCTATTTGAAGGTGACATGACTCGACTGCTGCCAAAGATAACATCTTTTCCTGTCTGGCTTTTTGGTTTTTTTTTGGGACTTTTTCAAATATTTTGAAAAGCTTGAAAAAGAATAAAAGTGCTTTATAGTTACAAACTAGGAGGAGGCGAGTGTCAAGGGGCAAACAAACTAGTTCCAAGCAGTGGAACATACCTATGCTCAATGCAAGGAAACATGTGTAGGATAACGACACTCGGGGGAAAGTACCCTCCCGGTAAAAATGGGGAATCAAGCTGCAAAAGATATGTAAAATGGCTCTACGTGGCTAGACATGAGACAAGATCTGGCTATATGGCTGATAATAAAAGTCAGGGAAGCCGGCATAAGGCTTAATAAGGAAATCAAAACTCATGATAATGCAATTACAACTTGACATAAGGGAGTCATGGGGAAAAGGCCAGCAAAAAGATCAAGAGGAGTATGAAGCTCTTGCACAAAGTCTTGGTGGTACTACACAAAGGACTTCCACACCCTAAAGGAAAAATGTCGGCATGAGCACCAAATGCAAAACATGAGCTAACTAGGGTACCCATGTATGGTCAAGCTCTACCATTCACATCATGTCACTTCTAAAAGCAACAAGAAGGTTCTGTGACAAGATAGAATGGGTTCGTACCTAAGGTTATAATGAAATGGTTGTAAGGTCATGCAAAGTGAAAATGGATGTGAAACCTAACACATATGCCAGTTTAGACATAATACCTAAAATCGGCACGAATAGGTCAAAACCACGGTCAAACCGCGCTCAAAATGGACGCCTACATCATCAAATTAGTTCAAAATGGTCCAAAATGGTAAAAAATGGTCAAAACTATAGAAAGTGGGTAAACAATTTCAAAAAAATTCTATAACTAGTAAAAAAATTTTTAAAAAATTCTATAAATAGTAAAAAATTTAAAAATTCCATATCATTTGAAATTTTTACCCATTTGAGCTCAAAACTTCCAACGCAAATTTTGAGAGCATTGTCCGACGAAATTCAACACCGTTTGATCCAGATAACTCCTCATGTCCTCCTCTTCCTATTTCATGCAAAAAAATTTAAGTTTTCATGGTCCAATTAATTTTCTAGGACATCCTAAGTTGTGTGTTTCGGCCCATGCGGGTATTGGGGTTTTTTATGCATATAGGGTTCGCCATACACAAAAAAAAATACCCTAACCCGCATACATATGCGGCTATTTTGCAAACATTTGCGTATGAGGCCGCACATGAGGTTTTCAAGGGCAAATGATAATCAAAACTCTTGTTTTTTGTGCAGGATGGTATTAGAGTGGAGGGAGAGGGAACATGGTGATGTGGAAGAGGCTGTGCAAGGTGATTTAATGGCCCAATAAGCATTACATGCGCATGGTTTGTATAAGTTTTGGTGTCTTACCAGCCTGAGGGCCAAACCAATACTCCTCTAGATGCTAGTGGATTACTGGAATCCAGACTCTAAGAGTTTTCACATTGACAGGATGTCTCTTAGCATAGAAGTTGAGGACATATACTTTATCACTGGATTATCCCAAGGAGGAGAGGTGGTAAATATCCGATCCCATGGGATAGGAGGTGGATTGACTATTGATGAGTACATTGCGGTGTACTACTTTCTGGACACGAAAAATGTTGGGAGTCAAATCCTGACAAACTCTAGCCAGGTTCTGGGACTGAAGGCCATACTATTGGCATTAGGCAGGATAGCCATATTAGCTTCACTCCACCAGGCCTCTCGGCCACTGATGTTCTATGCAGTGGAGTGTATGAGACCCACAGTGTATGACTAGAGCACTGCGCTGTTGAGAAACATGAAACAACAACTCAATGACTGCAAAATGGGCAGGGTGCAGAAATTCAGTTTTGGCAGCATACTAAGCACGTTCTTCTTTGAGCATGTACCAAGGCTAAGCCCTAGAGTGGGAATTCCTCCACACAGAGTTTGAGATCCAGACCAACAACTTTGGGTCAATGTTATGCGCAGACTAGGCGGAGGTAGGGTGGCTAACCCCGACCCAACAAACTTATTTCCATGGTGGTGGAGGTATATCATTGCCATCGATGACTATCCCTATGCAAGGATAGACTTCCGTGGAGATAAGGACATGCCCCTACCACCAAGAGTGGCATCTGACGACATAGGTAACGAATCCCAAACCCACTTTTTAAGTTTTTTGAATTATTAATTTTTTTTTTGTTTCTTGATATATTGACTCAAAAGACATGTTTTGATGTGACGACACATAGTGACTATCTTTCATGTGTATGCATATGTTGGACCATGATGACCAGATGGTTTCCCTCATCATAGACGGAGGGGAAGAGGAGGTGATATCATGGGTGCGGATGCAGAGTGGATGCTCCAAAGCATTCACACAAACTTTGTATGGTTGACGCACAGGGTACCTAGGGAGGAAGTCAAGGACTTGCCTGAGGCCATGCAGTGCCAAGTGGTTAGTGTACCATGGGCATGGGTTCAATTATTCCGACGACTAGCTATAGCCATAGTGTGCTACCATGATTAGAACCCCCCTCCTCCTCTTCAAGCTTAGAGACCTGAGATTATTCCTTTTTGTACGACTGTGTATTATATTTTGGTGGCTCGGAAGCCCCAATTTTGTATTATGACACTTATGTATTATGACGTCACTTTTTGGATGTTAATGAAAAACTTTTATGATGATCAATTTTATTTATTTACATGTGTGCAAAAATGTATGTTTGTGATATGCTTATGGTCTATGAAACAAATTCCAATCTAACACATAGTTAGCATATGAGTTAGCAACTTGATTAAAAATTCTTGAAACATGAATGTTGTTAGAATAATCAACCCATAGTTAGCTACCTTAGACATTAATTAATCCAATTTTTGTCTTATTTGCCTAGTTTCCATATTCCACCTTATGCAAGTTGTCCTCCACACATCCAAAGTGATCAAAATTGCTAAATTTGAGTCATGGAGCACTTGGGAAACCACTTGGAATCAAATCTGCTTTATTCCTGGCCTTCCTAGCGCATGTCTGCTTTTTCTGCTTTATTGCCTGCTTTTTCTGAGTTTTAAGGCAATTGGGAAAGTTTGACTAGGTGAAGTTAACTTGTTTTTTGTCCTCATCATCCTCCACTCTTATATCCTATGAAAATCATGTATGAGTTGTCCTTCCATCATCTATTAGCTTTCCTAATTGATTTTTCCAATTCATGAGCTCCTAGACAGATTTGGAAACTGCTTTATTCACCTATGGGGGATTTGCTTAGATTTAGTAAGCCTGCTTTTTACCAAATTCGAATGGCATACTTATGCATTCTAATATCTCATGTAATTATTTATTTTGGTAGCCTATGACTTCACAGGGTTGGCTATTGTACACTTATTCAATACAGATTAGTGTTCTACTCCATATTCAGTCTCCTTTGTGTGTAATTTGCATGTGTAATTGGCAATTTTTGTGAGTGTAATTGTTCTAACACTTGGGTTCAATTTACACATGGTATTAGAGCCTTTTTAGATTGATTTCTCTCCTTCCAATTTTTATTTCAGGTTCGACATCATTGACTGGGAGCATTCTGCTGACCGAAGGGACAATTTCTAAGCTATGGATCAATCTTAGAAGATCATCTTGACTCCATTTAACTTCTTTGAATGGAAAGAAGAGATTGAGATACTGTTGAGAGAAAAAGGCCTATACATAGTGACTATGGAAATAGAAATAGATCCCAATGCAGCTGCAAATAAAATTAAATGTCCCAACAGGAGGGATGAGGCCTATGGTCTCCTGTGTCTAAGCATATCCAGAGACCTCCTTTTCCATCTTGATGGATTGACATCACCAAATGAAGTATGGGAGAATATTTTTGAGCTTTTTGGTAAGAAAGATGAGATGAGGGGACATCAAATTGAAAATGAATTGATCTCCCTAAGTCCCAATAGCTTTGAATCCCTGCAACTTTATTTTTCCAAGTTCAAAGCCCTTGTTTTGCAGCTAAAACAATGTGCGATCGAAAAGAAGGATGCTCAACTAGTTTTGGCCATACTCTTGAAGCTTGGCCCTGACTATTCAATGTTTGTATCGACCTTCTATGCCACAAAGTTGACAGCTCGAGCGTGGAAAATGCCTAGCCTTGCATATTTCATGGAATCTCTCACACAAGAACAAGATAAACTGGTGATGATGGGCACCATCAAACCTTCCAAATACCAAGCTCTGGTTGCTAAAGATTCTAGGGTGGATTCAAAAGGGAAGAATAAAGATAAGAAGCCACCTGAGAAAAAGAGAGACAAGAACAAGTCTTCAGAGGAGCTTCAAGGTTCCAAGAACCCCCAGAAGAAGAAGAACAAAGGAGAAATGAGCAAGTGTGCATACTGCAGTAAGGGAAATCATCCTGAAAGCTCCTGCATGAAGAAGAAAATTGACATGCTGACCCAACTCCTAGAGAAGAATGGCATCTACTTTCCTGATAGCTCAAAGAAGAGAGAAGGAGGATAAAATTCATAAGACAGAGAGAGAGTTCATGCATTGGTTGCTGGCACATCAAGCTCACCTAGTTTCATCATTGATTCTGGAGCTTTAAGACATATGGTTTTGAACAAGGATGCATTCACCTCACTTGACATGTCGAAAGGTTTACCAATAGTACTGGGAGATGACTCTCTCACTAAAAGTTTGGGCAAAGGGAGGATTGATCTTGAACATGGTAAGTTCAGCAATGTATTGTATGTTCTAGGTCTTGCCTCTAACCTCTTATCAGTGTATCAGATGACCCACACAGGGTCTCCAAAGAAGGTCATATTCTCCCTTGATGAAGTTGAGATCACAAAGATCTCAAGTGGTAAAGTCATTGCAAAAGGAGTTGCAAATCATACTTCGAAGGTATACATGTTCTCACACTTCCTACCCTACTCAAACCCCTCTGCTCCTCTGATTCATGCTAATGAGGCAAGCAAGATTTGGCATGAAATATTTCGCCACCTCAATTACAAGTATCTTTCTGATCTTAGTGACAAAGAAATGGTCATAGGGTTACCAAAGATTAAGTTTTCCAAAGGAGTCTGTTAAGGTTGCATCTTAGGAAAACACCCAGAGCATAAATTTGAGAAAGCTAGTCATGAGAGAACCTCTGCACCTCTTGAGTTGATCCAAAGTGATGTTGCTGGCCCATTTTCTCATATGTCAATGATTCAAGCCAAATATGCATTGAAATTCATAGATGACGTTTCCAGGTACTGCTGGGTTTACTTCCTGAAACACAAGTTTGAAGTTTTTGGCGTCTTCAAAGTCTTTAAGGCTTTGGTTGAAAACCAGCCTGGGAGGAAACTCAATGTCCTCAGATCTGACAATGGTGGTGAGTATGTCAAGTTTGAGTTCATTCAATATTGTGCAGATGCAGTTATTCAGATGCAACATTCTATCCCTTACACACCATAGCAAAATGGTGTTGCTGAGAGGAAGAACAGATCACTGAAAGAGATGGCAACATGCATGATGGAGGCTAAGACTTTGCCACCAAAGTTTTGGGATGAAGCTATAAACTGTGCAGCCTATATCCAGAATAGGGTGCCTCATAAATATCTTTATGGTATGACTCCTTTCGAAGCATGGAGTGGGCACAAGCCAGATGTGACCCATTTCAGGATTTTTGGCTCAAGGGCTTGGGCTAGAATTCCAACATAAAAGAGGAAGGCTTTGCAGCCCCAAAGCCAAGAGTGTATATTTGTTGGGTACTCTGAAGATTAAAAAGGGTACAAGCTGATCAATTTGAGCACAAATAAATCCTTCATTGAAAGGTGTGTTCAGTTCCAAGAAGAGCCCGTAGCAGCAGTGGAAGTTGGAGAATCCTCTTCACCACCAGAACCACTGAATGTAAGTGAAGAGATAGTTGAACTTGCTGATTCTGATATGTCTGATAGTGATTATTTAATTGCATATCCTAACAGTCCTACAAGACCAAAATGGGCAGCAAATACCATTCATGCAGCTGGAGAACTAGTTGGAAATCCTAATGATCCTAGGAGGACTAGATCTCAGTTTGAGAGTGCTCTGTGCATGAAAGATCCTATGTTTGTAGAGAAATGCTATCTGATGGTTGAATCAGACCCATAGACATATGAATATGTATCACATGATCCAATATGGAAAATAGCCATGAAAGAAGAGTTCATCTCACTCTAGAAGAACAACACTTGGGAGCTGGTTGATCTTCCCCCAGGGAGGAAGCTAGTTCAGTGTAAGTGGGTTTACAAAACCAAATTTTCTGCTGATGGTTCACCTTTGAAATATAAGGCCAGATTGGTATCCAAGGGCTACTCACAGGTACATGGCATAGACTACAATGAGACCCTTGCACCAGTGGCAAAGATGGACTCCATCAAGCTAGCCTTAGCCATTGTGGCTTCGAAGCAATGGGAGGTACATCACATGGATGTGAAGTGTGATTTCCTGAATGGATATCTCACTGAATATATTTACATGCAGAATCCTCAAGGATTTTCTACTAATTCATCTCTTTTGTGCAGGCTAAGGAAGTCATTGTATGGGCTTAAGCAAGCCCCTAGGGCTTGGTATGCCAAGATTGATAGCTTTCTGCTATCACTGAATTTTGTTCGATGCAAGTCAGATCCAAATGTCTATTTGAAGCTGATTCATGGTTCATTAATGATAATTTTTTTGTATGTTGATGACCTTCTCATTACAGGAAGCTCAAAGGATGAAATTGCTTCCTTGAAGGATGCAATGAACCATGCATTCTCAATGACTGATTTGGGCTTATTGAGCCAATTCTTGGGGATCGAAATTGCTCAAACCAAACAAGGAATAAAAGTGCATCAGTCCAATTATGCCTTGGATTTGCTAAACAAATTCAACATGAAGGATTGCAAGCCAAGCAAGACTCCCTTCCTTTCAGGAGTTAAGCTTGAAGAAGCTGATTCTTCACCTATGGTAAACAATACACTGTATAGGAAATTGATTGGATGTTTGTTGTATCTTACACATACTCGACCTGATATTTATTGTGTAGTAAGTGTGGATTGAAGATACATGGATCAGCCTCATGAGATCCATTGGAGAGCAGCCAAAAGGATCCTTAACTTTGTTCAGGGAACAAGGACTCATGGGATCTTCTAAAAACCTAAATCGGATCTTGATTTGATTGGGTTTACTGACAGTGATTGGGTAGGTGACAACACAGATCGAAAGTCAACATCAGGATATGTGTTCATGCTTGGTAAAGGACCAATCAGTGGGTCAAGCAAGAAACAGAGTGCCATTGCACTCTCATCTACAGAAGCAGAGTACAGAGGAGTTGTAAATGCAGCAACTCAATGTTTATGGTTGCATGGGTTACTTGGTGAGTGTGGCTTCGAATCAGAATACTCAAATACTATCTATTGTGATAATCAGAGTACCATTTGAATCTGCAATGATCCAGTTCAGAGACAGAGAACCAAACACATTGAGATCCATATGCACTACATCAGACAGCTTGTGCATGATGGCACCATTCACCTACTCTTATGTTCATCTTCAGGAACAAGTAGAAGATATCTTCACCAAAGTTTTTTGTGAGAAGACATTCAGCAATCTCAAATCACTGCTAGGGATTGCTGATCATGCTATGAAGCATGAGTGATGATAATATTTTCAAATTTTGTTTTACTGTCCATGTTTAAGGGAGGATTTTTCCCACTGGGTTTTTGCCTCTTTCCTTGGTTAAATGGACATGCAGTATGTAAAGGGTGACTAAGCCTTGTTGCTAGGCCCTATAATTTTCTGATATTTTACTCATAAGTCAGGCTTAAAGGGGGGGTGTTAGAACAATCAACCCATAGTTAGCTACCTTAGACATTAATTAATCCAATTTTTGTCTTATTTTCCTGTTTCCATATTCCACCTTATGCAAGTTGTCCTCCACACATCCAAAGTGGTAAAAATTGCTAAATTTGAGTCATGGAGCACTTGGGAAACCACTTGGAATCAAATCTACTTTATTCCTGGCCTTCCTAGCGCATGTCTGCTTTTTCTACTTTATTGCCTTCTTTTTCTAAGTTTTAAGGCAATTGGGAAAGTTTGACTAGGTGAAGTTAACTTGTTTTTTGTCGTCATCATCCTCCACTCTTTTCTCCTATGAAAATCATGTATGATTTGTCCTTCCATCATCTATTAGCTTGCCTAATTGATTTTTCCAATTCGTGAGCTCCTAGACATATTTGGAAACTGCTTTATGCACCTATGGGGGATTTGCTTAGATTTAGTAAGCCTGCTTTTGACCAAATTCGAATGGCATCCTGATGCATGCAAATATCTCATGTAATTATTTATTGTGGCAGCCTATGACTTCATAGGGTTGGCTATTGTACACTTATTCAATACAGATTAGTGTTCTGCTCCATATTCAAACTCCTTTGTGTGTAATTTGCATGTGTAATTGGAAATTTTTGTGAGTGTAATTGTTCTAACAGCTGGGTTCAATTTCTACAAATGTATGTTATATTCTCAAATTGTAGTTCTAGCAATCTCACACGTAAGAATATTCGTAATAATATCGGATCCCTAATACGATACGAGCCATTAAGTTGTGAAACCACTAATTGCAAATCAAGATGTACCTCAAGAGAGAGAACACCATGTGAAATGGAATCACACAATAGCTCAATAATGGTACTATATTCAACAACATTATTCGAATAATTCCATAAGCATATGCCTCCTAAAGACAATACTTGACTCGTAGGAGTATAAATCACCCAAGAAGCTGAAGCTGAGTTTTGAGTGTGATGGCTATCACCATCGGTGAATCCTATGTAAACAGAAGACTCCATCAACATCTACCATAATAAATGGAAGATAATCAACAAACCCGATCACCATAAGAAAACCTAACTATGCAATTCAAAAAATTTACAATAATATACAACAATCAGCCCTGGCTGAAGATCATACATAGTATTTTTGAAGTTAGAGTCGATTTCTAGGCTCCACCAAGGTTGTCCCTTCATAATCCACTATCTCATAGGCACCCTTCTTTAACACACATTTGACCATGTAAGGACCATGCCACATGGGATTAAACTTCCCTGCCCCCAAGGGTTCTTTAGCTTGATCCCACAAAAGGACCAAATTACCTTCACTAAACTTCCTCGGACGGATAGAATTGTCATATTGGGCCTTGACACGACGTTTATTTACTTCTAGATCCACTAAGGCATCTCGACGCTCCTCATCAAGCTGCTCTAACTGGACCAAACGTTCTTCCAATGTGGAAGTGTCTTGTAAAAGTTCTATAGCTAGCTTTAGCAAAGGGATTTCGCATTCAACCGGTAAGATAGACTCCACCCCATATACAAGCTGATATGGAGAGAAACCGGTGGCAGTCTTAACCACGGTTCTATAGGCCCACAAAGCAGGATATAACATTATATTCCAATTCATCTTGCTTTATGTGATGGTTCATTGGAGAGTGGACTTAAGTGATTTATTCACTGCTTCAACCTGTCCATTTTCCTAAGGGTAATAAGAAGATGATTTCTCTTGCTTATACCCTAACTTTGAATCCAACTCTTCCATCATTTTATTCTGAAAGTGCCTACCATGGTCAGTGACAAGCTTTTTCGGAATGCCGAACCGAGTAATAATTTGGTTGAAAATGAAATGCGTGGATGTCTCACCATCGGATTTAATCATGGGAATAGCCTCTGCCCATTTTGTGAAATAAGCAACAACCACTATAATGTGATGATGCCCCCCAACCGAAGCTAGGTTGCAATCCATAAAGTCAAGACCCCACTTGGTGAAGGGACCATCGGTGACAATAACATGTAATGGGGTTGGATGCGAGCGCATATTGTGTGCAAACACCTTGACTGGTGACACTTGTTGACCACATTAACATAATATTTGAAGATCAACGGCCAAAAATATCCTGCTCTCAATATTTTTTGGGCTATAGAAAGCCCAGATGAATGACCTGTTAAATTTTCATATGCTTAGCTAATACATCAGTATTTCATTTCATTTTCATAACAAAAGCATATAAGCAGGATCACTGAAAGAAACAGTATCATAAGAACAACACATATTTATCCTGGGAAAACCCTAAAGGGAAAAACCCAGTAAAAGCTTCCTCAATATAGATGCCCAAAAAAAAGGTAAAAGATAAAACCAGCAAGGAGATCAAAGCCTGATCCTCCTCCTTCTCCAGCTACTTCTCTCCTCCACAAGTGCGCTACTCAAGTGAGTGTGTGTGTTCCAAATGAGGAGCACTACACCTCTATTTATATTTATCTGTTCACTTAAGTTAACTCATCTGTCATGTAGGCTCGAGTTAATCATGTAGGCTCGAGTTACACATGTAGGATCAAGTAACCACACTAGGGTGCTAATGACCCACCTTTACAATTAGAGGGGACTGCCTCATGACTCTTATTAGTTCTTCTAATTAAGAGAATTGGGGTACAAAGTAATACAATTGGTTCTCCCGGTAGGATCATCGGGGACCACAAAGAAATACATATAGAATATTCTTTGAAGTTACAATATTTCAACACTCCCCCTTAACGAGAAGGGTATTCTATAACAACATCAACAACAACAATAATAGGACAGAGATAGAGGACATCATCAACATCATCAGGGTGATACATCTATAGATCACTGGAAGCTTTTCAACATCATGTAGTCTTCATCTTCAATCTGTAGTCTTCAGCATCATCAGTACTTTTACCGCTTCGATCAACAACATCTTCAGCATCTTGACTCTTCAATCAGCAGCAACATCTTCAGCACTTTAACCTTTCGATCAGCAACATCTTCAGCACTTTGACCTTTCGATCAGCAACATCATCTTCAGCACTTTGACCTTTTGATTAGCAACATCATCTTCAACACTTTGAACTTTTGATTAGCAACATCATCTTCAGCACTTTGACCTTTCAATCAACAACATCATCTTCAGCACTTTGACCTTTCGATTAGCAACATCATCTTCAACACTTTGACCTTTTGATCAACAACATCTTCTTTAGCACTTTGGCCTTTCGATCAGCAACAACATCATCATCATCAAAATATCAACATCAAAATATCATCATCATCATACTCTGATATTTCATTCAGAATCATCATTATCATCATCCTCTGATCTTTTGATCAGAAACATCATCAACCAAACATCATCATACTCTAACATCAACTCATCATCATATTCTGATCTTTGGATCAGTATGTCATCATAATCATACTTTGATAATACGACATCATCATCATTAAGATCTCATCATCATCACATTCTGATATTTCGATCAGAAACATCATCATCATCATCGCATTTTGATCTTTCGATTAGAAAACATCATCATCATCAGCAACATCATAATCATAAGCAACTTCTGATCTTCCGATCATAAAACATCATCATCATCATATTTTGATCTTTCGATCATAGAACATCATCATCAACAACTTCTGATCTTTCGATCAGAGAATCATCATCATCACCATATTCCGATCTTTCGATCAGAGAACATCATCATCGCCAGCAACAGCATCATCATCATATTCTAATCTTTCAATCAGAGAGCATCATCAACAGCAACTTCTGATCTTTCGATAAGAGAAACATCATCATCATCATATTCTGATCTTTCGATTAGAGAACATCATCATCATCAGCAATAGCATCATCATCATATTCTGATCTTTTAATCAGAGAACATCATCATCAGCAGCAACTTCTGATCTTTCGATCAGAGAACATCATCATCATCAACAGCAACCTGCAATCCACAACTCAAAGACAAAAAGTCTTTGGATCACTTTTGGACTTAAATTCCAGGGATGATACAATCCCACCACATTCTCGACAACCAAAGTTACCGAATTGATTACGGGAGAATCAGTCCCTATCACTTTAGGACTAAGTCCAAGGACGATGCAATACTACCACATTCTTGAGGACCAAAGCCACCGGATTGATTACGGGAGAATCGGTCCCTATCACTTTAGGACTATGTCCAAGGATGATGCAATCCTACCACATTCTCAAGGACCGAAGCCACCGGATTGATTACGGGAGAATCAGTCCCTATCACTTTAGGACTATGTCCAAGGATGATGCAATCCTACCACATTCTCAAGGACCAAATCCACCAGATTGATTACGGGAGAATTAGTCCCTATCACTTTAGGACTATGTCCAAGGATGATGCAATCCTACCACATTCTTGAGGACCGAAGCCATCAGATTGATTACAGGAGAATAAGTCCCCATCACTTTAGGACAATGTCCAAGGATGATGCAATCCTACCACATTCTCGAGGACCGAGGTCACTGGATCTATTATGGACAGATGTCCCAAGATGATACAATCCCTCTTCATTCTCAAATACTGAGGTCTCTGGATCACTTTAGGGAAAGTCCCTAGGGATGATACAATCCCACCACATTCTCAAGGACCGAGATCATTGGATCTATTATGGACAGATGTCCTAGGATGATGCAATCCCTCTTCATTCTTGAAGACCGAGGTCTCCATATCACTTTAGGGCAAGTGCCCAGGGATGATACAATCCCATTGCAACATCACTACTCCCCCTTTCAAGGAAGGTATTTCCGAACAACACCAAGATTTTCTCAAAAGTGTTCAAAATCTACTCGAGGTAGAGGCTTCATCGGTACATCATCATCCAAACCATCATCATCTACATCTTCAGTATGTGAATACTGAACTATCACCATCTGTATCTCCAATATGTGAATACTGAAATATCATCTATATCTTTAGTATGGGAATACTGAAATCATCATCATCTATATCTTCAGTATGGGAATACTGAAATCATCATCATCTATATCTTCAGTATGGGAATACTGAAACATCATCATCTCTATATTCAGTATAGAAATACTGAATTACCATCATCTGCATCTATAGTATCATCATCTGCATCTTAACTTGTATGTAGAAATACCGGATTTCTATGTGTTACGTCGGAACATAGGGTTCTTTGTCATCACAACTATGGTTATCACATAGAATAATTGTAGTATCCATCTTCAGGTCAAAGAGACCTGATATTAGCTTCTGAAGCCATATGGCTTCACAACTTAGTAGAGCAATCTGCTATGTATTTTGCTTCAATTGTTCTAAGAGAAACACTGGACTGTTTCCTGCTAAACCATGAACTCATAGCAGACCTCAAACAAAAGCATCTACCTGATGTGCTTTTCCTATCTAAGATACTTCCAGCCCAATCTGCATCTGTGTAGCCATACAATCTATACTCATGGCTACCATCATAGTATAGACCAAAGTCTATAGTCCCTTTCAGATATCTCATCACATGTTTTGCAGCTACTAGGTGAACCCGTATTGGTTGAACAAGATATTGACTTAAGGTGTTCATAGCAAAACAAATGTCTGGTCTGGTATTTGTTAACTACATCAATGACCCAATGATCTATCTGTAGTGAATCACATCCACTAACTCTAATGAGTCATCAACTAACAGCTTTAGGTTGGAGTCCATGGGTGTGGCCATGACTTTGCATTCCAACATATTGAATCTCTTCAATATCTCTACCACATACTTTCCCTGGTTGAGATATATTCCTTCAATAAACTTTGCCATACTTCCAGACCTAGGAAATAATGCATTAACCCAAGGTCTTTCATCTCAAATTCTTCTGCTAGTTTTCTTCTTGCTTTCCATGATCTGTTTCTCATTCCCTGTCAAGAATAAGTCATCCACATATAGTAATAGAATGACAGGTTCATCTTCTACAACCTTGTAGGAAAGGTTAGGATCAACTTTACTCTTGGCAAAGCCCATGCTCATCAGGAAGCTATCTATTCTTCCATACCAAGCTCTGGGAGCTTGCTTCAGGCCATAGAGGGCCTTCTTCAACTTGCATACTTGATTCCATCTGTCTTCAACGTCAAATCCTCGTGACTATTTTATGTAAAACTCTTCCTCAATCATACCATTAAGGAAGGCTTGTCTTTACTTCATCATGGAAGAAACTACCATGATAGTTTTGAGGGAAGTGTACCTTGCTTCCTAGAGTAAGTGTCTCTTTAGAATTAAACCTCTAGCCACAAGTCTTACCTTACTTCTATCAGTAACATATCTTATCTTGCAAATCCATTTGGAAGATATCACATTCTTGCTTTCTGGTTTGAGTATTATATCCCAAACATCATTCTAGTATCATAACATCTTCTATGACTTTTGTCTTCTCAGGTCATCAACATATCCTAGTCTTTTGCATTCAACCTTGAAGGTTGGAACCCACTTTACTCTTGGTAAAGTCTCTATCCATCACGAAGCTATCCATCATGTCGTACCATGTCGAACTCAGATATAATTTTATGTAGTCACTCCCCCTGAAGTGGAGTATCATCTTCCCTCTTCATTCTGTACAGGTGGTTCTATGCTTGATATATACTAGTCAATAGAGTATGTCATGTCATATTCTATTCTTTCTGAGGAAAATCACGAAACTTGCTTTGTACACTTGTTCTTGTAGATCCATATGGAAGATACTACGTACTTCCCTTTATGTCTCGAAACCATATCGTATACATCATTCCCCATGATCAACTATTATTATTTGATCATATCTTCTTTCATAGCATTCTTTTCTTCATCTTGAGATATCTCTTGTACCCATGGTGGTCTTCATCCTTCAAGGTGGATCTATCGTTCTCTGAAGCTCTTTCTTCCTTCATGGTGTCTCTAACCCTGGGAGCTTCAAATTCATGTTTATTGGAGTGAATCTTGAATTGTCATCACTTGTTCTTTGGAACAAGTCTCATCCTTGTTTTCTTGTAGGAGGTTGTATAGGACCTTTCCTACAATTCAAATGCACCAGTTGCATGGTTAGAACTATTTCATAAAATGACAAATTCTTATGCATCATGTAACTATTTAGACAATACAACATTCATCCATATCTCACATAAACTTTCTAGATGCCTTCCATCTCTACCATGACATCATTGAGATTGTGCACTAATCCAATATGTCAGCAAAGAGGTTTGATAAGTAGCAATGGAGAGTTGTATAGCACCATGAGCTACTTACACATCACATGCATATTAGTAGTATGCAATCATTAATGCAAACAATCTATCATGCATACCACATCAACTGAATATAATCAAATGTATAACAAAACAATATCATGAAATGACAATTGAATACTTATCTTTTATTTGTTCCGTGGGTAGACTCCATCTTGATCATTCTGCTTTATCATCTTCTTCATTCATGAAATCATCATTTCTTATCCAAATGATAAGATGAAAAAGAGGTTCTTCAATAATTGAGTTCTTCATATTCCTCATTGCTTGAGGGATATTCTTTGAATGGTGAGAGCTTGATCTTCAATTGCTCCCATCTTCTTCTTCTCTTCTTATGAGTAGAGCTGAAAGCAATTACTTCCTTCTAGCATACATTTTTTGCATGAATGAATCCCATGATCCTGGGAGGCCATTCAAGGTGGATATCAGCACTTCTTCATTCTCCACTTCTTCTTCTACCACTTCAAGTTGTTCTGCATTTTGGATCTTCACATTCTTCAACTGTTTTCTCAAAGCCATCTTCTGATTTAAGTTCTTATCTTCAAATAGCTTGATCTAGGAATCAAACATCTTCGGTTTATTTAGGGAAGACACTTGTGGTACAAGTTTATCTGTGATTGAATCAACAATGATCTTCTTGGCCTTGATCAAGTTCTTCTTGTGTAAGGATTTGAGCCTCATCTCCGTATGGAACTGGAACCTCTCTACTTATGTAGGTGTCCAATTCATTTTATTTAGAGAGATAAAACAATTCCATGCTTGGAAGTTTTCAACTTTACCAAGATTATCATCAAGATGATGTGATAGATCACTTTGAAATGAGAACCACAAATGCAAATAGCAAAAGATTAGATCTTACCGATTTGAGGTGTCCGTCCTGCTTCCAGAGCTAGCTGATTTAGGGTTTGTCAAAGAAACCCTAATTTTAAAAACTTGGAATATTTAATATATAATTGGATAGAAAGATATATTTCTTCAAATGGAGGTGTCTAATGTACTCCTTTTCTGAAAACAGTGGAGGGAAGCTCCCGAAACAGGAAGCCCTAGTTTTCCAATTTCTTCTACAGAAATGCCTTTCACTGTTTCTATGATATATCTGAAATTAATCCTCCTATGTGTCTGAAATTTCACACAGAGGTAACCTCACATGTTCCTGATCCAACACCATAGGTTTCATCAGAATTGGTTTCACCAATTGGGATTTATGATATTTTTCCCACGGTGACCTGTTACAGGACTGCTCAGAACAATAAAGTTGTAAGGACTTCCACGTGTCACTGTTTCATATTCTAGTTCTGAAATTTGGAACACAGAAATTAAAGTCCGTGATACTTCTGGAAAATCTTCAGGAATTAAATTTGGACCCTTTTATCCCAATCTATAGAAATTTTCCCCAGGTGTCCTGTTTAGGGATGAATTCTGGAAGAGGCTGGAACCCTAATTTGGAGGGATCATATCTCCCAAAATCTATCGAATCTAAGGCTTCATTTTGGACACAATGTACATAATGCGTTTATATTAGGCCTTTGAAATTTTCAGCTCGTGAACCTTCACCAATCTCAGGATATAGCAAATTTACCAAAACATAGCAGTTTTAGTATTTAGGGTTTTTCTAGCTTGGGGTCAAACTAGGGTTTGAATTTCCTGGAGTTTCACCCAACCAAAAATCTTGATCCAGGTCTCTAAAATTTGATTTTATTGAGGAGATAAATCCTATGCTAGGCTCACTCAAAAATTCCTCTTCAGTAAGAAGCCATAATTTCTTCCGGGGAGAGAGGGAGAGCTATTTTTCCTTGTGAAAGTTGTCCTATTCAGGGTGGCCCTGATACCATGTTAAATTTTCATATGCTTAGCTAATACATCAGTATTTCATTTCATTTTCATAACAAAATCATATAACCAGGGTCATTGAAAGAAACAGTATCACAAGAACAACACAGATTTATCCTGGGAAAAACCAAGCAAAAGCTTCCTCAATATAGATGCCCCCCAAAAAAGGTAAAAGATAAAACCAGCAAGGAGATCAAAGCCTGATCCTCCTCCTTCTCCAGCTACTTCTCTCCTCCACAAGTGCGCTACTAAAGTGAGTGTGTGTGTTCCAAATGAGGAGCACTACACCCCTATTTATATTTATCCATTCACTTAAGTTAACTCATCTATCATGTAGGCTCGAGTTAATCATGTAGGCTCGAGTTACACATGTAGGCTCAAGTAACCACACTGGGGTGTTAATGAACCACCTTTACAATTAGAGGGGACTTCCTCATGACTCTTATTAGTTCTTCCGATTAGGAGCATCGAGGTACAAAGTAATACAAGTGGTTCTCCCAGTAGGATCATCGGGGACCACAAAGAAATACATATAGAATATTCTTCAAAGTTACAATATTTCAACATGAACACCACACGCCCCTCCATGGAAATCATTCAGCACAAGCTCAGCCTCATCATGGGTTAAACAATGACACAAAATGGAATCTACCCCACGGTGGTACAAAGTGTTATCCCCTATAAGGTAGTTCTTAGCTACATGATGTAATCACCATCGCTCATCCCGTGAAAGGTGAGTAGGGACCTTCAACGTTTGCAAATATACAATGATATCCCCATACCATGGGTCCAAAGTTGAGTTAAGGAAAATATGCTCATCAACAAATGTATCCTCACAAATCTCTTCCTCCTCCAAACTTGGAAAATTAGATATGAGCTCCACAAAGATCAACAATTTCTTCAATTTCACCGAAACGGATTCGAGATCAAACTCTTGAAAAATAATAATCCATTTATTGTATTTTCCCCCAATCATCCTTTGAGTGAGGACAAACTGAAATGGATTGATATGAGCCACAACCAAGGTTCGGTGAAGGAGAATGTAATGTATCAATCTCTAAACCACATGAACAGTGGCCAAGGAAATATTCTCCACATGGGAATAATGGATTTCCACATCAATAAGGTTTCAGCTCAAATAATATATGACATGCTCATGGAGCTCCTCATCCTCCTGAACCAAAACCATACCAACCGTCTCCATGGACGCGGCCACATAAATCAAAAATCATGGCTATAGTCAGGTGGACTAAGCACAGAGGCCGATGCTAAGGTTTTCTTAAAAGAATCAAAGGACTCCTAGGATCGCTCATCCTAGCAAAAAAGAGTGCCCTTCTTTAAAAGACGCATAAAGCCTTTATTCAAGTTGGCAAATTTAACCACGAATCTCCACAAGAAATTTTCCATGCCTTATAAACACTGAAGATGTCTAATATTATGCAGGGGAGACAATTGAAGTATTGCCTCAACCTTTAAGGGATCAACTCTTATACCCTCCCTCGATACGATGAACCCTAGCAAGCGACCAATAGTCACACAAAAGATACACTTATGAGGATTTAACCGAACCTGGTAATGATGGCATCTTTCGAATACTAATCTCAAATGTTATGGATGACACACTCTCAAACGAGAATGAGCAGCAAGGTCATCCAAATACACTTCGATAATCATTTTGAGATCATGAAAAATTCAGGTCATAGCCCACTGAAATGTAGCTCCGATGTTTTTAAGGCCGAAAGGCATCTTTCGATATGAAAAAGTACCCCAAGGACAAAAAAATGAATCTTATGTTGATCCTCAGTTTTGATCTGAATCTGATTATATCCGAAAAAACTATCCATGAAGGAGAAAACCTCACTTCCTACACTCATACAAAATATGATCAATAAATGGTGTGGGAAAATTATCCTTAGGAAAAGCACAATTTAAATCACGGAAATCGGTACACATACGGATCGCTCCCTGCTTCTTATCAACCAGAACGGGATTTGAAACCCAGTCCATCAGGGAAATAGGAAAGATAAACCGGATTTTAATAGTTTCTCTATCTCAGCCTTAATGGTGGGTGCTTTTCTAGAATTCACCGCACGAAAACGTTGTCGAACTAGATTTTCATCCGGATAAGTCTTAATCTCATGTTCGACAATACGAGAGTCAATACCTGGCATTTCATCGTATGACCAAGTAGAGATGTCATGAAACTATTTAAATAGCTCGGTATACTCCTTGATATCATTAGGGGAACAGCTTGCCCCAATGTAGACGTTCTCAACTTTTCCAGGATCACGAGAAATATTGATAGGAATAGTCAGTGATAAATTCACCATGTTCCCATCATCCATTCGACCAGCAGAGCTCAATGGAACCACAGGACTACCAATCTTCTCGCTAAATATCCCTAAATTCATCACGCTCCATACGATCGAGTTCAGGAATAAAATATGATCGATTATGTAATTCTTCCCAAGGTGGCTCAACCCCAGACATGGCCTCAATAATGGCTTCATCTGATCGAAAAAAATCGTCAAGGAAATCATGTGCATGAGAGGACTCAACTCCCCATGAAGGAAGCACATACGGGTCGTCCTCCTCCGTCCATGAAGAGGAACAACTAGGCTCTACAACTTGATCAAGATTTGCTTGATATGCTACCATCATTGCAGGCAATGACACATCCATTTCGATAGGTCCAATCAAAGGACGCAGTGAAGGAAGAATCCAAGGATATTCCATATGGGTAGTGTGAAAAGACACCGAATTCAACAAGGACAAAGCACCGCCAAAACTAGATCCGATCATAAGAATGG
Source organism: Pseudotsuga menziesii (assembly GCA_001517045.1). NCBI lineage: Eukaryota > Viridiplantae > Streptophyta > Pinopsida > Pinales > Pinaceae > Pseudotsuga > Pseudotsuga menziesii. The sequence continues at coordinate 192,803 of LPNX010815258.1, read as the reverse complement.
GAACAGGACAGCTAAAGGTTCCCATAAGAGATGGATACATACCTACAGCGACACTCCCAATTGTCGGCTGAGAATGATCAATAATCAAGATATAAGTTCTCGATGATGCACTAACACTCGGATTATAGAATGATGTCTGATCAATTGTAATGATCTTCCCATTAAATGGAAATCATACCACTCGAAAGAGAGAAGAGGCTATGGCTTGCATACTATACATCCAATTTCGGCCCAACAAAATATTGTAGTCAAGGGGCGCATCAACCACCTCGACCTCGATTGTGACAGTCTTCCCTCCCAATACCTTAAGAGAAGGAAGAATCCAGTGTGGCTGAAATGATCTACCATCAAAATATATCAACATAGTAGCAGATTGAGACAACTCAGGAGAACCCAAAACCTTCCAAGATGACAAAGACATCACAGAAGAAGCAGCGCCTTCATCAATCACAGTGCGTTTGATGGTCATATTAAGACATTCTACATGAATCAAAAGAGACACGTAGTAAGGAAAGTGAGGCTGTATTCCCATTGTTTCAAATTTAATAATAGAAGAAGAGTTATCATCATTAACCACAAGAGCAGAAAGAAAGGCTCTCCTCTGTGGAGGACAAGTCTAAAGTACTTCAAGCGTGGACATCACACAAGGAGTTTGGACCAAATCCTCGACAACGGAATAGTTTTGGGTGGCTCGGGCATTAGGATTGTGCCCTGAATGCTTTAGGACTCCCTTAGGAATGCGAGGTGCAACTTCAGGTTTATCTATAGATTTTTCGATATGCAAAGGGCTCTCATGTGGAGCGAGTTCCTTTCCAAGTTCTGGTTGTGATGAACCATAATCCTTCGCATGAGTCACAACCTTAGTAGTGTGCACCATGTTGACGCAACCATGACCAATATTGGCCTCCAACGGATTTTGATCTCCACCCACTACACAATTAGGATCAATGGTCCTCGAGTTCATATTTTGATTGTTGGGTAAAGGATTAGTTAACACAGCTGGGCTCTGTTCTACTAACCTTGAGGTATATTCCATATGAGGGCACAAGTGAGTGAGGTGGTACTCCTTACATAACTTGCAAGGAAACTTTACCTTATGTTTAGTCTGCTTGTCCCCCCAGCATTACGATCATTCTTGTCATTATAATTAGCATTTTCATTCTTATTCCCACCCTTATGATTATTTTTCCCTTTTTTCTTATTCCTTCCAGGCTGTTGGTTGCCCTTCTGGTCCAACGATTCCATAGAAAGTACACTCGCTGATTGGGTAGGTTGAGACGAAGTCGTGGCTTGTCTTGACACAGATTGATTAATTGAAAATAGGCTCACTTGTTTCACAACCGAATCCGTAGGTTTGGTACTTGTACATCCCACAATGCAATCGACATGTGGCCTAGGCTTGATGTTGGGATCGAAACTAGATTTAGGAGCATTAGGTATAATCTCATACAAAATTCCGGATTGAGCGTAGATCAAATCCAAATCTTGTGCCTTAAATATTACTTGTTACTCATTTTGGACTCCGGATGTAGAAACATCCTTCATCATGTAAGGTAACAACGACTTGAGGAACCATTCAATGAGAAATTTCGGTGGTATAAAGGCTTTAATAAACCACTTCCATCTATGCCACTCTTGAATATGATATGAGATATGTGTGGCTTTTTCTAGTCGAAATGTCAACAAGAGTTCAATACCAACGTCATAACATACGGGTAGCTGAAAGTGATTGAGGAAATTCATGGCAAGGTCATCAAATAAAACGCATGCCCCCCTTAGTAACTCTATATACCATTTCGCTACAGGCCTCGTGAGGGTGCGTTGAAATGGCCTCAAATGGATTGAATCGTCATGTAAGGAATTGGAAGAGCACCAAAGGTGAAAAGTAATGACATGCTCACTAGGATCTTCTCCAGCTTTTCCCTCGAACTTGGGAATGTCCAAAGGAAGCTTGTTAGGGATGACCGACCAAGCTGGGTCATGAGATACCTGATTGTTCATAAGTCTTGATAAGTTAGGTAAGTTCAATGTTGCAAGGAAAGGGAGCCTGGGTTTAGCCGGTCTATGCCATGCTCCCTGATAGTTCTGGTTCATGTAAGGTTGATTGCTATAAAAACCATGGCCTTGGCCATAATAACCTCGAGTCCCATTTGACCCATATAGGGCTACATGGAAGCATTGTAATCTAGGGTACCTTGATTATGCGATGCTACAAATCCATAATTGGAAGAGTAAGAAGGTTGTTGATACCCATAGCCATAGGGTTGATAGTTCTGTCCATACTGTGGTCCATAAGACTGTCCATGATAAGCTCCATAAGGTGTCCCATGGGATGTCCCATGAGAATGTCCATAATTAGGGATATGGGGAACTCCTTGAGATGGACCATAAGACAATCCAGAAATAGGGATATGACCTCCCGACACAATAATAGGTACTTGACTCTGAGATACTACCATTCCAGTAGTCGTAGTATGAACATGGCTAGTAGCAATATTCTGACCCGAAGGACCACGTGAATGAGGGGGAGGAAGGATTGTTAAAAATGCATTTGAAGGAGTAGGGTTCGAGGACAAAGGGACATGTGAAGGAATGTAAGTGGTGTTCCCAATGGTCACTTGTTTCAGTTCTGGTATCTACATATGATTACTAACACTAGGTCTAGGACAGACATGTGAGGTTGCTTCCACTACTGGAATGGAAGGTGCAATGTGACTAGTGCTCCCAAATCTCTTTGCATGGAAAGGAATAGGAGTTCCCCTAAGCGTAGTGCTAGGTTCAACTTCTGACTCGATATGATGTGCTGGATTGGGTGCAGGGATATCAGACATGCCATAATGAACATGACTAGTGCTTATGGGTTCATAATGAGTCTCTTTTCCTGGCAACCAATATCGACAACCTGTGAATGAGGGATCATAACCATAATGTGAAGGTATTTCTAGTGAAGGGTCATATACGGGAGTAGGATATTCCTCCCCAACATCATGAGGTGGAGAGGAGATATTTGGAATCTCATCCTCGTGATCTCCCATAGTGTGTGAATCAAAGTGAGAAGCAGTCCGCCCGGACTATCCATTTCTCTCTCACAAAGGAGGAGGAGATGTGGAAGGTGGAAGTCCTTCCAAATGATGAGAATGGAGAAGTGTCATTCCCAAATCCACAATGACTCAAAAAATGAAAAGACTCGATCTAATTACACAAACCCTAGGAAAACTAGCATGCACAGAGCATACACCTATAAAATGTAAAGCCAAATCACAAGCAAACAAGGGTAAGATATATGAGCTTTTGAATGAAGCAGGTATGTCTGGCCTAGGAGATACTTGAGACTCCAATACATAACAAGCAAAGTTTTGTAACCAATTATAGTGGCCCTCAGCTTCAACGCATATAGCAACTGTGATGTCCGACCCCTACCTGGATAGGACACCTGCAAAATAACCTCTGTGAAGTACCCCCTCGATAACCTAGGTAAGGAAACTAAGGTTACCTCAATATAATCAATGCTTAGGTGGACAGTCACAGGCGGGAATGACCATATGGGTAGGGTAGCAAAGCCCAAAACTCTCGAAACAGCCCCTAGATACAAATACAATCCTATAAATATATTCGGTGCTACTTAGTTACAACCAGGGGTCATCCCAATCATAACCGCTCACACTACCTCGTGCTTAACTCCCTTGTAAGAGGAGGATCCTTAGAAACACTAATTATATAAAGGATTTTCACACTCTCACCTAGATAGACACATAAATGTTTCATTTAGTGGCCTCGGAGAATTTACTCATAATGAACTATTCCAAGACCCTTAAACCTAATCTTGTTGGTGCACCCTATAAAATAAAAGAGTGTAATTCATTTTATTATGCGTTGATTTTAATTGGCTTATTACTCAAAAGGGAAAATGGCCGTGCAACTTATGATGTTATGACACAACAAGAAGTAAAATGCACACCTAACAATCAATGCAAATGCACCGTGTCAAATGAAAAACAAGGTATGTTACTACATGAAGTGCAAAATTTTCCTTCAAATGAATATGCAATCATTCCTATATGAAAATCTGTCTAATATTCTCCAAGAAAACCTAATGCAAGTACCATGCAAATGCAAAATGCAAACAATGGATAATGATGCAAAAAGCAAATGTTTTTGTATTTTTTGAATTAAATGAGATAAAAATCAAAAGTATGACTCTACAACCCTTAGAATCTGCAAGCACTACCAGACAACACCTAAGCAAAGTGCCAAGGTAAAAGAGACCTAATGCACTAATCCCAAAACAAAAAATAGAAAATGAAATGACAAGAACATTTTCAAAAATTTAAACTAAAGAGCATCTCTGGATAGAAACATGGGTGTGGATAGAAACATGGGTGTATACAGACTCCAGAAGCATCCAAGAAGACTCAACAATCATCCAAACTCACCCAGCAACACTTAATCTTCCCCAAAAATGCAAAAATCAGGGCATACATGATTGTTTGCAAAAAATCCACGTATATACGCGGCTATTCCAGGAAAACCCGCATGTTCACATGACTCTGAAGGAAAACCCACATATAGGAAGAAAAAGAGATAAAAAAGAAGGCAAACAAACAAGATGAGACAAAATTTACTCATGTAAGACACTAATGGGCAAACATGCCCCCAGAACCGACTTAGAAACATAGAAATCAGAGCAATTCAAGAACATTGAATGCCAATAAAAACCCCCAAAGGAAATGACTAGGAACTCCCCAATATGGTCGCCAATTCCATTACGAAGAAAACTTCCTATGGCTTGGGGTATACCACAATAGATAGAGTAACCATAGAAATCAATCCCTTCCCAATATGCAAGAGAATTAAAACATCTAACACTAAAGGATCTCGAAACATACCTTATTCTGGATGGTTGATGTAGACCCCCGTTGAGCTTTTCCACTCCCGCTTGTGTTAACAATTTTCTCTCTAAACAATCAGCAAACAAGACAAGCATGCTATATAATGGTGTTATACCTACTCTAGAATATATGATCAATAATGTATAAGCAATTAAAAGCATCCATGGATTCAATATTCATTTAAATGCACATCATTGGATAGGAAAAGATATTTCTATTAATATAAATTAGAGATTACAAGAATGACAACCTCTATCAGCACGTCTGCGAACCGGAGAAACTAAGTCCTCCACCTGGGCCTCCACCACCTCAATCCTCCATCTCTCGATAGCAAGCTCACAAGAAAAGGAAATCTTGGGAAGAACACCAAGTGCTCCAAGGGATAAAGGGATGTAGACTCAAGTATAAGCAAGCTACGGCAACAATGGACTATAGTTTTCTTACTCTTCAATCCCTCCCCTTTCAATGTATTCAAAGGGCTCCTTATATAGTGCTTCAATGGGGTATTGGAAGGTCAAATCCAAGCGATCTCAAGGCATATGGAAGGCCAAGAGACAAGTGACTCGGATCCACATCAAGGAAAACTCCAAAAATCTTTGGCCTTTTGCACACATCTCGATGTACAAAGGGTTTAAGGGTTATATCTATGTATATATGCGAGAAAGGGTTTAAAATTTGCGTATGGGAAATAAAAGGTGTTTTTAGGGATGATCTTGGAAACATCAAAGGTAAAAAAATGGTCCATGGGGTCCAAAGAGTTTGCAGAGGGACATGCAAGGCCATAAATGTGTGGTAAAATCAGATGTAACACCTAGAACACAATCTCGCTTTATAGAACCAACCAAAATAAAACAAACATAAGCATTGTAGGTGCTATTGTTGTCATGCAGATGTTTAGAATGAATATTAAACAATATAAATGTAGGTTTGGGGTGCTTGAAAACCACTAAGATGAGGAATTAATGGTTTCTCACAAAACTTATAATAACCTAAAACATTGAAACAATTTATCTTAATAATCACGTAAAGGCATTTGCGAAAAAAGAGTAATAGGTCAACTAGTCCGAGAGAACTTCAGATGGATTCATTCATTAAATGGTACTAAACCATTTACCTGGTCATAAACTTCAAGTAATATAATCCCATAATAAGTTTTAATATTATCAAAATAAAATAAATCTTAAGGTTGTTAAACTTGAAAAAGAGAGCCATCCCATTTATTATATCACACCTTACATGAGCTTAGAAACAGGATCTTACCTGAGCTCAGGACAAGTAACTTCCTGACTTAACATGCCTTGCAATTTGTAACAATGTAAGCATGTTTAGAACCTTTAAATAAATAGAAAAAACAATGACATAGACAAAATTACATCTCATCATTCTTAAAAATTGTAACAACAAAAGTAATCCAAACCTCTCAACACATTGCAACAATCATATTGGGGAATTAGCATGATTTCATCCATTGGTGGTCAAAATATGCCTGCCCCAACTCTATCACATATACTGCAATAGCCTTTAATTCTTCTTTCTAAGTAGGTTAACAAGCCATATATGACTTATGTGACATCATTTGATTCTTCCCAAGTTATTAGCACACAAACAACACTGTAAGTATCCAATTCAACAACTAATCAACATATATTATTGTGTTATCACTTCACATGGAACCAAGTCACCTTGACCTCTTGTCCAACTCTTCCATGACTGATGGTTCTTGATTTTTATGTTGTTTTTTTATTGTATTTGTGGTCATAGAACCAATCTTCTCAAATGCTACCTACCATATAGAGATAAGAGTAACTGAGGTTTAAAGTCATGTAGAAAACAAAATTACTATGATGCTCACAAATCTCCATGTTGCCAATGATTAGGACTAGCATTGTATTTGGAAATTGAATTCAACTGCAATGTCAATAGAAAAAGTTGTTCTATATTAAATCATAGAGATTCCTTGACAAGAGAAATATAAATAAAGATTTACAAAATTTGGGTGTTATTGGCTACATATTTTTCTCACCTTCAAATGAGCTTCCGAAGGAAGCGAGCTTCGGTAGATGGAACGAGGGGGTGGGGACAGATCCCACGCAACATAGGTTTAAATAAGTTGGATCATACAACTACAAAATATTTTAAATGAAATTTTAATGCTTACTTCAGATGGAAATATCTTTGCAAAGAGACAAACAAACCACTCTGTTGGCACAAGAGAGACATCAAATTCCAGTTGCTCTAAATCTGCAGCAATTCTACCATCTGAAAACAAAAATTCAAAGATATGCTAAAGTACAATTAGTAAATACATTAATAATTTAATGTCATTCCTAAAACAGTGAAGGAAATGTCTATGTTCTTACCTAGGTAACTTGTTTCCAGGAGATCTATAAATTCCCTTTGTTCAACATGACATCCATACAAGTTGTGTGTATAGCAATCACTGACCAAAACATTCTCCAAGAGAACAACCAACATCCAAAATGAATCCTCCTCGTTTTTCATGACAAACAATAACAACGTGGCCACATAATTTAAGCCTTGTTTTGCGAAGAATAATTTCCACTTGATCAACATATCTTGCAGCCAATATGCACCATAAATTCATAATTAAAGCACATCTAACAAGAGTTTTTCAATTGTAAAGGAATCCTTCATAACACAAATGGAAACGAAAAATGAAATTAGATGAGATATTGAATACAAGTTTTACATGGAAATAACCAACTTGGGAATCATGAAAAGAGTATCCAACAAGCACCCTTCGTAGAGATTCATGTCCCTCTGGAGTATCCAACCATGTACGTGAAGGGAAAGTTCGTGGCAGATCCTGCATGGTATCTAGAAAAAATTTCTTAGAATGATTTCAGAGACAGCAAATCATCTATCTAAATTGTATATAAGACTCCCACGATGAACAGGTCTTCTCAGTTACAACTAAAATTAGATAAGAATAATTGTTAACATTGCAAAGTTTTCTTCATCCTGATTCATGACAAGGGAGAATCACTACTGAATGTATTTATCGTAAAACACTAGTAAGTGAGAAACCGATTTTCTAACTGTCATTTCATTATGCTTGAAATGAATTTATTATAAAAATTGGGAGTGATACAACACTGACAAATCAAATACAAAGAAGAAGAAGAAAACACAATTCAAGATCATGAAAAAATGAACAATTGGACTGCAGTTCATGTTTGTGAAAATTATGGGACCTTTCAAAACAATTATGCACATAGATGATCATATAGGAATATTACCTTTTCAAGATTTAAATCTGTGATAATAACCTCATAGAAATCACGGATGAAAGGATCAACATTGGCTACAAATGTAGAATTAATTTTCCCAAGTGTCCTTTTATACATTTTGTTATATCCTATATGTTGGAACAAGTCAACGTTTAATTATTTTATACACAGTCATTTGCAAGTGGTCGTGACAATAAATGCAATTCTTATTAAGAATATTTAGTTGAAAATTTTAAAAACAAATATTCCATGACCCAAAAGTCATATTGAAGTAGAAATATTCATAAATAATCCAAAAAATATAACTTGATGAGATCAAGGAATGATTTGAAAGTAGAAAACACAATTTTTTTACTACTCTAGATTTTTCCTGCCTCAAACTCCCATATGATATCCTTGTTTTGATGTTGTTGCAAATGGTACTGATGACAAGGGAACTAATGAGTGATGGTGATTTGGTGAAGGTTGTAAATGTACACTTGACATTACATGTGTATACCTTTTCTTCTATGTGATACTAAAACGATGGGACTGTGTTTAGCACCAAGAATATATAAAAAATTGGATGTAACCTAACAATCTCCGTTACCTACTCAAACTCATAGGAATGCATTATAAATAACCAAGGAACGAAAAAAATAATGATCCAATAGAGAATAAAACCTTGAATAAGTATAACTACCTAGAAACTATGTTGTTCAACAAACAAGTTTTTCAATTTAGTCTATTTAATGACCTAGAAATTCACTTATGAATGACCAAAGGTCTCACCTTATTTTTCTAAGTACATTGTCTGCATTAAATTTCACTAGAATTTCCATTTTCACCTTTAACAACTTTCCGAGGGTTACTTTCCCGGTTATGCTTACACATGACATATGCATTGGATTATGAATATGCTTAAAATATGATCTTCAATTTCATGTCATTTTACATTATGAGACCATCGACACTCATAAAGTACAATAAATATCTCCTCAACCTTGGTATTCTTAGTCACCAAACTATTAAAACCTAAATAGTACAATTTCAATATTTTACTCTCCAACAAGACATTGCTCTGAAGGATATTGGTGCATTCTACAACATGCTCCATGAAATTATGATTTAAAAATATATGCAGGTTGCACACATATAACAACAATTACTAATTGCACTTAATCCTCAATCCAATCTTATAAACTCAAACAATTTCTGGGAAATTCAATCCTTTTAATTCTTAATTTCAGTCATTAATTTATCATCCATGGTTGTAATTTATACAATCCCTTTAATGAACTTAAAACAAATATAAATTATCTTGCAAATATTTGACAATGGATTTATTGTTGGTTTGAAATGATAAATGTTTAGTTTGAATTTGAGTTTAATTTTGCAAGTTGTTCATAATTGTTGTTGCCAACAGAGTTTTCTCTAGCAATTAGTACTATAACAACTCATTAACATGGAAAACATATACATGCATCCCTCTACATGGATTCATGTGGAACAATTCTCAGTTTTGCTTTCCTCGGTATCATCCATCGTTATAAATTATTGGAGTTAAAGAGAGAGTTGAAATTCAAATAATTGATGTACAACATGACAAGTATGGGCGGTGATATGTGTGCAAGCTTTTCATAATTGTTGTTTCCAATAGAGCTTTCTCCAACAAATTAAAACTGGTGCAACTCGTTAACTTCACAAATAGATACATGCATCTCTCTACATGGATTCATGTGGAACAATTCTGAATTTTTTTCTTCTGTATCAATAATCGTAATAAACTATTGGATTTAAAGAGAAAGTTTGTATGCGAAGAATTTATATCCAACATGAAAGGTATGGGTACTCTTAATGGGTACGCCAAAGGATTACATTAACCTATTCCATGAAAGATGGTACCCTACAACAATGAATACTCTACCTTGTGATAAAACCAAGATTCTCAATATTTCTTGTCAAGGAATCCTTACCATTGTTTATTTTCTCCTGCTATCTATGCATAGAAACATTTTTTCTCCACAATCATATCCATTGTGGGTGTTTATAATATAGGCCTTGTCCAAGTATTTTTAAACCATCTCTAATCCCTTATTATTCATAGATGGTCGGCTTATTTATTGTCCATCTCATTAAAATGGATGCTTACTAGTATGGACTCTAATTTGTAATGTCTTTGCAATGTGTTACCAACAAATTTATTTTAAAGGTTTAGTTCTCTATTAGTATTTTTGTTTGAAGACTTGACAACCTTAATTTTATGATGAAGACCAATTGCATGGAAAATTTATTCATCTAAGTGTTACACCCAATGCTTATTTTTTTATTAAACTATTATACTAGCTGATTGTATTATCTAATGAGTAAAATATCCATACCTATATATTCTATCAACCATACCTTTTCCCATACATTTTGACTCTCTCAAGCAATTACCAAGATGAAAAAAAACTTACACTATAGTCTCCACTAAGGAATCCCTTTTCAGTCTTTGTAAAAGTGGTTATAGGCATTGTTAGGGATCTGTGAGGGTGCGGCTAGAAGAATATGCATCCCTACACCTTCATTTCCCCTTCAACAATCGATTCTCTGATTCTTCTTAGTTATGCTTATTTTTCCATGCATGCACACAACTATCATCTTAAGATTGAATTCTGAAAATCAATGATAGCATATGAACAACTAATAGGGAGGCCATCCATGCTATGTTGTTTAAGTTACATTGAGATTTTAAAAACCATGCCAAGATAGGCTGGAAACCATGAAAATCAGACCTCAAATGGGCATAAGAGAGATGTTGGTACACATCATGCCTTAGTCCTATACTTCCTAGAATTAGGAACAAGAAATGGAAACAATATCCATGACAACTAAGAACATCTAACATCCATTTATAATTGTGTATTTTAGATCTATATATGGGTCGACTTAAGTGATACCGATCTCAAGTTGACCCGATCAAAAAATATATTTGTATACTTATGTTAGTTACATTATATTCTATGTTGAGTTTCCAAATCCCTCAATCAAGCACCTAATTGAAAAACTAATGTCAAGAGTAATGAAATTATACAAACTTTATACCTATATCATCTCATACATTCTTTATAGATAAATTTTGAAAATATTCTTCATCATTATGCCAATCAATTTACTAATATGTTCATACATACAATGGAGGTTTCAAAAGAACCTTCTATTTTTGCGTCTTCAAGAAATATGGAATCATATACTTTATCAATTTCAATCTGTCCCTTATCTAATACATTAGAAACAAATACACTATCCTTTTGTAACTCTTTTCATAATGACACTACCACCTATGATAATTTTTGGCTATGCATCTCCTAATACAAAATTAATAAAAAACCATCATAAAAATTAAATATCAAGAACTCAATTTGAACTTAAGAATGGGTTGTCTCCCATGTAAATCAACATTTTTTAAACATATATCAACAAAGAAAAGAGGGAAAATCATGTCTCCCATGAGAAGGATAGAGAGCATAAAATAAAGAAATATGTAAGGAAAAAGTGCAACCTCCTTTTCCATTCCCCACATGGAGATCATGTTGTTTCCTTTGCAATATGTATCAAAGTTTGAATTTTGGAAATCTCTATGAATGTTGATATATTTGTAAAAATCGCAAAAAACTATCCATATTCAAGATTCATCCAAACATATGTGCTTATGCCTTCTTTCGTGTACGCTATGGAAATGCTCCAATGGTGAAAACAAAATTACAATAAAAGAAATACACAACTAATATAGACTATAGTTAACATTGTTTTCAGAATTGTTGTGCCATTTAGATCTTCAAGAAATGAGTTTGAAATTATTATTACAGTGAAAGAGGAATGACAATATACACTGAACAAAATATGACAGGAAATAGATGAGTATAGCTTAGATAATTACAATATCATGTTCATTAATTAATTTGGTGTTACATAAGGAAGAATTAAAATTCATTAGGGATTAATTCAAATCTACCAACTGGATGTGAATGTATCTAACTGACTATCTAACTAAGGATGTATCAATCAATATTGGAGTCCAAATGGTTAACTCTAGATGTCTAATCAAATCACACATTCAGTAATAATAAGTTAACTCAACCTAACTGAAGTGGTAGGTGAGGAAAAGCACCTTATCCACATGTAGTCATGTCTAACTAGCACTAACTGAGATGGTTGTGATCTAACTTAAAGTAACTGGAAAATAACTAAGATTAACTAGTTCCAACTCCAACTGACTGAAGGAGGTTGGTGTTGGGACTCGTAGTGGCTCCTAAAATGTAGGGATTGGTCTAGGAGGTGCCTAAACTGATGCATGCAAGTGCAGTCAGTGGCATTTATCCTCTAGCACTGTTCCACACACTCTAGTAACTGGTACATGTGGACCCATTAGGCCAAGTGGTCCCAATGGTACTAGTGGACCCAATTAATTAAATAAAACTCCTAAGTTAGGATAAATAATATAATATACAGTTTGGTCAAGGGAGGATTATAAATCCTAACACCCCCCTAAATCCTAACTTGGACAACTGTGGGCCCTGGAAACAAGGCCAAAAGTCACCTATGTACAATCTAAAATATAAAAAAATTCTTCTTAATAAACTGAGGTAATAGGGAAAAATCTCATGGGAACCCCCCCCCCCTCAAAATAAGCAGGAAACAGGAAAATGCAAGCTATTTTTAGAAGAATGAATATTCCTCCTTAAAAAAATAACTTGAACAAAACACTTCTACAAAATTGTAGCTCTATCCAGCAGCATGGTCCATCTATGCAACAACATCCTGAAGCTGTGCATGTGAACCTATAAATGTTCTTCTAAACTGATTACTCTGTGAGTTTCTTCTGGATGGTGAAGGTAGATAATGATCAAGTTTTTTGTTCTATGGGTCATGTAGTTTATCATTTACCATCATCAAGTAGCACCGACCTAGAATTTTGTTGCAGCACTCTGTAGGGAGAAAATATGTGAGAGACAGTGCAACATGTTCATTCTAATACTAGGACCTAGTTCTTCTTCTAGATTTCTAGCACCATTTCCAGCTTCATCTATGAGATTTTGAGCCCATATGGGCTTAGGATTTTGGTTTGAAATGGATACTAGATCTGGATCTAGAATCTTAGGAGATTCAGTCTCAATAACATGATCATGTTGGATTTGATATTCTTCATCTGAATCTAAAACCTATAGCAAATCATCATCATCAAAAAATGGTGGAGAAATGGTTATACCTTCTTGTGCTGCTGATGGTGGTGTGTCATATAACTAATCTTCTTCAAACTAAGCACTCCATTCAATGAAGCATCTGATGGTTGCAACCTCCATAAATTTGTAATATTTTTCATCTTCTGCATATCCCAGCAGAATGCATTTGCTACTTTGGGCTTGGGAGGCCTTCCTCTTATCAAGTGGTATTCTGGCCCAAGCTTTGGAACCAAAAAATCTCAGATGAGAGACATTGTGCTTATGCCCATGCAGTGCTTCAAATGGAGTGGCTCAAACCACTAATTTATGAGGCACTCTATTCTGCAAATACAAAGCACAGTTTATAGCTTCATCCCAAAGAGAAGGAGGGAGATGTCTAGCATGGAGAAGGCATGTTTCCATCTCCTTCAATGATTTGTTCTTCCTCTCAGCCACACCATTCCGTTGTGGTGTGTATGGAACTGAGTGTTTTTTTGAATCCCCTCTGATTCACACAAATTCTAGAAGTCTTGTTTGATGTAATACTTGTCTGTTTCATGTGAGAATTGACTTGTTCAGTTTGTATAATTCATTCATATTCACTGCATCAATAATTTGGACTCTTTGCTTGATGATCTAAATGGCACAACAATTCTAACATGGTATCTGTTTGGTCAAGGGAGGATTATAAATCCTAACAATTGTTTTATTAAATAAGCATTAAATAAAACCAAACACTGGAAGAAACTTAATGCCATAACAAAATACATGTTGTTTTATAGGGCTGGAGTTGAGCTCTTGTGAGCATGACATATGTGTCCATTCAAGAATGTCACTATCAAAGGTGTCAGGGACTGTAATCCCAATATTCACTTCATCATGTATGAGAAAATACCAGAACCAAAACTTTCAAGGACATGGTAACAAATTTAACCCACCTACACCAATGATAAAGACAGTAATATTCAACTTATTTGAGAGAAAAAGCAATAATCAGATATTTGTAGTCATATATGATGCCCTATTGATAAATTCTTCTTCGAATAGGGTCTCATGGAGCTGCACACTTTCTCTAGAGTGTAAGGATTTCAAAAAATATTCCTCTTTTGTGGTTTGATGTCAAGGGAAAAATACAAGAAAAGGAAATGGGGAGTTTTTTTATATAAAAAGGAGGGATTTTTTTATAAATTTAATGGTTTTTTTCCATGTATTTTTAAAATATGGAAAAGGGTAAATGATACTTAGGTAAAGAATATTTTTGACATGGAATTCAAAGGGGATATTTCATGGTCACAAAATAATAATAATTTCTTAATTTTCTTGAATGAGGAGCATTTGGTTTTAAACCCTCTCTTCACCCTCTTTGATGCCACTCAAAGACGAGTGAGCCCCCCTGGCAGAATGTGGTTAATTTATTTGTTTGGATAAAGCATAGGATATGGGAAATGATATAACAGAAAATGGAAATGGAGAAAATAAGAAAAGAGATACACATGGGTCTTCTTTTGCAATGATTTATGGACAAAACAACCACAAACAAATGAGCTAAAAGCTTTCCTTGTAGCAATGTGTGGAACGTTTTGTTGGAGAAATTTCAGACTAAATTAACCTAAGTAGGTCACTGCTAGTGTGGTTGAAGTTGCAGCTTGAGCAGATTAGAATTTTTGATATCAGTGATGACCAAAGGTCAAGGATTAAAGGCATTTATCAAAAATTTCAATGGAAAATATAGGCTAATTTTGGGAAATCCCATCATGCTTTCACCTAGAAGTATGAGGATATGAAATACAATCAATATACAACTAAAAAATATGACATACATCCATGTTTATGACCTTCCAACATGTGTAAGAAACATCATTTCTATATCTGGACAAACCTGTACATGAAAGCGGAAATAAAATCACAACACTTCTAGGTCTCTCCAAGTCTGAGCATAAAAAAATAGCTACGAAAAGGCATAAGTTTTAGGCCTAGAAGCATTTTGAGCATACTAGTTTATTGTAGCAGCAAATCTAGGTGGATTGTGCATAGAAACAACAATAAGAAGCATTATTTCAAAATATGGGAAAATTTTGGGTAGCTTGTGTAGTGGTGTCCTGAAATGGAAGCCCTAAATCAAATTTTCTGTGTTAAAAATGTCAAATGACTAAGTGATACATCCTTTGTACCATACAAACAAGTAAACAAATGCAAGTAAATGCACCTAGAAAGCTAATAGATGATGCCCACTCTAATGCATGAAATTTCAATGCACAAACGTAGCATCCTTTAACATTAACTAGAAATAATTTCTATGTATGTGTACATACTATAACTTCATTTCCAATTTCCAAAAAATGTACAAAATATAGTACATTGAAAGAGGGAACTAGCTTGTTTATATGAGATATGCATGCAATCCCTAAAGAAGGGCTAGAGGTGCCCACTAGATCCAAAGTGTTTCGGGATCATGAGGGGAGTGTACTCACTATCTTGGGAACATGGTGGAACATGACACTTTGTACAGGGCCATAGAGAATCTTAAATACCTTGGGAGCATGCTCCCTAGGCACTATCACTTAGAGTGGGTTCTAGAGTTGGAGTGTGCTCCTAGCTTTACCGATTTGAAGAAATAGATGAAAGTGATAATTGAAAATTTTAGAATATTGTGGAGGGTCTGGAAAGAAACTAAAGAAATATTGGGAAAAATATCAACAAGCCTAAAATTGGACCTTAAAAACATAGAAAATCTATGAAAATTTGGAAACCTGGAAATCTCAGAAAAAGACCAAAAAATTAGGATAAATTGGAGATATTTGCAACACTGGATTATGCAAAATGGAGGAATTCGCACCCCTTATCCATTGCATGAAGTTTTGGGAACATTTTCATTGTTATATGTAAACATAATGTGTTTCGGTATATCATTTATCTTCAAATTAGAAATGGTGATGGGTCCATTATCCCATGAGAGAATTGCATACATTCCAAACTTAAAGACATTACGATCAATTATGTTGAAGGGATGATTAGTGAAATCAAGATTCACTATCTTTGGCGTTGAAGGACTTACATAATTTTTTCTTTAAAGCTTGTTGTGCCTCATTTCAGTAGTAAAATGCATCTTTCTTGGTTAGTTTTATCGATGAATGGGAAGTAGTAAATAAGCTAAAATCATTTGGATGTCCAACAAATGACCACAAAAGTAGGTCAATGTGACTAGAATAATATTTCAATGCAAGTAAAAATTGGGAGTAAAAAAGAAACTCCTATATCCACACTAATATCAAAAGCAAATAAAGTCAATGATCCAAGTATCTAACTAACTAAATTCCTTAACCCAGGGAATACATAAATTCTTAGTGGCCTTAGAAATTAGCAATTCTTGAATGGCTTGAATCTTTGCAAGGTGAATATGAAAACCCTATACAAATATAGTATGTTCAACCTATTCGTAGGAAGTATGGAGTATTTTATCACAAAATTCTTGTAGAAGTTTGATTAACCCAAGAACACACACAACTAAAGGACTTATATACTAACCATTCTTGGATGGTTTGAATCCTTACAAGATCAATATGAACACCCTATACAAAGATAATATTCCCAATGTATTCCAGTGAAGCTTTGGTGAATCCACACTTAGACTTATTGTGGGAAGGTTTATTATAAATATTTAGAAGATTGCTAAATCCAAGAACTCATGCAACTTCTTAAGGTTATTAAGAATTGGCCATAGGCTTGGATGCTTTGAAAATTTTCATGCTTAGTATGACACCATCTACAAAGATAATATGGCTTGGGTATTTTAGGGAAGTCTTGGAAAATTCAAACTTAGACTCCTTGTTGTACAGGTAGCACAGTTGCTCCAAATGATATGTGAGTGTGACTATTCATGATGATATCAACAAAAAATACCAACACAAACTTGTAGATATCATTGAGTCCTGAGAGTTTGTTAGGGATGAGGCCAAATGACACAAGGTTTTGACAATTGTTTTAATGAGTAGGAAATTGGTCTTATATTCATCCTATTGTTGTATTCTAAAAAATTGAAAAGGATGTATCCAACAATTGTCACTTACATCATCCTTATGAGATTTTCTAGGCCAATAGGTCAGATAATTCACATAGAACTCTGAAGGAGGTCGAGGAGATGGAATATGTAGGAAAGTGGTCTTATATCCATCCTATTGGATTATTCTAGAAAAATAAGAAGGAATTTTCCAACAATTGTCACTTACATCATTCTTATGAGATTTTTTAGGATAATAGGTCAGATAATTCACATAGAAATATGAAGGAGGATGAAGAGATGGTATATGTATCAACTATTGTTACTTGTATGATAGTTATCAACTATTACTTTAGATCATGAAATCCTATATCGAGGGTTGTTTTGGAGATGAAAAAGAAAGGTTATGATTGTGATGCTTTTACATAATGTACAGAATTTAGAGTTTCATTTAAAGTTGGGAAAGAGAATATTCTTCTTCTATAGAGAATATGTTGACCAAAGGCAATGTTTTGGATATTTTTGCATACAAATCAATCATCAAGGCCTTTTTCAAAGCATGTTAACTATAAAGAGCCATCTAGAAATAAGTGTTTACTCACCTTTTTCATGAAATTGATATTCACTCACCTTTTTCATAAGAGTTACATCACTGAGTTCTTTGGCATAACGAAGTTTGTTCCTTTGAGCATACTTCTGCAAATTTTCCTCCATCTTGCATTCAGGGCTCCAAATACCCTTTTAGAAGACCGTTTTTTCCTTTTCACACTTCATCTTGGCATCTTCAAAAAGCATAAGCAAAAAGATCCCTACAAACTCACTAAGAGGCAAAAAAGAGGTAAAGTGACCCCTGTATGGAATTCAAATAAAATTAACAAAATAAAAATAGGCATCAGAATTACGAATATGTTACCGATGCTTATAATTTCTTGGTAAAAATTACGTTGATTTGTGGAGCTTGAAACTATCTACTTTTTCTTTACCTTTCAAAACATATTTCACCATACTACAAATATTTTCATGTTGGAATAATTTCATGTTAGGACCTATCAAATAAATATTTGCTTGTTTATGAAAATAACAAAGTGAAGCTAAAACATACAGTTTGAGCAGTTGATATTAATGAATAAAAACAACATTAATAATGAACATTTTACATTTGATGAACGTTTTTAATTTAACAATGTAAATTACAATAATATTCAAGTAAAATAATTGGTAATAAAAGATCATCTGAGGAAACATGGAGAGCCACAAAAAAAAGTATATAAGGCCATCGATCACATCAAAACGCCAATTTTCCTTCTAAAATATCAAAATTTTTCCCAAGACTATCTGTAACAAGTTCCAATGGTTGAGTGAAATAGAAATAGTAAAATTTAAACACTACAATTACAGAATTAAGTGTGGGAAATGGATAATTCCTTACCATTCATTGAGATCCTATCTGTTTCAAGAATAATTTAATATTCTCTACTGAATAGGGGAAACCACATGAAGGTGGAAGCTCTTATGTCCCCTTCCCCCCCTCACATCAGTCTCAATTCCCCAAACCCAATGCATCTACTTGCAAAAACAAATTAGTGCAAATTCATGCAAATTTCGTCATAAATAAATATTTACCATTCATTCAAAAAAAACTAACATTCACTAAACATTCATTCATTCAGTTAAGACATTCATTCAATAAAATATAACATTCATTAAGCAATTTGTTCATTCATTCAACACATTCATTCAATAAAAGATAGCATTCATTAAACCATCCATTCACTCAATAGCTGAAAAAACCATGCATGACATTGTATTATAAAAAAAGATTACTCAATTAGTCACTTCTTTTTTAGTTTTCTTCTCTTTACAAAATGAACAAGAAGCGCATCTTTCATAATTTTTTGTTTGGTTCGGGGTCCTTCATCAACTTGTTATGATGTCTCCCTAGTAAATTGTTCACCACATGGATCTTACGGCAAGGGGTTCGGAATTACTGCAATAATGTGAAAATGTTTCATTAATTTATTTTTGTTTTTATATTAAGAGTATTTCATTTAAAAAACATTACAACGGTGTTTTTTTACCTGGTGTGGCCACATCATGTTCTTCATTTTCTTGTCCAGGCTCAACCTGTACAGTGTGACCATCTACATGCTCTACAATTGAAATATGGAGAAGTACAATTAATGTTCACCATCTGTAATTATTTATATAAAACTGTAGAATATGAATAAATTCATTACCAGGAATCAAATCATGATCTTCGACTGGTTGTTGTCTATCATTGACATTAAGGGGATAATTGCTTTTCTTTTTAAAACAGAATAAATATTTTATGCTAATTGTTTATAACAAATAGATAGCACGACAATTAATAAATTTTCATTAAACTATATAGATTTTATATGCATGTGCACTAGCTAGATCTCCAGAAGACCGTGTTTTCCAGAAAAAAATTTCAGCATTCAACAACAGCTTCAAATCCATGTTGGAAGCCAAACTTCAAGTCTTCTTGAGTGGGAACTTCTTTGAATCAGTCGTCCTATATATTTGCATAACGTTATTAATTTTACATTTTGTGCTACATCAAAACAAAAATAATGTGCAATGTATTATTTGGATTCATTATCGGGTTTTCGATACTTACAAATTGTGTCACCAAATTCAAGTAACCACCAGGCCCAATTTTGTGCTGACCAATTTTTTCTAGTCTTGCATTTTTGTCCTTTGATGTGTCTGACATCCTAAGCAAGTATTGAATTACGTTAGATGTTCCAAATTTGATATAAAAATTAATAATAATAAGGGTTAGAATTACATTGTGAAAAGTATTACAAACCTCCCTGTGCCTGGCGGTATCTTTCTTACTTTTCCCATAGCCCTATCCTTTCCATCTTCCACTAGGGATTTCCACTCCCTTTATGGAATGATAGGAGGAGATTCATACCTAGGGTTCCTTTCTAGGTGAACCCTATATTGGTATCGGGAAATCTTCATAAGTTTTCTATCCCTTTTTATGACCTTTATTGTATCAAAGGTATCGTTTCTGAGCAAACCAACCAACTGATTAGTTATCTCATCCTTTAAATTTTTCATTTGTCTATCCCACCTTGTGCATATGGTGGGCCCGAATATCTCCAAGGTCAAATCATTTATATTTTTATAAAAAACATCATTTCCTGCAAAAAAATCATGCTATCATTAGTTTAAAAAAAAGGTTTTATCGGTATATTACAATCAAATTATAAAAATTAACGTGAACAATATATAATTATCTGGGATCTTATCTATATTTATTGGAATTATTTCCTTGTCCACCAAAAATTGTTATTGAACCCATGATAGTGACATGGGAAGATATAGGAAATGTTGCTTCAACATGAGCATTACTATCAGGCTCTGCATCCACCTCTTCATCTCCAAGATTTGGTGTGCATCGGTTAGCAACGCTTGCACTCTCTGCTGGCCTTAGGGGTGTCGTGGAACTTGTTTTTGACTATTCAGTCGAAAACAATGGTGTAGTACGTGGTGTACATGGACTCATTTTCTCATGTGACGATTGATATCCACGAGCATCACTGGGACCAACACCTCCTTCACCACTAGAGTGTGGTCAAAAAAAATATTTTAAATACAAACCATTCAATTATAAGTTCACTATCATATAAAAGAAAAAATTATAAAGTTCTAAATTGATAATATTATTCAATATTCCGCAACTTACTTTCAATGCATGCGATCTCTTTACCAACACTTCAACCTTGTTTTTAATCTCATATGTCTATCACCTCAATCGGGTATAGAGAAGAACCAATGTTAGCATCATTCAACAACTCATTCACATCAAAATATATGGATTGTTGTGATGTTGTTTCATAAACCGAATCATTGGTCTGCAACAAAAATTAGAACAGTACTTACGTGTTAAAGCAATAGTATGAGGAAAAACTTATATTAAAAAAAGCATATATATCATGATAGATTCCTAGAATTACATATAGGTTTACCTAATTCCTGGATGACGATGTGGTCCAATCCACTGCTGGGGACTTTCCCCAATCATCCACCTACAAAAAAAGAAGTAGACAACATTACGATAATGAAAGCAATATACAAATGAAAAAATACATAACAAAAAAAACATTATGCTACATTTTGTATATGTATACAATTTTGAAGTATTTAAATTGTAGAATTACATTAAGGTTTACATGTTTTCCTGAGGCTGTTTTAGTCTGATCAACAACTAGGTGGCTTCCTTGATCAACACTCTACATCAAATATAGATAAGATTATATAAGCCAAAATAATATACTCCTAAAAAAACATAACATAAATTTATGTACATATTAAATTTGTACAATGGCATCGATGTATACATTCCGCCTCAAGGCAGGTCTGGTAACATCTACTATGAGGAAGGTGCTCCTCATCGAACCCTTCATCAAAAACATAGAAACATTTACCTAACGAAACCAAATACTCACTAAAACAATATAATAACATAAATTTTGGCGTACTTAAATTGTACAGTTACAATCATGTTTACCTCTTTCCTGGAGGCTACTGTTGTCTGGCTAGTTGCTGGGGGGATGCCTCGATCACCACCTTACAAAGTAAATATAGATAAAATTTTATAAACCATACGAATATACTCACGAAAAGACACTAAAAAAAACTCATTTTTCAAATTATACTTGTACTATTACAAAGATGCAAACCTGTTTCCTCGAGGATGGTGTACTCCTATGACCATATGTTGGGGTGATGCTCCCTCAATCACTACCCTGCGAAGTAAACATAGAAAATTTAATCAAAACTATGACAATATACTAACTAAAAATACTAAATATGTTAAAATAATTAATATAAGGTTGGGTAAATTGTTGGATGTACCACATCCATAGTAATCATGTTTGTATCTACTCGATTCAAATTGTAATTAATAAGCAACTCTTCCTCTGCATCTATTGATTTAATGGAACATACAAATACATGATTTCCTTCACACCCCTCAAATATTCAGTTGGTTTGCTTAAGTGTATACCCTGGCTGTGTATTGTTTATAAAGCCCACAATGATTCTTGATTTCCTTTAGCCATCCATCAACATACAATGTTTCTCCTTTATTTTGATCTTTGTCTTTAAGTTGTAAATAATTTTCTGACAACCCATATCTATGCATACTTCATGTATATTGGACCAGGAGCATCCAATATTTGTATTTGTAAGAGGTTCCAACATACTCCATCAATTATGTACATCTGTCGTAATCGACCTTTATGCCATCCATGCAAATCAACCCCAATCCATGCAATGATGATGGTGAAATTATATATATCCTCTCATTCACACAAAAAATATATGTTGAGTTGAGGAAGATCCCTAGGTACCCATTGTTTCACTAGATGTGTCATGTTCCCATAATTTTGGACATAAAAGTGTTGACCGTGCCCAACACATTGGGAGGTCTAAGATGCATTAATTACCTCACCTAGGTAATTTTGTCCAAATATTATTTTTGAGGCATTAATTATTTATCCTAGGAGAATGTTGCTAACTAAACATTATTGAGTCATGTATTTAATTTTTATTTCCATTAATTAATTATTGTGCAAATAACATGTGGAATTGAGCTTTCCATGTCAAGCATAAGTGGCAATCCAACTTGCCAAGGGAGGAGATTAATAAAGAGGAAAATATATGACAAAAGTAGTCAAAGAGAAAAGGGAAAGTGCCCAAAATCTATGAAAAAATCTATCATAATAAAAGAAGGAAATTCAGAAAAGCTGTCAAAGGGAAAATCTAGAAAGGCAAAAAAGGTTGTCATTAACAAAAGTAGCAACTATGGGCCTAAGGAGGGCGCAGTTTCCAAGTTTTATGAATGACATGAATAAGGAAAAATCTCCGCATGGTCCTACATTCCAATTTTATTAAGGAGTTCACATATGTGGCTAGTTTTAGGGCTTCTAGGTGGTTGGCTTGCTCTCACAGGTCACTTAGTTGAAGTAGCTTTGAGGCCTCCTATCAGTGACATCGCTTCCTCTTTTCTCCTTCTCTCTGTTCTATGATATTCTAGCAATTTTGGATATATGTAATGGATATTTCAACATATATATGATTGGATTTTTATAATTATGTCTATTTTACTTTTCAATATAATATTTATACCACCTTAAGGTCATTCCTAAATTTTGTGATATTCAGAGATTGAATTTCTTTGGTTTCCTAGCTCCAGAGTCATAATTTGAGATTTTTTCTATGAGAGGTGACCTATGTGAATATTATGAGAATTATTTAAACCCTCATGGTCCTTATATGTTATTATTTATATTCTCTCCAAGTTTCATAACATTCTGATTCGAAATGGCTGAGGTTTACTCATTTTAAGTCAACCTAGTCTAGATTTGCATTGGAAAATAACTAGTTTTGTTGTATCTTCCATATTTCGATTTGTATGAATCCAAATAACTCCATTATTTTTCTTGTGAGTCATTAATAGACATAAATAATTCCTCCAAGTCCAAAATAGATAATATAAACCACCCTTACCCTATTTGGAAAGGCTTGGAGATGGAGCTAGTGAGATGCCCAGTGAGATAGTCTCACCTTTACAACTTGCAAAATATTTTCCATTGCCTCTGATTTTTTATCATACTTAATGAACCAATTATTAATTTACCATAACCTTATAACAAAACCTTATTCATTTTATTCAAGCCTCTGGTTGTGGATATGAGAAAAGTGCTTCTTAGTTTCATGATTAGGTGACCAAGAAGCATGGGAGTAGGTTTCTGTAGAGCGGATTCTGAAACCTTAATGGTCCATGATATAAATATGTTAGGTAATAAACTCTATTATTCTTATTCTATCCTTTATTTATTCCCTATTCCTTCTTCCTTGTGACCAAAAGTATCAGTCATTTTCCCTTATTTGCTTAGCTTCCAAATGTTGACTAGTTGTTTGCAAGTTTTATTTTAAAACATTAAGATAATTTTCAGAAAGTTAATATTCCTATTTGTATATAATATAAGGGATATTACATTGGTATGAGAGATCTTTCCTTGGATCATCCTGTGGAAATAAATATCTCAGTGAAGAAATTTGCAGCCATGTCATACAATGAGGACGACTATGATGAGTAGTATGAAGAATACTGCATAAGATATGAAGAAGAAGAAATCCTCTATGTTGATAGAGGGCTACCAAAACATGAATATGATGAATACTATTGGACATCATATGGGGAAGATATCATATCTGGTTCTCCAATGGTTAAGAAAAACTTGACAGATATTATTGAAGCATGTGAGAACCTGTCTCACTACTACGAGGACTATCTAGATTTGGGTAGGAATATTTGTGCAAACCTTTCTTTTGGATATTATATTTATTTCAAGTATGGATTCTGTCCCAAGATTTATTATGATCATTCTTTCAAGAGAATAAATATATCCATAGAGGAACCGAGTTGATCCACCTCTCAGATAAAAGAATAAGAAGAAGGAACTAAAGGTGAAGATTCCTCCAAGCCATCGACATGTTCAAGATTTAAGAGTTTGTTTGGTTTTTCTTCAAACAAAACTTCTAAATAATGTGACAAGAGTACCACTAAAGATGAAAAAGTCTCAATTTTCTTGGATTAGAATAGAAATGAGGTAGAGGAAGATATCCATGAAGTGGAGTGAAATTCACTGCAAGGTGACTGCATGGAAAAACAAAAGGAAGATGAATGCACTTCCAGTCTCTTTGTGGGTGATCTCCAGATCATTGCTCAAGATTTTGGTTCATGTATGGGTGGTGATATATATTTTTTATCAGATCCAAAATAGGTACAAAAACCATATTTATAGTCACCTCCTGAGTCACATAATGAAGAAGAAACAAGGCCACATTGCTTGGGCATGAAGCAGAAATTTTGATGGAAGAGAAAGCAACCATAGTATCCGTACGGGAAGATGGTAATGTTAAGAACATGGATAATAAAATTTCTGATTTTTTCAGAATCCATGTACACCTACAACAATATTATTCATGGGAGGATGAAAATAATTCACTTGCATATGAGGACTGCAAGATGAAGGACAATTGGGAGGGAGATGAATTTGCTCCTAGTTTACCTGTTAGTGAACCAAAAATCAATGCAGAGGAGGGCGATACTTCCAATGATGATAATGGATATTTTGGATAAGATCCAAAAGAAGAATAAAAATAAGATCTGAAATCATTATCTGAACTTCCGACTCAAATGGAAGACAAGCCCCCACTAGCTGGGTATGAACTAAAAAAATTGAAGGCAAAAAATCTGATGCAGAGAGAGGAGCACAATTCATAATTTTGGACTCCTTTGTAGCAAGATGAAGCTGAAACGAAAGGGCATGAGATTCTCTCTAATTTATTTCCATATCACATTTCATTCCAACCTTCAGAGATACCCTCCACTGCACATCATGGAATTGATTTTGCAGAAAATTCAAAGGCTGACTTGTATGCCAAGAATGAGTTTTGTGTTGTGGATCCATGCCACAAAAAAAATGGTCATGCATATCATCTATTAGAAGAACATAACTTGGTGGAGGATCTTATTTTTGAGACACATAGTTTGATTGGATCACTAAAGGAGGAAAGAAAGAATCTTATGAAAGCCATGAAAAACTTTGTTGAGATTAATGCCTTGGTGACAAGACATTATTGGAAAGCTTCTGGTGGAGAGATGGAAGGAGAAGCCTTTACGGGGGAGTGCATAGCACTGAAAGAAGGCATGACTGAGATGAAGGAGAACTATATGAACTTACTTTCTAGCATATATCATCTCCTCATGATGATTGAGATGTACCATAGTGAACTCAAAAAGGAAGAAGAAGAATCAAAGAGGCTCGCTAATAAGTTGGATATCACTAGTGAGTTATTGAAGAGAACACAAAGCTTCCTTCAAGAGTCAAAGTTGCAGATCTGTAAAATTCAAAGGGAGTTGAAGATGTCACCCCTTCCATGTTTCATGGAGGGAAATTTTTTGGGGTTAATGGAGGAACCTAATGTGGAGGACAACCATGAGAAAGGAGCATATTTGCAAGTGTTTGTGAAGAGCCATGATGAAAAGTATTTTGGCCAAGCACATGTGGGTATACATAATGGCATAGAGGAGTTCTTAGCTATGGGAAATATGGTTGAGGACATTCCAAGTGAATCAACAATCCAATATGATCATCTATTAATGTATCGGGTAAATAAAAATATCACATAAATATAGGATCAAAGATTTACTATAATTGCTTGCACCAGTGAAGGGTTATCTGGCACATATGCTTGGAAAGAGACACATCCTGACAACCCCTTATGGATGGTAGAATATAATCTAGAGGAGGTGGCTGATCATGTTCCATATGGGTCAAAAAATAAAATTCCTTGGTCATCCATTTATTGGGTGGATAGAGACACGTTGGGAATGAAGACTGTGGGAGGTAAAGAGTTTAATGTCTACAATAAATTCTTTGTTGTGAATGGAATTGTACTGACATGTGGGAAGCCATAAATATTTAATTTTAAGCCATTGGATACCTTCCATATACATTCACATGAGGTGCATTCTAATTTTTGTGTGATGGAGGAATTTTGGGATGCAAATGATGAGTTCCAAGCACAGGGACATTGCTCGAGAAAGGTTGTTTTTTCTCATCGAAGGAGTATCATTTTCATGGAAGAGTGAGATGAAGATGAATATAGGGAACACATAATTTGGGTGGATAATTATTTCATATATATGATTCATATTTCTACCCACACTTCTATTTTAGTCTCATCAAGTGGGGATGAAAATTGGGAGAAGGAATTTTCCTTGTTGGTGCAATAGGAAGATCTGGAGGCTTTCATAGGTGTTCATGATGACTTGTTGAATGCAACATCACCCTACCAGTAGTCACATAGGAACATATTGTTGTCAATTTATGCCATCCATCCACATATGGATTGGGTGGAATATTACATTTCACACATGGAGTCTTCTTGCAGAAAAATTTATGCTCATGTGCAGTGGAGGGCAACTGAGCAAGAAAACTGCCAATAGGAGTAGATGAGAAAACTATCTTGCATAAACTAGTATTGGTGGAGGAAATACTCATATTTGGATGGATTCTTGTACCCTTTAACAATTGGCAGAGAGTTGATCCACTGGAAATGTTCACATGAACCTTTTGGTTGGAGTGTCAGTACCTTCTCAAGTTGGATGAGGGGACACTTATTTGTTTTTCTTGCTTGCATTTTTGGAGATAATTGTGATGCATGATCTTATTGTGAGCATTTTGGGAATCCTTGTTGGTTGGATGATGCCTATACTCATTGTGGTTGGACATGGGACTCACACCTATGTCATTGCAGCAACATCATTGTGAGACTCAATGCTAATGTGCATAAAGAACTTAATGTTGGGTGAGGAAATATGACACATTTCCAACTTTGAATTGAGAATTTCCAGTTTTCAGTGCAGTGGTATGATTTCCACAACATGAATATCATTTCATGCGATGATAAATTTCTATGGTGTATTCTAATGTTTGGATACTTATAGTTGATGAAATGGGATCTAGGTATATTTTTTGCGGATAAGTTGTGTGGGAAGTAATTGCCACTAAAGGGGGTGCAATGCAAGCAATGGGACCCAAGCATTTATTTATTTTTTAGAAACTGTACATGTTGGCTTGATGAAGCAGGTCAAAATTTTTTTGCACATGATTTCATGCTTCAGTTCTCCTACATGGTGGACAAATTTGCAGCCCTATGGAGTGCTTCTACTTGAGGACAAGCATATTTTGGAGGGGAGGACTTTCATGTCCCCATAATTTTGGGCATAAAAGTGTTGACCATGACCAACACATTGGGGGGTCAAAGATGAATTAATTACCTCACCTAGGGAATTCTGTCCAAATATTATTTTTAAGGCATTAATTATTTAGTCTAGGAGAATGTTGTGAAATAAACATTATTTAGGCATGTATTTAATTCTTATTTCCATTAATTAATTATTGTGCAAATAACATGTGGAATTGAGCTTTCCATGTTAGGCCCAAGTGGAAAGCCAAATTTCCAAGGGAGGAGATTAATAAAGTGGAAACTCTATGAAAAAAGAAATCAAAGATAAAAGGGAAATTTCCCAAAAGCTATGGCAAAAGCTATCCTAATAAAAGAAGGAAAGTCAGAAAAGTTGTCATAGGGAAAAGTAGGAAAGGAAGAAAAAGTTGTCATTGACAAAAGTATCAAATATGGACCTAAGGAGTGTGCAGTTTCCAATTTTGATGAATGACATAGATAGGGAAACATCTCCACATGGTCTCAAGGAGGGTGCATATGTGGCTAGGGTTAGGGCTTCTAGGTGGTTGTCTTGCTCTCACCGGTCACCATTGGCCTCTACTTTCTAAATAGGTCACCCAGAGTTATATTAAAGAAAAATTCAAGCTCATTCACATAGTTTGGTTAATGTATGTTTTTTAATTGATTGAAGCTTAAGATTCATTTCTGAGTGGTGAGCCTTAGTATCTTGGGTGATGTGCCCCAAGTCCATTGTTCCCCTTCTCCCCTCTTCTTCCCACTTCTATTGAAGGTATTAATGAAGCTAAGGATAAGATTTAATATATTGAAGGATTATTTTTGCATGGTTTTATGTCTCTTTTATTCCATTATGAGATCATGTTGGAGGGATTTGAGGCCTCCTATCAGTGACATCCCTTTCTCTTTTCTCCTTCTCTCTGTTCTATGATCTTCTAGCAATTTTGGATCTATGTAATGGATATTTCGACATATATATTATATGATATGTATACTTATGTATAATTTAGTTTTAAATATAATATTTATACCACCTTCAGGTCATTCCTAAATTTTGTGAGATTCAGAGATCGAGTTTCTTGGGTTTCCTAGATCTGGCGTCATAATTTTGGAATTATGCTATGAGAGGTGACCGTTGTGAATATTTTGATAATTATTTCAACCCTAATGGTCCTGATATGTTATTATTTACATTCTATACAATTTTCATAACATTCGGATTCGAAATGGCTGAGATTTACTCATTTTAAGTCAACCTAGTCTAGATTTGCATTGGAAAATAACTAGTTTTGATGTAACTTCCATATTTTGACTTGTATTACTCCAAATAACTCCATTATTTTTCTTATGAGTCACTAATAGAAATATATAATTCCATAAAGTCCAAAACAAAGAATCTGAACCACCCTTATCCTATTTGGAAAGTCCTGAAGATGGAGCTAGTGAGCTGCCCAACGAGCTAGCCTCACCTTTACAACTTGTATAATATTTTTCTTTGCCCCTGATATGTTATAAAAAATCATGAACCTATGTTTAATATCACATAACCTTATAAAATAACCTTATTTAGTTTATACAATACTCTAGTTGTGGATATGAGAAAAGTGCTTCCTAGTTTCACGGTTAGGTGACCTAGAAGCATGGGAGTAGCTTTTCACAGAGAGGAATATGAAACATAAATGGTCACTTATATAATTTTTTTAGGTAAGACACTCTATTGGTCTTATTCTATCCTTGATTTCTTCCATTTTCCTGCTGCCTTGTGACCAAAATTATCAGTTAGTTTCCCTTATCTGCTTAGCTTCCAAAAGTTGATTGGTTGTTTGCAAGTGTTATTACAAAACATTAATATAGTTTGTAGAAAGTTAATATTCAGATCCATATATAATATTATGGATATTACAAGATGTTTGTACCTTAAGGTCACCTCAATGTGGCTTATTGTTTCATCATCATAGGAACATGACCCCCCTTCTGCGAGAAACAAATCCATGCATTTATTGAATTTTTTTCTAATATTTTGACATCTAGTTGATCTAGACCTTGTAGGCCTACTATATGTCTCGCTTTCCTCTAGCCTTCCTAAACTCCCCTCGCTCGAGGAAGTTAGTTCTGAAAAATACTTGTTTGGTTCTACCTGCACCATGGTCGGAAAAAACTTGGCCATTAAGAGAAAAATACCATCATGTCAGAAAAACCTCCAACCAATACCAAATTTAAGAAATAAAAGGACGCACAAGCCAATATGGATAAATAAACAATATATTTAGTAAAAAAAAATACAATCAACCATCCCCATCAACAAAATCCTCACCAAAAACAATTAATAGTCCGCAATCCATCGTTCAACAATTTATATATACACTAAAACAAACCAACACCCTTTTGACATTGTGTGCTCAAACTGTCCACATAACTTTACAAAATATTCATACAGTAATTAGCTCCACATTGAGCATACAACACTTTTGGATGATGAAACTCTCACCTCCAATGGCATACCCATGACCTAGATAAATTTCCTACCTTCTTAACTCCATTAACCTCAAATTGTAATGTCAGTGACATGAAAGACAACATATTTATTGTATAGATTTCCCACTCTATCCATCCATCACAAACCCTTCCCATGCTTCGGATCCCTTCTACCACAAACCCATTTTATTACACAATATCATCCATACAATAATACTAGTTAGACATTAATTCCTTTGTTAAAATCATGAACTATCAACCCACCTCACATCATCTTAACCTTGGTAATTCTATCAAGAAACCCGTTCAGTACCCCATTGCAGGCATTCCTTAGATACATTGTAACATAATCAAGCATGTAGTATCCCATTGTAGGATAGAGCACATACTCAACTCAGATGAGGATTTGATTTGGAGGGATAGTGACCAACTATTGGAAAGCATACAATTTCTCTTCGAAGGAAAAAAACTTATTTTTTTATTCAAGGAGAATGATAATACGATCCTCGGGCACTTTAAACACTATTAAAAAAATTGTCTGAAAGTATTCAGGCAAAAAAACCTATAGTTGTTCATTGTTCTAAAAACAAGACTACATGCATATAGACTGAAATGTAACAGTTCAAAAACATGAATGTTCATGTACTGAGCGTGAGGTGACTAAGCATGGAATGTTAGTGATATCATTATCTTGAGGACATATAAGAATGTAATCTTAGTGATATCAATCCATTGAAAAACAAATTTGATAGATTTATAAGTAGGACATCATAGTGATATCATTATCTTGAAGAATATCAATAATTGCCTACTATAACACTACATCACATAGTCGTGTAACACAAGATAGATATCAAGTGGTTCCATAGAAAATGCTTTAGGCAACTTATCTCAAAATACAAACTACGTTTTTGACAAATTTTGTAGGCGTAGCATTTTTAATTTATTTTGTTTCCTCACCAAAAATATTAAAGACCCAGTTTACAGATCTCAAGATATATAATAAAATCATTTGATAATATTATTTAACTTTTTAACCGAAGATAATTAGTTGTTGCTTGATATTCAATAGTGAATCAAAGGTAACTTGTACATAGTCCTGACAATAAGTCATTCCAAATGCGAGTGGATATAAGTATCAAAAACGTTCCCAAGGGGGGGGACAGAACCCACAATCCCAAGATGATTGAAGTAGAAATAGCACAGGGAGAACATAAGGAGCCCAAACAACTTATCCAAGGAGCCATCGAGGGTGGAGAAAACACACCCTTGGGGGATAAAAACAAAATATACATCCCCAGCTAAAATAAGAAATATGCTAATGCATCCCATACTCAAAAGAACCAAAAACGAGTATGCCACATAAATAAAAAAGCTCTTAAAAGAGATTTATCATGCCTTCCTCAATGATTTCTCCTTCTAAAAGTTCCACTAAGGAGAGGAGGCCAGCCTTCACATTCAGTGCTTCCTTGGATAAATGACCTGCACTCATATTTCTCCCTATAGACATGTGTAAATTCATATAACCCACAAATTGAAGTCATCGGTAGTGTAGTATAGATGTCTGATTTAATGGATATCCAATGACAAATTTCACTACATAGATGTCGAAAATCCAATGAAGTATCCTTCATAGAGGTCGGATAACCCACGAATTGATATCATTATCTTGAGGACTTATAAGCATGGCATCTTAGTGATATCAATATGTTGAGAAACATATTTGATACACTTTAAGAATTACATCATAGTGATAGCATTATCTTGAATAATATCAATAATTGCCTAGTATAACACTACATCACATAGTCTTGTAACACGAGATAGATATCAAGTGGTTCCATAGAAAATGGTTCAACCAATTTATCTCAAAATACAAACTACGTTTTTGAAATTTTTTGTAGGTGTAGCTTTTTTAATTTATTTTGTTTCCTCATCAAAAATATTAAAGACCCAGTTTACGGATCTCAAGATATATAATAAAATCATTTGCTAATATTTTGTAACTGTTTTTCAGAAGAAAAATAGTTGTTCCTTGATATTCAATAGTGAGTCAAAGGTAATTGTACATAGTCTTGACAATAAGTCATTCCAGACGCGAGTGGAGATAAGTATCAAAAAAAATTCCAAGGGGAGGGAGAGAACCCACAATCCCAAGATGACTGAAGTATAAATACCACAAGGAGAACATAAGGATCCCAAACACCTTATCTAAGGAGACATCGAGGGCGGAGAAAAAACACCCCTAGGGGATAAAAAAAAATCTATATCCCTAGCTAAAACAAGAAATATTTTGATGTATCCCATACTAGAAAGAACCAAAAAAGAGTATGCCACATAAATAAAAAATATCTTAAAAGAGTTGTATCATGCCTTCCTCAATGATTTCTTCTTCTACAAATTCCGAGAAGGAGAGGAGGCCAGCCTTCATATTCAATGCTTCCTTGGATAAATGGCCTGCACTCGTATTGTGCTCCCTGTAGACATGCCTAAAGTCATATAACCCGTGAATTGAAGTCGTCGGTAGTTTAACATAGATGTCATATTTAATATATATCTGATGACAAATTTCACTACATAGATGTCGAAAATCCAACGAAGTCTCCTTCATAGAGGTCGGATAACCCACAAATTGATATCATTATCTTGAGGACTTATAATCATGGCATATTAGTGATATCAATATGTTGAGAAACATATTTGATAGAATTTTAAGAATGACATCATAGTGATATCATTATCTTGAAGAATATCAATAATTCCCTAGTATAACACTACATCACATAGTCTTGTAAGATGAGATAGATATCAAGTGGTTTAATAGCAAATGCTTTAGGAAATTTATCTCAAAATACAAACCATGTTTTTGAAAAATTTTGTAGGTGTATATTTTTTAATTTATTTTGCTTCCTCACCAAAAATATTAAAGACCTAGTTTACGTATCTCAAGATATATAATAAAATCATTTGCTAATATTTTGTAACTTTTTTTCAGTAGAAAAATAGTTGTTCCTTCATATTCAATAGTGAATCAAAGGTAACTTGTACATAGTGCTAACAATAATTCATTCCATACGTGAGTGGAGATAAGTACCAAAAAATTTCCCAAGGGGAGGGACATAACCCACAATCAAGATGACTGAAGTAGCAATACCATAGGGATAACATAAGGAGGCCAAACACCTTATCCAAGGAGGCATTGAGGGTGGAGAAAACACACCCCTGGGGGATCAAACAAGATCTATATCCCCAGTTAAAATAAGAAATATGATAATGTATCCCATACTCGAAAGAAAAAAAAATGAGTATGACACATAAATAAAAAAGTTATTAAAAGAGTTGCATCATGCCTTCCTCAATGATTTATCCTTCTAAACATTTTGAGAAGGAGAGGAGGCCAGCCTTCAAATTTAGTGCTTCCTTGGATAAACGATCTGCACTCATATTGTGCTCCCTGCATACATGTCTAAAGTCATATAACTCATGAATTGAAGATGTTGGTAGTGTAGCATAGATGTCGGATTTAATGGATATCTGACGACAAATTTCACTACATCAATGTCAAAAATCTGACGGAGTATCTTTCATAGAGGTCGGATAACCCACGAATTGATATCATTATCTTGAGGACTTATAAGCATATAATCTTAGTGACATCAATCTGTTTAGAAAGAGGTTTGATATACTTATAAGCATGGCATCATAGTGATATCATTATCTTGAAGAATATTAATAGTTCCCTAGTGTAACACTACATCACATATTCTTGTAACACGAGAAAAATATCAAGTGGTTCCATTGGGAAAATGATTCAGCCAATTTATTTCAAAATACAAACTATGTTTTTGACAAATTTTGTAGATGTATATTTTTTAATTTATTTTGTTTCCTCACCAAAAATATTAAATACCCAGTTTACGAATCTCAAGATATATAATAAAATCATTTGCTAATATTTTGTAACTTTTTTTTCAAAAGAAAAATAGTTGTTCTTTGATATTCAATAGTGAATAAAAGGTAACTTGTACATAGTCCTGAAAATAATTCATTCCATACGTGAGTGGATATAAGTATCAAAACATTTCACAAGGGGAGGGGCAGAACCCACAATCCCAAGATGACTGAAGTAGCAGTACGATAAAGAGAACATACAGAGCCCAAACAACTTATCCAAGGAGGCATCAAGAGTGGAGAAAACACGCCCTTAGGGGATCAAAACAAAATCTATATCCCCAGCTAAAACAATAAATATGATAATGTATCCCATACTCGAAAGAAAAAAAAATAGTATGCCACATAAATAAAAAATCTCTTAAAAGAGTTGTATCATGCCTTTCTCGATGATTTCTCCTTCTAAACATTCTAATAAGGAGAGAATACTAGCCTTAATATTAAGTTATTCCTTGGATAAACGGTTTGCACTCATATTTTGCTCCCTGTAGACACGCCTAAAGTCAATTAGAATAAAATATTGTTTGATTTCTGTGATTATGTCGCACTAGTAATCCAAATTCAACACTAAGAGAGATTCCTTTGAATTTGGACCACATGAAACTTGAAGAAGGTTTAAGGAAAAAGTCAAAAATACATAAAGTACATGGAAAATACTAAAATAAAAAATTCAAAAATACATAAGGACCCTTAGACCACTAAGGAGTCAAAGAGAAAATACATAAAAGGTCTTTAGTACCTTAAAGGTATAATTCAAAAAACACAAGAATAAAATATTATTATTTTGTCCTTTTGAATTTTTGGTCCACTTACAAATGAATCAAAGGATATAAAAGAAGATCATTCCATTTCATTAACACACCGGAACTCTAACATTGAACTTCTCATAAATAACTGAAGGAAGAGAAGGTCCTTGGTTTTTCTTGTTTATTCCCTATCATGGAGGATTTCTAGCCAGGGAATCTACCTTTGTCTCAGCCTAACTCTAAGCTAGGGTTTTATTCATCCATGGAAAGTAGCAACAATATTCTCCTATCCATGAATAGCAGGTAGAGAAAGATAGGGTATTGAAATTCATACCCTAAGACTAGGGTTTACTCTTTCAGTCACATCTTTTCAATATTTGAGCTAGGGTATTTCCCTAACCTTCATGACAGTAGCAGTATATACTCACAGTAGTAGCATACTTCACTAGATGCCTTCCCTTTGGTTGCTAACAGTCCACGAGAAACCCTTCTTACTCCATGGGAAACTCTTCTTCCTAAATCCACAGGAAACTCTTCTTCCTAAATCAGGAAACCCTAATAGGTTGTTATCCTCTTCCTGTAGCCAATAGAGTTTCGACCTGCTCTATTAGGCTCTGAATAGCCACCTACAGCAGCTGGGAAGGCTCAAGAGGTTCATTTTTTAGCAGAATATTGGGTAGTAGGTATAGTATGGGTTTAAACCAAAGTTTAGGCATCGCCAGCAACACTTTAGGTAGCATCTTCAAGTAGAATAACCTTCACAAAAAGTTCCCTCTCAGCCTAAGCATGCACTAACAGGGTACAGGAAGGTTGTTAGCCTCACAGGTAGCCTTTTCTCAGCTTGGGAAGGCTTAGGCAGGTTTGGGTAGGCCTTGGTCAAGTCAAACAGAATCGAGGGAATCTTGAAAATTTTGTTCATATAGGCATAGGAATATAAGCAGGAGAGAGATAAATTTGGGTAGTTGAACAGTGAATCTGGGTAGTAAAATTGGTCTCAGGAAGCTGTACGGAAATTTGGGTAGAAAGATTTATGGGCAATAGTCTGTATCTCAGGTATCCCTTTTTTGACCTTAGGTGTAACACCCTGAGCTTGACCCCATTTGCATTTAAAATGTTTATGATGTATATATTGTATTTAATCGTGTTGTGGAGCTCAAGGAAAAATCCCCACCATCGATTTTCCATTTAATGTTT
This sequence comes from Pseudotsuga menziesii, assembly GCA_001517045.1. Taxonomy (NCBI): domain Eukaryota; kingdom Viridiplantae; phylum Streptophyta; class Pinopsida; order Pinales; family Pinaceae; genus Pseudotsuga; species Pseudotsuga menziesii. The sequence goes on along the minus strand of LPNX010815258.1, from coordinate 156,305 downwards.
AACGAATAAATCGGTGCCGATGGTATTTTGTGCTAGCCAGGAACATTATAATTTTGTTCATCGTGTACATATGTAGTGTAATTAAAATACCCATAACCAGCTATGTCAATGCAACAATAATGAGATGGGGGCATGATTTCCTGAGGATAAGGATGTGGGATGTTTAACCTCTAAGCCATTGGGAAAATCCAAGTGTCAAGAGGAGAACCCATCATATGTCAACTACTTTCTTGTCTTATTCAACCAACGAGTTAATTCTCCAAGTAGTTAGTTGGGAATTTATTCCCTTGGGGATGGGGATTATGGGAAGCCATCAACTCTAGCAGGACAGTCAGTCTTTGTCCAAATGTTTTCCCAAAGGGGAGATCAATTCTTCCATTACCCTCACATGGAATAGGGAATCCGCACTCACTCATTCACGCAGCAATTCCTTATGCACTCGGGAAGATGCATTCTACTCTCATGTAGATACCCTCACTCATGCAGTGAATTACTCTCCTGCAGGAAGCTGATTTCTTCATGTTGGAGTTCCATTTTCCTCAGTCATCCATCCTCTATTTTCTCCTGCATGATTCTTGAAGTTTTCTTCTATTCTCCCATGGCTGGAGGATCATTTTTGGAATTTCCTAGCATATTAAAGAGGAGACCACATTTTCTAAGTGGCTATTGAGTCATTTTTACCCATGTAGAGTTATTGATCGTTGGGTGAAACCGATTTTGGTCAAGGGATTTTTGTTCCCAAATTACCATTTCTGATTTGGCTCTTGTGGTGTTTTCCTTCAAGCCTAGAACCTTGTAACTACTATGTAGGAACCATTTGTTTGGTCTGAACTGATTTGGGAGCGGAAATGGGGTCTTACTAGACTGATAAACCTAGTGTGAGAAGGAACCTCACAAACATATCTAGGGGGATAGTTTTCTTCTTTGCACACCCTGAATAGCACTAGAAGGGCAGGCATAGCCCAAGGGACCGTGTAGAAGAGAATGGGATGCTTCCTTGTGTTGGGTGTGTATATGTTTTAGAATCCAGGATAGATCTGGTGCAGGTTTCCATAGCTCTATGGTTGAGCTCACTAGCTTAGTAGTCAACCTTTCCATCTCTTTTGTAGTCTGACAAACCCAACTGTGTTGACTTGGATGAATTTTTTTATATCCTTGGCTATGTGTGAGTATTCTAGTGTTCCCTTATTTATTGTGGGAATCATGCCCATCTCAGGGGTAGAAGTGCTGCTGAGATATCGATGAACACACTATCCTATGGTTGGGTGGAATGTTGCAACGACATAGCTGGTTGCGGGGCAATATTCTTCCAAGATAAGTATCTCTTGTGTTAATCTCTGCAATTGTATTTGCTTAATAAATTATGGTGAACATGTGAATTCTTGAATGTGTATGCTTCTGTATATTGAACTATGCATCTATTTATATTTATGTTCATTGCATTATTATCATGTACATGTTCATGGGATTCAAAATTCCCAAATTAGGTAGCATCATAGTCGTGTTCCCTCCCTGGTAGATGGGAGGGGACGTGACATTAGGAAGAAAAAGTAAATTTTGGAAGTTATCCCTAGATCTATGTTTTTGATGAAAATTGTCCTTGATACATTAATGGTCAAAATTGGCTATGGTTGATAAGTTTTCTAACCTGTTAGGATTTGACAAATTTATTACTTAACACCTATCAATGATTTTGAGAACTTAATGTCACTCAACACATTCCATTGTATAGCATGGTACACAAGAGTATAACTTCATGTTGATTATCTCCTTAGCCAAATGGAAAACAATAGTTTTTATGCGTGTACCATAGCTCCCCAGTCTCTACTCAATTGGCTTTCCCATTACCTTAACATGTAGCAAAAACAAGTAATAATGTTGGATGCTTAATAACCTACATCCTATCATAGTGGAATAAAATTATAAATAGACATTACAGGTGCACCTTCTTATCTATCTAGGTACCATGTGACAAGCATTACCTCACAGTGACTGATCACGTCTCACAATATTATCCAATTCGATACATCACCATAGGTTGTTTTCAGTGTTCAATATAGTGTGATTTCATGCAAAAATATATAAGAGTAACATTTAGTAACACCACATATGTACTACATCATTCCATATATCACGAAGAGAACACAGATATGAAAGACCACAATAAAAACTTGGGTTCGACTCTTATATAAATTCCAAGTTAAGTAAATATACCAAAGGCTTGTCTATGTGGTCAAATTGTCAGAAGAAGCCTCACAGTACCCAAAATAACAATCTAGTTTAGGTGATTTCTCTATATAGTTAGGTCACTCCATTCTTAATCTCAAATAGGAATTTAAAAACAATAAAATTATTTAAAACCCTAAAATTTAATTATTCATTGCCTCCTTTCCTTAATATTGTGTTGCATATGTTTATGTTGATAACCAATACCAAAATGTAGTACATGCATATTAAATCCATTCCCCAGTTCCTAAATTTTTAAATTTTCCAATTCAGAAACTATACCATAAATCCTGATTCCAAGGATGAATGAGGAGAATATTATAACAATGATAGTAGCATTTACTTTAAATGAACTCAAGAAGGCCATCCATAAACTATAAGTGGAAAAATTCCCAAGATATAAATTCCATGTAGAAATGTTTTCAAGGTTTTTGGGTACTCATTCAATAGGATCTATTATTATTGGTGTAGTCAAGGAAGGATTATCACATTCATATATCTTTCAACTATACATTGGAGAAAAGAAAAATATAGAGGTTTTGATCTTAAAATCTAGTAGGTCGAACAAAACATTGATATACTTTATCAGCAGGAATTCACAAAATAATGCTATACATATATTCTTGATAATTTTCTAATTTACTCCCCTTGATAAAGAATCTTTTCATGCTTACATAGGATCCATATGGAAAAAAAGTAGAAGTAATGGCAATAATTATGAAGCTCATCTCATGTTTCTATTATGCTTACTTAGTCTACTTGTTTCTTTCTCACTATGATCCTTACTAACTCAATTAGGGAAATAACGTGGTATAAAAATAGTTATTACATAACCATATTAGATTAAAACAGATACAAGTAACTTATAGCAATGGGGTTAAGATAACTCTCATTACAGAGGTGTTGTGACTCTTATACCCTCCCTACCTATGGGAATATTACATACCTGTGTAAACATCAGCACACATAAGCTAGTTGATACTGTGTTTCATGCTTAGTTAGCTCTATTGTAACCATTACTGTCACTATATGTGTTCATTAAATACTAGTAAATCATAAAAAGTACCGCTTACAGAGACCAGTAATCACACTAATACAAAATATGTGGACATAGGAGAATAGCTCATGTTTACATAGTAGTTAGCTAATCAAGTGAGAATTTATTGCACATTCATTACGAATAAAGAGCTTAGTGATAATAAGAGCTTAATACGAGTAATAGTTGTACTTATAGATAAGCAAGAGATCAATTACAGTCATGTTTTTACACTAGTATTAGTATAAATTACTAGTTATCATTTAATGGTAATGTATCCTAATCGAATTGGATAACACATGTANGATGTTTTACATGTTATGATTACCATTATAGTGGAATAACAATATACAGCCAGTGATGACATTAACATAACCTTTGAATAACTATGGCGATATTAACCTTATGAAGCTAATTGGATTTTGCATAATAAAAATCATTTGAAAATAAAGGCATTTAGACCAACCCTCCATTGTTGTACCTCAACATTCATTACTAAATTATGTTTCAAAACTCTCAAGTTGAGGCAAGTTTATTGACATCATCAATCAGTCAAATCATTGTATATTGGAAAGTTCTTTCAGAATTTTGTTGCCCAAAACTGTTAGCTACATCTTATGACCAGAATCTGAGTAATATATCATTTAGTCGATAAGGAACCACAGAACACCATTAATCCAATAAAAGATGTTTTAAATGTTTGGTTTCCTAATAGCATCAAAATTCTCTCTCCAATCTTGCATCTATACCTATAGTCATCCCTTGTGCTCTTTATACAACCAATTTAGTGTCACAAATTAGAGTTGTAACACATTCATTGCTTTTGATCTAGGATATGATTTTTCACTCCCACCTTGTACGTTATCTCTTATGTACTCTTCTAGTCCTATTGACATACTTTTGTCATCATTTATCCAACATTATTATACTTATCTCATTTTATCATATATATAATATGTGGGATGGCACCAAAGGTCAAAATTGTGGCCAATATTTCATGACAACAATTAAGTGTGAGAAAGTTAAGTATGTAAGATTATAAATTCTCACTACGCAAGAAGGGTGCACTAATTTTCCTATCTAGTGCAACCTGCATAAGGAACATATTTTCAAATTTCACATATTCAGTGTACAATGGAAAAGCAAGAGTAAACACATTTATCTTATGTAAGGTCAAGAGAATCAACTAAGCTCTCAATGGTGATAATAGAACTTGTATGATAGGGTAACATTTGAGGTTAAAGCTATGACCACAATGACATTACTGCCTTAGAGTGAGACTATAATATCTCATGCAAGCAAATGAAACACAAAATTATGGGTTAAAAGGTAAAGACTAAAACCAAAGATTAAACATTTGAAAGTAATACATTCTAATGCTTCCATTTCAATATAAAGTAAGGTCATCATACTCCTTGCAAGGAAATGTGTATTCATCTCACTGCCCAATGCCCATTCAAATCCATAACAAAATACTAATAGGGAATTTTCAAATTATCTATTCATATTAAAAAATCAGAACAACATAAGTATTATCTAGTTCTCACTCAATCTACGAATGGTCTTGGTTCAAATAAATTCACTTAAGCTTTGCAAGGTGATAGAAAAACACGTCCACATTTTCCAAAGTTGTAAGGAGCAAAAAAAGAGAGAAGACATAATCAACGGTTAAAACAGAGGTAGAGGAAGGCTAGGAGAGAGATAAAGACATCAAATGTCAGAGATTAGTCAAGACAAGGACTGTAAACAAGTAGGGATAAATGTGCCAGGAGGATATGAGATCGAGACAAATAGGCTAGAAGATGAATCCTAACATGTATATATGAAACATTTCCACTAAACATCCATGGTAGTTTTTGTTCAGTTCTAGCTTTAGAGTTCAAACAATTTTTTGTGCATAGAAGAAAAAGAAGAGCCAATGACAAAGTGCAAGAAAAAAATGATGAAACAGAAGAACAAATGCATGGCGAAAGAGATGTGATTAACTAATTAAAGCAGTTTTTCATGTAACGGTATGTTAATTCCATAGTCTAGAGCAATTGTCCAGTGTCAGAAATTGAGGCTATTTAAACTAGCTAGTAGTTTGCCCAAATGCATAAAAGACATTGAGGTTATTGAAACCCTTTCTGGTGTTTGGAATTCACTGTGTATTGCATCTCTTATATAGAGTTGCTTACCACCTGGAACTGACATTGGGGGCTTCCAACTATGTCCAGCAATTAGTATCAACCCTTAGGCATTAAGACAATTGAGTTACATCTAGTAGCAGCATATTTTTATCAAGGTTTCCATTAGTCAGTGACAGCTGATAATTGCATTTTTTTATGACCTAAAATGTAAAATGTAGAAAGCGTTGAGAGTATTTAAGAGGGATGAACATGGCATGATCGTATCAATTCCATTTTGTGTCAATTTTGTTATTCTATCTCTCTCTGTACTGTATTAATAACTTAGGGAGATTGGGTAATTAACCCTGTGATTCTTGATGATATATAATCCTCGAATTGCCTTTTCCTTCCTCTATCTAGGTGGATGCATATACTGAAGTAACCTGTTTTGGGGCTTAATATTTTTTTTCACTGTGTGGACGTGGGGGGATAGTCATCACTCCCGCACTTATACCTGTAATTTCTGAAATGGAGTGGGAAAAGGGGATAGAAAATTGTACTTACCAAAGACATATTTGCAGTCAATTTAGCACCAGTCACAATGAAGTGATGAAAACAAGCACGGTGGGTCAATCAAAATCCTGTGCAGAGAATATTGCAGACAACTTCATGCAATCAACTTCGTGAAGGAAAAATATTGAAGAAACCAGCAGAGAAAACAAGTGAAATCACAGAGTATCAACCAGTGAAGGAACTGTCAGACCAAGCAAGTGAAATCGCAGAGCATCAACTCGTGAAGGAACTAGTAAACAAGTGAAATCACAAAGAATCAACCCATGAAGTAACCGACAGAGCAAACAAGTCAAATCATAGAGTATCAACCCGTGAACGAACCGGCTCTGCGAGAGAACTCAGGAAGTGAAAAATGAAGTGTTTTTTAACGCGCGAGAGGAGACTTAGCTGGAGGTAAGTGAAACATGATTGTAAATGTTTATTTTTATATGTTTTGTTTTGTTTTTTATTTATTTATTATTTTTTATGTATTGTTTTATTTGTTTATAATGAGTGTAAATGTGTATTTTTATATGTTTTGCTTTATTGCTTTTTATTTATTTTTTATATGTTATTTTTTCTTTTTTTATGTATTGTTTTATTTGTTTATTTAATTATTTATTTGTCCATACACTATTCAAATTTAGAGACTAAAGTTTAACATTGTAGAGAGTCTTCTATTGAACCATAATAAAGTGTTGAGTTATGATTGTGACTCTATAGTGTATTTCATACTTTAATTAATGAGAATGAGTACATATATTATCTTGTGATTGTGTGATCTATTTTGTCTTTTATGGGTAAGTTAAGTTATTAAGAATTCAAGACGTAGGTTGTATCTTTGTTCTAATATTTATGTGTAGCAAGCTACTATATTAAATTTCTATATTTGTTGGAGAATCAAGATCATTGTTCCCCTCGCTATACCACTTGGTATCACAATATGATTGAAAATTGATGTAACACCATGGTTTTGACCATGTTTGCATTAAATGTATATGATGTATATATTGTAATTAATCATTGTGCGGAGCTAAAGGAAATATCCCCAACATCGATTTAGCATTTTATGTTTCGACGATTAAAAATCGTTGCCGATGGTATTTTTGTGCTAGCCGACACATTATAATTTTGGACACCATGTAAATATGTAGTTTAATTAAAAACCCACAACCATCTATGTCAATGAAGTAATAATGAGATGGGGGCATGATTTCCTAAAGATAGAAGGGGGGGGGGTATTCAAACCCTTGGGCCAATGGGGGAAAATCTAAATGTCAAAGGGAAAACCCATCAAACTCTCAACTACCTTTCTTGTCTTATTCACCCAATTATTTATTACTGCCAGAAGTTTGTTGAGTTGGTTATTGCATGGGATGGGCAAGGTATGACAACCCAAATTCGAATTTGAGAAGCTATCAGTTTAGGGAAATGCGATTTTGACTTATGGGGAAAGTTATTGCCCAAAAATGTTGCCCACTCCTCTAGGCATTCACGTTTTTGGTCTTCTCCATGATTTTGGAGCTCCTGGCATTCACCATTCACGTTTTCTACTGTGTTCTTCATTTTTCCCAGGGTTGGGTAGTGTTTTTTCTAACAATTAGTGGATGGGATCTCTCTTGTGCATATTTGTGTTGTTTCCACATCTCCACGATTGTGGAATTTTGTGTTTCAGTGTTGCACAGCCAATGGGGGGTCATATCTACGAATTTTGGGTGCTGAGTGAGTTCATTTTGGCCACATTAGGGCCATAAATGAATCTAGAAATCAAATTGTTGTTAAAGGGGTTGTTTTACCCATTATCGTTTATGTTTTTTGTTGAAAAACGTTTTTCATCAATCCCATATCTGGGAATTTTTGTGTATGCCTCTACTATTTTGATTTGAACTGTTTTTGGAGTGGAAATGGGATATGAGATAGCTTGATAAACCTAGTGGAAGAAGGAAACCTCACAGACAAAGCTAGAGGGATGGCTTTCTTCTTTGTACACCCTGAACAGCACTGGAAGAGAAGGCATTGCCCAAGGGATTGTGTAGCAGAGAAGGGGATGCTTCCTTGTGTTGGGTGTGTATATGTTTTAGAATTCAGGCTAGATCTAGTGTAGGTGTCCTTAGCTCTTTAGTTGAGCTCACTAGCTTAGAATTCAACCTTTCCATCTCCCTTATAGCCTGATAAACCCAACTGTGTTGGCCTGGTTGAGTTTTGTGTATCTTGGGCTATGTGTGAGTCTGCTATTGTTCCCTTATTCCTTGCTAGAATCATGCCCAGCTCATGGGTGGCAGTGTTGCTGAGATATTGATGAGCACATTGGCCTATGGTTGGATGGAATGTTGTAGTGATGTAGCTGGTTGTGGGACAAGATTCCTCTAAGATAAGTATCTCTTGTGTTAAATATCTGCAATTGTATTTGTTTTATAAATTGATATGAACATATTTGATAATCATTTATGCATCCGTGTATACTTTTATTTTATTGCATTTTAGCTTACGTTCATGGGGCTATATTTCCCAAAATAGCTAGCAGCTATGTTAGGCATGTCTATGTTTGTCGAGTAGAGGGGTGGGGATGTGACACTTTAGTAGTAAACTAAGTGAGAAAAAGGATCAGAGAAGATGAAAATGGTGTTCTAAGTTGAAGAAATGGAATGGAGATACTAAAGGAGAGCTACAAATAGATAATTGTAAGGAACATGAAGAATATATGAAGAGTTAGAGAACAACTAGTTGTTATTACACTAATTAGCACTTTAGTGACCCTAATGGAACCCTAATGATCCTAATGGCATGTGGGTGAAGCTAATGGAATCATAGAACCCCTAATGGCATCCACATTTCCCTATTTTACCTCCAAATGTCCCTAATTCCATATGAATAGTCCTTAATGCCATATGAAGAGTCCTTAATAGCTACTATAGGCCTTAAATCATATTTAAGAGTCCTTCATGATCGATGGTCCTTCCTCAATACAAGTTACCAACTCAATTTATCCCAAAATGCATTGAAAAACCATGTTTTTGAGGGAATACACACATTTCCTTAAGGAAGGAAAGGAGCATGTTCCTTGGAAAAAGCACAAAATATATAAGAAACACCAAAATTCTCTAAATTAAATGGTTGGAAAAGTTGTTCTTTGGGTATAACACCTTGAAACCACCCTCCAACTATCTCAACCATATCTAATATTACACAAATAATACATTCATAGAATATATGAGGGACATAAGCTCTCATAATGTGGTTATGTTGGAACAATTGGTCCTAATTCGCTGATTTTTTATGTCCATTCCTCCTAAGAATCCCTTGTTTATGAGATTTCCTCATCCCTCACTACTAGATTTATATGCCTCATTCGATCAACTTTTCGTCAGATTGACATCGGTTGTAAAGTTGGTGAAAAATCCACGGAATTATGTCTTCGACAAACTAAAAGACACGTTTTTTATGCATTTATTCATGTCCAAAAGCACCATTAGGTACTTTTAGTGGAACGTCTAAAAAGTGAAGTCCCTTACTATGGAATGAATTTCCAAAAACACAAGCTTGCAACTTGGACATAACGTGGAAAGAATGTCCAAAAAGAGGCGTGTCTAACATGGAACTAGCATTGGATGAACATCCAATAAGCCATGTCTAACTTGGACCTAACATGGAATGGAAATCTTTAAGCGACGTTTCCATCGTGGAATTAGCGTTAGCTAAACATCCCCGATAAGCCATGTCTAACTTGGACCTAATGTAGAATGAGCATCCTAAAATGGACATTTATAATGTGGAACTAACGTTGTCTAAAAGTACGATAAGACACATCTAAAATTGCCTTGAACAAAAAAGCGTGCACGTTCCATTGAACTATTGTTGCTCATTAAAAAGGTGAAGTAACAATGGTTTATAGGAACCTCAAGTTTCAGTCATGTTTGACAATGAAGATGACGATGATGATGACGATGACAATGATGATGATGATGAAGATGAAGATATTGATGACGATGAAGATGACGATAATGATGATGATGATGATGAAAACAGCGATGACGAAGATGATGATGAAGATGATGATGATGACGATGATGATGATGACGATGATGATGATGATGATGATGATGATGACGACGATGATGATGATGATGACGACAATGATGACGATGATGATGATGATGAAGATGATGATGAAGATGGTGATCATGAGGTTGATGTCATATGAAATGGTGAAGATGATGATGATGATGATGATGATGATGACGATGATGGTGATGATGATGATGGTGATGATGATGATGATAGCGATGATTATGATGATGTTAGTTATGATCACGACGACGATGATGATGACAATGATGATGATGATGATGTTTGATTCTAGAAACCCTCGCACACTGTCAATGCATGAGTCTAGTCTAACCATCCCAAATTTCAAACCAAGCTGGCACATATATATAATTTTTCAATGTTGGCCCCACGTTCCACATTAATTAATTTATAGGTAAGGTTTGTGCAGCACGAATTGTTAGTGTCATTCATGTTTGATGATGATGTCATAAACATAGATTGATCCCATAAACATAGAATTATCCCATAAACGTCCTCGATAAGCCATGTCTAACTTGGACCTAACGTAGAATGAGCATCCTAAAAGGGACGTTTATAATGTGGAACTAACATCGTCTAAACGTACGATAAGACACATCTAAAATTTCATTGAAAAAAAGTGTGCATGTTCCATTGAACTATCGTTGCTCATTAAAAAGGTGAAGTAATAATGGTTTATAGGAACCTCAAGTTTCAGTCATGTCTCACGATGAAGATGACGATGACGATGATGACGATGATGACGATAATGATGATGATGATGATGATGATGACAATG
>LPNX010815258.1:103243-144652 GCA_001517045.1 Pseudotsuga menziesii | reverse complement strand
GCCATGTCTAACTTGGACCTAACGTAGAATGAGCATCCTAAAAGGGACATTTATAATGTGGAACTAACATCATCTAAACATACGATAAGACACATCTAAAATTGCCTTGAACAAAAAAATGTGCATGTTCCATTGAACTAGCGTTGATCATTAAAAAGGTGAAGTAACAATAGTTTATAGGAACCTCAAGTTTCAGTCATGTGTGACGATGAAGATGATGATGATGATGACGATGAAAATGATGATGATAATGAATATGAAGATGTTGACGACGATGAAGATGACGATGATGATGATGACAATGATGATGATGACGATGATGACGATGGTGATGACGACAATGATGATGAATATGATGATGATGATGATGATGATGATGACGATCATTATGATGATGATGACGATGACGATCATGATGATGATGGTGATGATGAAGATGATGATCATGATGATTATAATGATGATGATGATGATGATGACGATGGTGATGACGATGATTAGGATGATGTTAGTTATGACGACGTCGACGATGATGATGATGAATATGGTGATCACAATGTTGATGTCATATGAAATGATGAAGATGATAATGATGATGATGATGATGATGATGATGATGATGATGATGGCAATGCTGATGACATTGATTATGATGATGTTATTTATGATCATGAAAATGATTATGGTGATGATGTTTGAGTCTGGAAACCCTCCCACACCATCAATGCATGTGTCTAGTCTAAACATGCCAAATTTTATACCAAGTCAACACATATATAAAAAAAATCAACGTTGGCCCCACCTAACACATTAATTAATCTATAGGTATAATGTTTTTTTTTGCTCCAAATGTTAGTTTCAGTCATGTTTGACAATGAATATGACGATGATGATGACAATTATGATGATGATGATGATGATGATGATGATGGTGATGATGATGATGAGTATTATTATAATGATGTTATTCATGATCAAAACCATGAAAAATTTCAGACCAAGCTGCCACATATATAAAAAATTAAACGTTGGCCCCACGTAGCACATTAATTAATCTATAGGTATGTTTTTTCTACTCGAATTGTTAGTGTCAATCATGTTTGACGATGAAGATGATGATGATGATGATGATGATGATGAAAATGATGATGATTATGAAGATGAAGATCATGATCATGATGAAGATGATGATGATGATTATGATGATGATGACGGTGGTGATGACGTAGCACGTTAACTAATCTATATATATGGTTTTTGATGCTCGAATTGTTATATTCAATCATTTTTTATTATATAAAAACTATGACATCGTCAATGCATGCACCATGTCTAACCATGCCAAATTTCAGTCCAATCCAAATTTACACTAACTAATAAAATTTAATATTTATATCTCAATATTCAATCAAAATATATGGAGTAGATATATTACTACATACCTCGTACCCTTCAATAGACTTCATCATCTTCTTCATCCAATTCATCATCTGTATCATGAAATCCAGATTCAACATTGTAAGGATTGTCCATATCATCATCGTTATCTAATTCAGTTGCGATCATCGTGTCATCATCGATATCATCTTTATGGACATTGTCTGCTACATCATCTGATTCAACTAATTATTTGACATCTTCTTCTGGAACATGATCATATAACTCATGTTGATCATGATCATCATCGTCGTCTTCTTCTTCAAGACCCTCTTCATTACCTTCCTCTAGGTTATACTTTATCGGCCTTTCCCTTGTATTGTCTCTCACAACAAATGACCAACCCACTTTAACTAGAACCTTAGAGTAAAATACCTATTCAAATTGGCTTGTAAGAACATAGGGCTATGTTCCTTTCTCAAACAACATTTTATTGACCATGGTAAATCCATTATCATGTTCAATAATATTTCTATTGGGATCATGTTGATTCAATCGTAACCTGTACCATTTGACAACGAATACAACTACCTTGAAGGATTTAAATTCACACTGAAGAATATCTTCCAAATACCCATAGTATCAATTTTCTGAGAGTTTTGGATGTCTATCTCTTCTAGAGGAAACATTGGTCACCTCAAAGACTACAAATATCCCACAATCTGATGTTTTCTTCGGTTCATCCAAATTTTTGATGCAATATCTACAACCATTGCACACCATATCCTTATGGTGTTTTACCTACAACAATCCATACATGAAAATATTATATAATGATTCAATATTTATGATTAAGTGCATGTTTATGCTATACAGGGAAAAAATAAATGTGTACATCAATATATAATTTGCAAAAAAATAAAATAGAGTGTTTGATTAATATGATTTCCTGCTTATCTTTTAAAACATATGCTAAATCAATTTCCCTTTGTGTAAGATTGGTATCTCCATTGTGTTGTGTTGCTTTAACCAATGAAGCTACATCTTCCCATGATATTCCATGAACAGATTTTTGACATCATTCAATCCATACCTTCATCTAGTTAATATTGTTTGCGATGTATAAATGAATTGCATCCCATTTTCGACCAACTACTTGATGACAATAAAAATTAAAATTCAATATAAATGTAAATTATCTTAACAAAGTATATGTTCTTAATTGATACAATATATTGATTATAAAAATAGAATATGTATGATGTATATACATAAAAATCAATAGTCAAATGTATTATATTAATTAATATCCATTAGCTAATAATTACCTTTCACCTTCCTCGGTCTACCTTTCCCCTTCAGGTACTCCCCTTCAAAATTGTTATTGGAGTTTGGATCACAAATGCAACATAAATTGAGATTTGACACTAAATTATGAAGATATTCACTAATATACAACATGTTTTGGTATACCATATATCCCTCCATCATAGAACCCTCAACATGTGCTTGTTGTCTGACCAAATCCTTCATAAATTTCAATTGTCTCTTAACCATCCACATGGACCTTGAGTGCATAGGTCCACACATTCAATCTCCTCGACTTGGTGTATGAGGTAGTGTTCCTATACATTAAAAAATTCCAAAGGTATATGCTTATTCATTTCACACATGAGACGAGGAATTTCTCTCCTCCAATACTTTATATCTTCTTTATGGATTTCTTTAGATGAAAAACATCTACAAGTGACACAAACCAATAACGATATTTAACAAAAAAAATTACATAACATGAATTAGTTCAAAAAAAAAAAACCGAGTTCTACGATGAATTAAACAAACATTAAGCACATGAAAAAAATTTCTAGTTACCTCATGTATTTCCCAAGATTATATATAACTTGTTTGACATTGATGTCGAAGTTGTCCAGGAGAGAGAGAGGTAGAACATACTGTAACAATATGAAAAACACATCATTTAAAAAAAAAGAGTATAAAAACAAAATAACAACAATATGCACTGGAATTTAAAAAACAATAATTATATGGATACCATAATAATTAACATCATGAAGACATGCCAATCATGCGTTTTCACCCCTACAAAATCACCTTTCTTTGTTATGATATTCTTCATGTTCACACAAAATCCAGTGGGAAATTTAATTTTTAGTGTGGCTTATTTTGCAACATTACTTTGTTGCTCCGTTAAAATCCATGGAAGTGAGTTTATATTAATTTGGTCTCCATTTATATGAAATTTAATGAATTCTTTCATTGCATAGTTGCCTTCTTGAATGTCTTTGCAAATTTTGACAATTTTTTCTTTGTCACTCCTTATATCCAATTATCGACATAATGTTTCAGTCACATTTTTTCCGATATGCATTGTATCAAACAGGTGACCAATTTGTAGGTGCTCATAGTAGGGAAACCTGCTAAATTGTTTAGGATAACTTTTCATTCCTTGTGGAAGCCCATTAATTCCTTCATGATCACGATGGACATCATGAATTATAGTTTATGAATCAATTACAGAAATAAATGGACACTACAGTAAACAAAACACAATAAAAAAATACATAACATTTCATATACGATGATCCATACATACCAGCTTGACGATTTCTATTATATTGCAACTTCCATAGGTGAGGTGTCATTCTCTGTGTTTTTAATGCAATCTCTTGCTTCCCATTGAATATATTTTTTTTGGTTGTTTGATACCTATGATTCTTAGAGAGGAAGTTCCTATACTCATCAAACACCTCCTTTCTTAAGCTTTTTGGCGAAAATATTTGATATTAGGACCACAAACTGGACATGCAAAATTTCCCTTTGTCTGAAGACCTACATAAAGAAATGGAATATCTATTTCAATTATAATTATTTATAAAATTAATGGAATATTTATAAAAACATGTGTACATAGTACTATATTAACTAGTTCATAAAATTAAATGCAATTAAAGTGGAACTTAACAATACAAATTACCACAAAAATGGGTTAACCCTGGAGCATTGTGTATTGTCCATACAAGCATTGCATGGAATTGAAATTTCCTTTGTCATATTGTTCTAGATATGTCATACATATTGGTGCCATTCCATAACTTTAGTATCTCATCTATAATAGGTTCGATATATACATTCATATCTTTAATTTGGTACTTACTTGATTGATTTGAACATATAAATATATAATTATGAGTATTATTTAGATATATAAACCATGCACAAGAAAAAAATAAAAATTATATATATGACATTACGAAACAAAATACGACAAATGAGATGCCACAACTACATTAAAAATAAAACAGTTGTAGACACAATATAACTGGAATAATCATTAACAACATTATTTGCTCCCTCTTTATTGATAACCATGGAGGAATTTTATTATTGATAACAAAAATAGTCCACAATGTGTAAATGGATCTAATCTCTATAAATGGATTGACACCATCTGCTGCCAAATAAATCCTAAGATTATGGGGTTCTTCTTTAAAGTGAGGACACTTTTCCTCCATATCTCTAAATGCAGAACCATCTGCAGGAATTTGAATAACGTTGTCTTGAATTTTTTTCCTTGCCTGGTAATCCATAAATTGCGCTATGTTTTTGCACTTGAAAAATCGTTCAAATGTGGAATAATGGGAATATAACCAAGAACCTTGTGAAGCACTTTTTTTTTACTTGATCTATTCGATATCTACTTATATGACATTCCAGACATTCTGTTGTAAATTCATGCTGATTATAACATATAACATGGTCATCGGGGCATGCATGAATTGCTTCATAATGCATTCCAATTTCTTTCATTATGGCAAATAAATATCGATATGTGCGAGGTAAAATATTTGATGGTGGTAAAAAAAATCAGCTATCAATCTACATCAAATTAAAATAAAACTCGAGTTAATATAATATATAAATAATATTAATGAAACACATTTCATCCGTATTAATTTGAATTATGAATTAACAATACAATTATTAGAGGAATAAAGATAACCTTTATCACGATCATATGTATGTGATATATTATTTTGCATACCTTAACATCCACGTGATTGATATGTTTGAAAGACCATTAATAACCTTCAAGTTCATTATCAACAATATAACAGAGAGAAGATTTGTGTTGGAGCCTTCATGAAGGGGTTTGTGTGCGTTCTCAAGAAGAGGTATATTGTGAACATCATCAAATTCATCAATATTTTCATGATCATCGTCATCATCATCATCCATTCTAACATTAAATGAATAATGGATCAATGTATTTGTACCATCATATTAAACTACGTTATCAGTATGATCATCTTCTTAATAGGATAATTAACTTGTTCTCCATTAATCATAGCTCCATGTTCCTCTAATACTTGTTCGGAAAGAAATTCCTCTGGATGATATGTAGTTGGATTTATTTCCTCTATAATTACATGAATACATCAATAGATATAATTTTATATAAGAAATATTAAAATATTACATACATTTACCAAAGAAAAAATATAAAAACCTTTATAATGCTAAACTTACAAATGGACGATATTCATCCCCCCCCCAGCATGTCCATGTTCCCTACAATGTTTTGTGGTTGTTGTGATCAATATTCTTCTCCTCTTAAATCCCTTGGATTGACTACATGGACAATAACATTTCCCATCACCCTTTTTTTTCGTTGCATCCCACAATCTAGCAAGCAATTGCCAATTTTGTTCGTTTGGAATGGGAATATTGCTATTTGACATTTTGTCACAAAAAGCTTGAATGAAGACTATCGAGGATCTTAAAAAATCAAGGTCCACACATCACTATTTCCGCAAAGGGTTGTTTGTCGAAGAATAAAATAACTTCCGCAAACCTACTGTCGAAGAATAAAATGATATCCACAAACTGTTTGTTGAAGAATAAAATAATTTCCACAAACCATCAGTTGAAGAATAAAATAATCTCCGCAAAACGTTCATCGCTTCTATAGAAAACATGTTAGAATGTTTCTATAATTTACATATTTTCAAATTCAACAGTCATCAGATAACCGACGATATGGAGCCTAGTTACTATTGCAAAATCCTTGTTACCATTGCAACAAATATGCCAAATATGTCGTAAATAAAACAAATGTGGTGTCAAAAATTCGATGGCGGTGGTGTCGAAAATCCGATGAAATGGGTGTCAAAAATCTGATGACCTTGGTGTCAAAAATCCGACGACCTGGGTGTCAAAATTCCAATGACCTGGGTGTCAAAAATCCAACGACCCAGGTGTCGAAAATCTGATGACTGTGGTGTTGAAACACTAAAAATAGCAATATAAGTTGGAAATTCGACAACTAATTCTATTTTTTTTAAACAATTAATCAAAATTCGTAATTTGAAATTGAAATCCGACAAAACAGTACTTTTCGTCAGATGTCATCGTATTTCGTCGTCTGATTTTGGGTTCAAATATTATTGTTTATATTTGGTATTGTATTTGTCAAATACATCAGTGAGCCAATAATATATCTATATAGTGTGACATATACTCTTTATGAAGAGTCATCATTCAATATATTTAGGTTTTTCACCATCACAGTGTTCATTTCCTTGCAATCCAACATCCCAAATCTCTTCAACATCTTAACTACATATTTTCCTTGATTTAGGAAAATCTCATCTAGGAATTTCCATACTTAAAGACCTAGGAAGTAATGCATAATTACAAGGTATTTCATTTAATTTCATGTATAAATATTCTTCTTACATTCACTAATGATATTTTCTTCTACTATCAAAATTAGATCATCCACATACAACCTTATAGTAAAGGTTGGAATATGCTTTCCTTTTGGTAAATCCCAAGCTCATCAAGAAGCCATCAATTTTTCGATATCATGCTTTGGGTGCTTTATTCAACCCATATAGTTATTTCTTCGATATCCATACATGTTTCTTCTTATCATGTGTTTCAAAACCTGGTGATTGTTCAATTTACACTGCCTCTTCTATCACATCATTTGGTGTAGCTTCCATTCATATCAGTTGCCAAGGAAAAGATAATTTTTATTGAATTTTTTTTAATACTGGGGAAAAAGTATCTTCATAATCAATCCCTTCCTTCTAAGAGAATCCTCATGCAAGAAATACTACCTTGATTTTTTTCAATACTGCCATCTACTGAATGCTTTGGATTGAAAATCCATTTTGAAGAGACCACTAACTTATCCTTCGGTATTGGGTCCACATTCCAAATATCATTATTTATGATATATTGGTATTCTTTGATCATGGAATCCATCCATTCCTTCTTATTTGATTCTTATTCAAAATAAGTAGGTTCTTCATCAACAAGGTTGCACATCAATTCCACAGAGTTGGAGTAGAGTCTTGTTCTCTTGCTTCCTTCTTGTGTAGAACATATTTATGCTTCTCGAATTATATCACGAGCCCAATATGGTATTATATTTTTTGAAATCATCTCATAGGGTGCATCCATAGGTATTTTTGGTTCTATCATGTCATGATCTTCTGGTATGAATTCTTCTTCAACATCTTTGACTACTGGTCTACCAGTTTCTGTAATTCTAGGAGCTTCCCACTCTTGTTCATGTTCATCATCTGCATAGTTCTTTCTGTGTTTTTTGAAGGATGCATATTCATCAAATGTAACATTCATGATGATGTCAATTTGGAGAAAACCTAGGACGTAGATTTGTAATCTTTTGACTGGTCACTATAACCAACAAATATCCCCTAGGCTTTCCTGAGGGGCCATATTTGATATGTTATCCTTGGGAACTTGTAAGTAGACAAGACAGCCAAATATCTTTAGGTGGTTGATTTCATGCTTCTCACCAGTAAAAATTTCTTCTGGAGTTTTGTTCCCAAGAGCACTTTGTGATATTCTGTTATGCACATAAACTGTGGTCCTTCTTGCTTCAACCCTTAAGTGCATAGGTAGATATTGATCATGTATCATGGATTTTATTGATTCCATAATAAGTATGTTCTTCCTTTCTGATACTCCATTCTATTGGGGATTATAGGTTGTAGGAATCTCCCTGTTAATCCTGGATTCTTTACAAAAGCCCTTGAATTCATTTGAAGTGAATTATCCTCCATTATATGATCTCAAGGTCTTAATATTTTTTTTAGAGAGATTATTGAAAAGGGCCTTGTTCACTCTTTGAAATTTTCAAATACTTCATATTTACTCTTCAAGAATTAAATCCAAGTCTTACGATAGTATTCATTAATAAAATAGACATAATAAACATACCCTCTTAAGGAAGTAGTTGACATCGGTCCACACACATATGAGTGAACAATATCCAAGATCCCTTTTGCTTTATTGTTACAACTTGGGAATGGGCTATTGGAATTCCTTCCTTGAGCACATCCTTTTCATACTCCTTCATGATTAATATGGATCTCTAGTAAACCTGTTATTATCTCCATCACAATTGGTAATTCTTTGTAGTTCACACGAGAAAGTATTCTATGCCAAATTTCACATGGACTAATGGTATTGGATGTAAAAGTTGAATCGGTGTGCCTCTTCAATTTGCAGACTCATGTTTCTTCAATTCCAATCACAATTGCATCATCTTTTTTCTTTCCTTATAACCACATGAGAATTTCACCATCTAAAAAAGAAACTCTAAAAACTTTCTTATCTAAAGTTCAGATAGAAAGAATATTATTCTTTAAACCTAGAGCATATAAGATTTCTTTCATCTTCATGTATTTTCCATATTTTAGCTTGTCAGAGACTTCTCCCATTCCTTTGATGGGATATTGATAATGATCTCCAAGTTGTACTTTGTGTGGAGAGTATTTTTGGGTAAGACATGAGATAGAGTCTTTGTAATCTATCATATGTTTGGAAGCACCACTTTCTATGATCCAAGTATCACTTCCATTAGAGGTTGATCCTGTGAGAACATAAATTAAGATATATTATTCACTAGAGACTTCATTTAATCTAGCCCTCTCCTCATCTCATTCATTCTCTTCAACTGCATGGGCATGGAAATTTTGGTTCTTATTCTTGAACCGATCTTTATTAAGCCGACAATATCTAGCAATGTGTCCCAACTTGTGACATGAAAAACATTTGAAAGATGAGGAATCCTTTTAAGGTTTCTTACATCTTTTGAATTCTTGAGAGATTCTGGAAGGTGATCATCGATCCTTTATTTTGTTTCTTCTATTATTTACATGAGCTTTTAGAGATTGATCTTCATTGTCATTTAGATTCTCTTCTCTATTTTTTGTCCTCCCTTTTTGTTGTACACATTCTTCCCATAATTTGTTGAACTTGGTTATCTTTCTTCTGGCACATATTCTTATGATCAAGGATTCACATTCCCTTGGAAGACCGTTCAAGGTAGTCATTACAACTTACGCTTATTCCACCATATCACCAATGGATTCCAATTGTTCTTTGTTCTAAGATACTCTTGAGAAGTATGACTGCATATTTTATGCATTTTTCATATTCACACCCTCGAGTTGATTTCTTAGGGAATTCTTTTGTTCATGTGCTTGCCTTCAAATAGACTAGTCAGTGCATCAAACATTTCCTTTGGAATATTATTTGAATTTAATTTAGGGATCAAATTATCCTTGATAGAATCAGTTATGATCCTCTTAGATTTTCACATTTCCTTCTTATGCTTGGATATTGCTTCATATCCTTCTGGTTCCTTGACTTCATATTTTATGTAGCCTTCCAGGTCATGTTCTTCAAGGATGAGCATGACTCTATACTTCGATGCTATGAAATTATTTGCTCCTTCTAGATTTTCATCAAGCTTGGTATTTTTTGTCATTTAAAAAAAATGAGAACCTCAAATGAAAATATAGGATTTAGAACTTACCAATTTGAGGACTGCTTCTGGTACCTACTTCAGGATGACCTATGGTTTGATAGGAAAACCCTAATTTTCCAACTATAGTCACTTGCAAATCTAATTGGAGGAAAAAAATGACGTCCACAAGGTGATCTAGTCAATGTATTCCTTTTCCTGGGTATGTGTACGGAACTTTGAAAAGTACGATGCCCAAGTTTTTTCCCTGTGGTAGTGGTAGGTAAAAAAATGAAAATCCACAAAACTGAAAAAAATGCTTCAATGGAAGTATGTGCCCTCCTACGGTGATTTGAATGGTCCTTGTTTTTCATCTGATCTATGGAGGGAGTTATCTAAAATAGTGATCCCGAGCTTGTTGAACTGTTGGATAAGTTGTTTCACAATGTCTTCTTTTAGGTTGGATTTGATACCATGTTAAGATTTTAAGAGTTGTTAAGTCAAAACAAAAGGATCATTGAAATAATGACAAGCCTAATAGAACAAAAGAGAACAAAAATATTTATCCTAGGAAACCATCGTAGGGGAGAAATCCCAACAAAAATTCCTCGATATAGACTTCAACCAATTGTAGTGTAAGACCTGAGAAATAAGACTAGATGCTTCCTCTCCCTCAGATGGGTTTCTCCTCTCTCTAACAAAATTGCTTGAGTGATGAGTATGTCCAAATGAGGGAGGAACCTTACCTATTTATACTGATCAGTTGAGAATCCTAATAACCTAATATGGTCTACTTTCCTTAGGAGACTCAAAAAAACATTTTAATAATACTTTTGTGGGTACTATTGACCCGACTTAGAACTGAGGTTTTGCCTCAAGACTTTACATGATCAACCACATTAATGAAATCCTTGATTAGAGGAGCAACATCTCTAAAAGGAGGAATAACAATAAACGTACAAAATAGAATATATTTTGTAGTTACATTTCTTTAACAACCGTTATTCATAAATTAGCAATCACTTATCACCCAACAAAATTGGTCATTTATCACTTGGTCATAAATTGCTTGAATTGCTTCAAGTGTCGATCATACATTTAATCATTTATTTGGTCATTAATTGTCGTTATTTGTTTATTTATTTTATTATTAATTGTTGTTATTTAGTCATTTATTTGGTCATTAGTTATTGTTGTTTTATAGTACATTTAGTCATTGATTGTTGTTAACTGGTAATTTATTTAGTCATTGATTGTTGTTAAGTGGTCATTTATTTAGTCTTTAATTGTTGTTAACTGGTCATTTATTTAGTCATTGATTGTTTCTAAGTGTTCATCTATTTAGTCATTGATTTTTATTAACTAGTCATTGATTTATGTAGATAGGGAACGAAGGAATTGAACCACCAACCTCCTACCCATAAGGAATGTGCTCTTCCATTGAGCTAACTCGATGTTTCTTTTGCAACTGCTTCCCAAAAAAATTACATTTTGCGGCCCCTCCTTCCATATTTTGTTTTAAAAGAACTCCTACTCTTGTTTCCCAACTCGGTTAACCCTTCCCTACCTACTTAGTCATTCCTAGAAGCTCGAGAAAAAGGGTTCTCCTAAGCCTAAAGTGTGATTATGGTAAAAAATACTTAGGCACAACCAAGAAACAAGCCTTAAAAGAAAATTTTCTTTGATTTAAGATCAATGACTGAGAATCACTCCGATCAATATCCAACAACCAAGAAATGGAGGTAGCGGAAGTGCAAAGCCTGAAAAGCCAATTTTTGTTTACAAAAAGGTCACAAGCCCGATTTCCGACTTCCGCATAGATCCAATGGTCCAAAAGGTTTCCATGCAAATCAACGACTCAAAATGGTGGAAAATAAAAGGCGGAAGTGGAAGTTTAGAATTTGAACTTCATGAAAAATGGACTATCCGACTTCCAATTTTCGCTTTCCACAAAAGGTGGAAGCATAAATACGAAGGCAAAAAGTTAAAGTTTGAACCTCGTGAAAGATTTATTTTCTGATTTCCAATCTCCTCTTTCCAAAAGGTGGAGGCAGAAATGCGGAAGTGGAAGATGCAAGTTTTGCTTATGAAAAGGTTATAAACCCAATTTATGACTTCCGCATAGATCTAACTGTCCAAAAGGTTTTCATGCAAATAAATGGCTCAGAAAGGTGGAAAAGAAAAGGGCGGAAGTAGAAAAGTGGAAGAAGAAGATGCTGGTTTTGGTCAAGTAAAGGTTGCAATCCTAATTTTCGATTTCCACATAGATCGACAGTATAGAGATATTCCGCAAAGATCAATGGCTAAGAAAGAATCAGAAGTGCGGAAGGGAAAAGGCAGAGGCAGGAAAGTTAAAAGTTTGATTTTCCAATTTTCAATTTCCGCATAGATCGACGGTTTAGAATCTCCCCCCAAATCAAGGGCTCAGAAGGTTTTGAAAAGGAGGAAGCAGAAATGCAGAGGTAGAAAAGTAGAATTTTAAATTGATAAAATTGGTGAACCTCACTTCCGCATTCCAGAAATGCGGAGGCAGAAAGTAGCTTTCAAGGCTACGTGGTCTAACAAGTCAAATCAAAACCGATCCATATTTGATATGATCTAAACCGTCCAACCTCTGTTTTATTTTTTTGACTATGAACCATTGGGGAAAATGAGAAATATTTTCCCGGAACTTAAACTAAATATTTTTATTTCTTAAACATGGCACTAATTATCAATTTTTATGTTATGTTTAAATAAACGACACATAGCATTAAACTTACAATTGAAAATATGGTGATTAGTTACAGTCGCCATTGACAAATTATTGTTGTTGTTTCCATATCGGATATATCTCTCATGATGTTCTCTTTATGTATTACAGGTACTATGGTTCACCAAGTTAGGATGGGTGATTGTGAGATCGGGTAAAAGTTGCGGTTTTCAATGGATGAGATTCATGGTAGGTAGAGATCTATGGTCCAGAAGAATCTCGTTGTTTCAACTTGCACAAATTAAATAATTTTCTTAGAATCTGTGGAATTGTTTAAAGGGATATATCTTTCAATGCCCAAGATCAAAGGTGGATTCAAATCGATGGTGGGAATGCATTTCATTGATTCAAGATGCCCATGGAAAATAAATTTTGAAATCTACAGAATTGGTTAAAGGGCCACATATTTCAATGATTGAGATCTGCTCGGAATTAGATCTATGACAGAGGAAAATTTCGGTGATTCAACAAGCACGGGGAAATGAAATTTTGAAATATGCGGAATTGGTTAAAGGGTTGCATATTTCAATGACTAAGATGAAGGTTTGATCTAGATCAAGGATTAAGGTTGATTTCGTGGATTGAATGTGCACAGAAGATGGAATATTTTGAAGCTGTGAAATCCGGTAGACATGACATGATCGGATGGATTAGATCTTGGCGTATTTATGATATATGATCACAAATCAATTTCGCAATGCAAAGATGTAGGAAAATTAAGGGAGCATTTATTTCTATCAGGGTAAGACCAGTGTAATTTTTTTTACTTGTTTTTTTTATGAAACCATTAGATTCAGCTAGGTGGGCGAATAAGAAGCCTGGGAATCTCCTAGGTAAGGGATAGAGATAGTATAAATAGGGGTGCAGAGCACCATAGAAAGGACTTTTTCTCGGTGAAATAATTCTAGACTATTGATGTAAAAGAGACACATCTTTGCTAATAAGAAGGATCATTTTTCTAGAACAAAGGGAATGCACAGAGATTTAATCGGAATGTGTGGAATGCATACTATAGAACTATTTCTTATTTCTTCTATACATCATACAATGAGATTGTTCTAACTCCTGTAACTATTTCCTTGGTCGTGAATGGTTTTTTTCTGTATAAATGTCTGTGTTGGTAGGGTAATAAATGGTTTAATTATATTCGAGCTACCTCTGGTATTCTTTCTTCCATGAATGTGATTATTGTGTTGGTGCAGCTATCTATTAGAATTTTATGAGCATTTACAGTATATTACTATGAACTCTAAATTTGTTCCCTGTCAAGGGATATAATAGTTTAGTTTTAGATCTAGATTAGACTTGTATTTATCTTAGGCACTTGCATATCATTCTTTAAAAAAAATATTATAAACGGTGGATTGGGCAGTAACCAGTAAAAGATTAAAGAACTTAAGCTATGGTAGTCGAAACTGTGAACTGGATGGATTCCCCACACCAAAAGTGTCTGATCTAATTGGGATCGTTCATCGAGGAGAATCCCTACTGCTTGGTACCTGGGATTTTTCCATGCATCAACAGAATTGGCGCTAGAAGGAGGGCACCAACCCAGGCATGGCTGGTAGAGGAAATCTATTTTTCAAAGAATATTACATTGGAACAACATCATAAAATAATTTCCCTGGAGATCTCTTTCCTGAATTACATTAATAAGAATAGACAGGTTTTGGGGAAGAAGAATCAGAACGTTTGTATGTTGTCCCATTTGAAGAAGTAGATCTGTTTCGGAAACATACAAGATCCTACGTCAAGAAAATTGGGGGGTTAAAAGTTATTCATGCATTACCTAGAAGGAATACTTCCAATAAAGTAGCCTCTTACACTAAGGATTCAATTCTTGTTGAAAATTTGGAAGAACTAGTAGATTTATTCATCCAAGAAATTGTTCATCCTATGGATCAATTTGATCTAGAATCCCCTTAACTTTTAGTATTAAGTCAGTATCCACCACAGTCTCCACCTCAAATCATGGTTTTTGTTAATCAACCTGCATGGAGAGAAATAACGCCACTCAACCTGGCTTCTCCATTGCATGATTGTCCTAAGAACCCAGAAAATGTATTACCAAAATTTGATCCTAGAAAGGGGTTTCTACTGAATATCACTTACAAAAAATTTATCTGGATTTGAATCTCTTAATTGTTGAACATGAAGATGTGGTTTGGAAACCTTTTTCAAATAATTTTGAGCCTAAACCCTCTCAATGTTACTTCATTCTACAAGCAAATTCAATAGTAAATTGTGATGGTTTTCAAAAGGCATTCTTAGGGAAATATGGCAACCAAAAAAATGTAGCCACTCTCATGAAAGAATATTTGTCTATGATAATGGAAAAGAAATAAAAAGTACAAGAATTTAATCATAGATTCACCACTTTACTGAATAACTTTAGTGTTGCAACAAAACCAATTGAAGAGTCTCTAATAGAATATTATACTACAACACTTGATCCACCAATTGCAATGTTTGTGAAAAGGTCTGGTAAACTCACATTGGTATAAAACTATAAAGAGGGAAATAAAGTAGAGGTAGATATCGATAGTATAGAAATACATTCTCCAGAACCTGAATTGAAATACACCACAAGAAAAAGGACTTTGTTGTTAACTAAGCCCAAAGAACAACATTCTAATGAACTAGAAAGTGTGGTGAAAATGGTGCAGAAATTGTCAAACAAAATAGTAGACATGGAAAAGGATAAGGGAACTAGTTCGTATAGAAATTCGTTTAGCCCTTGGGAAGATATTGGACAATCCTAGAAACCTGTGCATAATTCTTATGTTCTAAATTGTAATGAAGTAGGCATGGATCACTTCTGCACTTTTCACCAAGAACCTCTGATGCAAGGGTGTCGTGGAGCTATGAGTTACATGTCCACTAATTGTATATGTTATCACTAAGATTAGCTATTCTTCTTCTTATAGAAATTAAGACCACTAAAACCAAATCCTCAATAGATTGTATGATATATGGTTTTCATTGTATTTCGGTTTTAGTTTCAGAGTCAAGATCTCCTTGATTGGACTCAACCTCAAATCAAAATCAATTTAAATGTGCTTATAGAGAATTACAATTTTATTGAACCACGCATACTTCACTTCTCCAAAATAGATACTAGCCATTGATCGATTTCTAATTTGCACTCTATTTACAAGATTTCATAACCTGACTTGACAGAGATATAACTGTATATGCATTTCAAATCTAATTTCAATACGAATACATAGAATCTGCAATAAACTTACCGAATTTCATCGACACCTCTTGAATATGCAAAATACATTGATTATGGGTAGTTGTATGTGACTCCTCCCCATATTTTCACAATTCGATCCTTCCTGAGAGATTTGTATGATCCCCTCCATGTAATACACACAACAAAACGAATTTGACTGCAAGGGCTTTCCAGACGTTTCCAATCTGGAAAGCACACTCCTTCTGGTAGTGATATTTGATTTCTTTTAATAAATCATGCGTAGTAGACAAATTTTCGCTCAAGGTTTTCTTTACATAGAAGGTAGAAGTAAAAGAAGCTTTATTTTTCCAAATGAAACTCTGCAATACACTTTCTACTCCTTACCTATAACCCGCTCTCTCTCTTTTCCTCTTTTCCCTCTCCCCGAGTACAAAGACTTCACTGAGTTTAAATACAAAGGGATTTAGCTATCCAAATCCTCTAAAATGGGATTGAATTAATTATTCCACTTAGATCCTAGTATTACTACTACGAATATCAACAAATCTTATTTGTTGTTACAAGGGAAGGATTTATATCCTTTTTACAAATTATTCAAATATTATCTAATATAATAAAACAAATTTAAGAGACCCCACTCTCTTAGAAATAAAGAAAATGATTTTGAATTTCAAAAGACATGGAACTCATAGATCCTAAGCCTGTGGTCCTACATCAGACTCCTCAGGTCAAAAAAATTCATGAACTCATGTTCATGAGTTCTTCCATAGTACTGCCACTTTTCTGTATGAGTGCAGCAGTCACCCAAGTAGCATCTTCAAGTGACTGGTTCTTCCACTTGATCAGGTATTCATAGTACTCCTTTCCTCTGGTTTTCTTCAACAATACTCTAGTATCCAAAATCCTCTCCATTTCCAACTTTGGCACAATAGGAATCTATTTCTTCCATTCAAATTTATATCCAGTATCTAGACCATTTGCTGATGAAGTTCCTATTTCAGCCTCTTTGTAAGGATACAAATCTGCAACATTAAATATAGGTGATATACCTATATCATCTGGAAGCTCAATCTCATAATCATTTGCTAAAAAATTCCTCAGGATTTTACAAGGCCCAATTTTCTTCAACTTCATTTTATTGTAAGTGCCTCTAGGAAACCTTTCCTTTTTTAGATATACCAATACTAGATCACCTTGTTCAAAGTTCACTTCTCTCCTCTTTACATCTGCCCTCTGCTTGTACTTGAAATTGTTCTCTTGTAGCTATTCTTTAACCTACTCATGCAACCTTTGCATGTACAAAGAAAAAACCTCTACATATGAACTTCTTTTCTCCATCATTCCCAAGTCTCCGAGCTCAAACACTCCTCTCAAATTTGTCCCATAAACAATTTTAAAAGGACTCAAACCTATACTCCTATAAGGTGAATCATTATAAGAAAACTCAGCCTATGGTAAAGTTAGATCCCACTGATTAGGATGTTCACTAACCAAACTTCTCAAGATATTGTTAGGATTATTAATCCTCCCTTGTCCAAATTTGTTCATATGTCTAAATTGGGAGTCATGTCTAAATCGGGAGTCCATCCAGTCTATTTATAGTCATTAACACCATTGGGTCCACTTGACCTAATTGGGGCACATGTTTCAGTTACTAAAGTGTGGGGAACACTAATTGAGGCTCACTGCCACTTATTGCACTTGATTGCATAAGTTTAGGAGCCTCCTAAATAAATCCCTACAATTTAGGAAGCCACTGGGAGTGCCAAAACCAACCAAGGTCAGTTCACTTTAGTTAATGACTAGTCAAGCTAAGTTAGGAGTTAGTTACATTCAGTTCTAGTCTCTACATTCAGTTAGCGCTAGGTTTACTTGACTGAACACATGTGGGGCGCATTTCTCACCTACCACTGTTAGTTAACCTTAGTCAACACTGAATGTAACACTTTAGTTGTGTTTTAGAGCTCTGGTCAACTCCGGTTATGGTTTAGACAAGGTCAGTTAACCATTGAGTCCTTCGATAGTGATTTAGACAAGGTCTTGGTTACCTATAGTCAAGTAGATTCTAATCAATTAGAACTTCCTCTTGTGGATTCGAATTGCTTGTGGCTATTAAAGCCAT
This sequence comes from Pseudotsuga menziesii, assembly GCA_001517045.1. Classification (NCBI taxonomy): domain Eukaryota; kingdom Viridiplantae; phylum Streptophyta; class Pinopsida; order Pinales; family Pinaceae; genus Pseudotsuga; species Pseudotsuga menziesii. The sequence continues at coordinate 126,399 of LPNX010815258.1, read as the reverse complement.
TGTACTTCATTGTAATTATCTATCTAATTACTCTTTGATTAATGAAAATCATTCACAGCTGCAAGCCATTTTTGCACTGTTTCATTCTTCAATAACTGAGTAAATTGTGTGATCTATCATGTGAGTTGTGTGTTTTTCCACAGATCTATGTGCTCAATTTAATATGGTATCAGAGCCTCGGTGGAAAAGGCACTTCTCCTCCCCAGATCTCCTACTGGATCAATTTTTTTGTTTTACAGGTACAACTTCGAAATGATTTCATCTTTGATGAGACAAGGTCTCTGTCGGGTGTCTATTGGGCTCGGTAAAGAGTGTTTTAGTAAGATTAACTGGCTGAATAAAAGTGATGGATATTTTGGAAAATCCAGCACCATAATCATCCTTGATCCAAAAATCTTGGCCTCCACTCTCTCTGATGAAGTTGTTCAAGATAAAGAAGAAGCATAAGCTTCTACACAGTCAATTCGAATTGAAGATAGTCTCCATGCAGTGACTCCTTCTCCTGATGCTCCAGAAGTTCATGAGATCTATGATATCTCATCTTCTCATATTTCTAAAACAGAAGAATATATTCAAATCTCTGATATTGAAGAAAAATTCTGCTGCACTTCCATGCAAACATTCACCGGTGATTTTCCTTTAAATTCTGTGCAAAATTTACTAGTAATTGCTTCCGAAAGTGAAGCAAATATGATTTTTCTCCCTCTAATGTTTCTGCTGGTGTGCAAATATGTGATACCTTGGATATTTTGGAAGAAATATCAGATTACCATAGTGGTCCATTCACTCCCCATGATCTATCTTTTCCAGCAAATTCCTGGAGGGTTGCATGCACCAAAATTCAGAATTTTGAAGAAGAAGAAAGTTGTGCATCCACCGTCTTGGTTAACCATTTATTTGAATCTGAGATTAACATTATTGGATCTGATATTATATTATTTAGATATTATCTGATATTTCTTGTTTTAATATATCAAATTCATAATCTTTTAGTACCACTTGTAGTTGTTCTCATCAACGGTGTGAAGAAACAAGTACCGCAAGTCTCCTACAAAACTGCTGCTAGGGATTTGATTCCATTTCACAGTTTTTGATCTATTTTGAATATATTTAGATCTGATTTAATTTCTGATATAATATTATTTGGTTCATATTTTAAAATCCAAAATCCTTCATTCATGCTTGTAGCTGCTCTCACCAATTCTGGTGTGAAAAATCAAGTACCGCACTTTCTCTTCAAAACTGCTGATGGGGATTTGGTGTTAGTTTCCTCATATGAGGTTGCTGATATTTTATTATGTGATTCATTATATATTTCAGAAGCTATATCATACTATGGATCTCAAGCAATCGCTCTCAACAGTCCCAGTGCTTCTTTACCATTGATCGCATGCTCATCTCCTCACATAACTAGTAAAGAGGAAGATTTTCTGCATCCGCCTGGACACCCGCTCCTAACACTTGGGGCTGTTCTTACCACTCATGGTTTTCTGTTCATCGATGCAACATATCAGTTTCTTGAGTGTTCCTCACATTCTCTGAATTCTTAAGAACCTTTTCTCACTTTTCAGTTGACTTTAGTTGCTCTACATGGGTCCAGTCTTCATCCGGCAGCTATCTATATTTCTGATTTAGTTGAGCATATCATCCTTCTTCCAAAGAGGAATATTCCTCCAGAAATAATGCTGGAGAGGTTCACATTCCAGGCCCCAGGATACCTGTGCACAGAAGAACCAGATTGATCCTGATTCTACCTGCTTAATTAGAGGGGGGGATTTTTTCCCATGTGGTTTTTTCCCCAGCACCTTGTTTTTGAGTAGTTACTTTACTTTACTTGATGTAATGGGTGACCTATGGTCTTAGTTACCAAGGCCCACAGTTTTTCCAAGCTAGCATTCAGGGGGGGTGTTAGGATTATTAATCCTCCCTTGTCCAAATTTGGTCATATGTCTAAATTGGGAGTCATTTCTAAATTGGGAGTCCATCCAGTCTATTTATAGTCATTAACACCAATGGGTCCACTTGACCTAATTGGGGCACATGTTTCAGTTACTAAAGTGTGGGGAACACTAATTGAGGCTCACTGCCACTTATTGCACTTGATTGCATAAATTTAGGAGCCTCCTAGATCAATCCCTACAATTTAGGAAGCCATTGGGAGTGCAAAAACCAACCAAGGTCATTTCACTTCAATTAATGACTAGTCAAGCTAAGTTAGGAGTCAGTTACATTCAGTTCTAGTCCTCTACATTAAGTTAGCGCTAGGTTTACTTGACTGAACACATGTGGGGCACATTTCTCACCTACCACTATCAGTTAACCTTAGTCAACACTGAATGTAACACTTTAGTTGTGTTTTAGAGCTCCGATGAACTCCAGTTATGGTTTAGACAAGGTCAGTTAACCACTGAGTCCTCCGATAGTGATTTAGACAAGGTCTTGGTTACCTACAGTCAAGTAGAGTCTAATCAATTCAAACTTCCTCATGTGGATTCGAATTGCTTGTGGCTATTAAAGCCATTGTACTTCATTGTAATTATCTATCTAATTACTCTTTGATTAATGAAAAGCATTCACAACTGCAAGCCATTTTTGCACTGTTTCATTCTTCAATAACTGAGTAAATTGTGTCATCTATCATGTGAGTTGTGTGTTTTTCCATAGATCTATGTGCTCAATTTAATAGATATTACCCAAACTTCTATTTGTGACTTCATTTTTCCCATCAGTCTCGGGATGTTAAGTTGAACTAAAGTTAAGGTTTGTCCCCAATTTCTTCCATTACATCCTCCAGAAATCTCCAGCAAACTTAGTATCTCTGTCAGAAACTATACTCATAGGAAGACCCTGAAGTCTTACTATTTCTTTGAAAAACAGATTTGCAATGAGAGTGTCATCACTAGCTTTAGTACAAGGAACAAAATGTGTCATTTTTGAGAATCTATCCACTACAACAAATATGGAATCATTACCTCTTTGTGTTCTTGGAAATCCTAGAACAAAATCCATGCTTACAAAACACCAAGGTCTCTTTGGAATAGGTAATGGCTGATACAATCCTGTATTTTTCTATCTCCCCTTTGCATGCTGACATATTTGACATCTTCCAACAAATATCTGCACATCTGCTCTCATTCCTGGCCAATAGTAAAAATTATTCAATTGAGCATAAGTTTTTTCATTTCCAAAATGACCAGTAAGTCCTCCATTATGCTTCTCCTTCAGAAAATTCTCTCTCATTGAGCATTTAGGAATGCACAATTTGCTTCCTTTGAATAATAATCCTTCTTGCAACATGAAGTCTATCCATGAGCTTCAGTCTCTGAATACTTGGTTCTGACAAGCTTCATAATCTTCTTTAAAATCAGGATCTTCTGCATACATATCTTTCAAATGCTATAATCCAAGAATGTTTACTTGGAATTCCTACAAAAATAAACATCTTCTACTCAAAGCATCTACAACCTTGTTATAATTTCCACTAATATGCTTTAAAACAAAAGTAAAATTCTGCATAAACTCAACCCACGTAGCATGTTTCTGGTTTAACTTTTCCTTCTTAGTTATGAATTGCAAAGCATGATTGTCAGAATAGAAAACAAATTCCCCATCCATAAGGTAGTGCCTCCACTTCTTTAGAGATTGAATTACAGCATATAATTCTTTATCATAGGTAGAGTACTTTTGTTTTTCTTCATTCAATTTCTCTCTGAAATATGCCATTGGTTTATCATCCTGACTCAATACTCCTCCAATAGCATGTCCATTGGCATCACATCTAACAGAAAACAGTTTGTTGAAGTCTGGGAGGGCTAAAACAAGCTTCTCAATGATATTTTCCTTCAACAATTTAAATCCTTTCTCTGCTGCAACAGTCGACTTGAATGGTTGTTTCTCTTTCTTTCTTTTGTCTAAGATTGGGCACATATTCCACTAAAGTTTCTTACGAATTTTCTATAAAAACTTGCCAATCCATGAAAACTCAAAAACATTCCTTGGAGATGGCCAATCTGAAATTGCTTTTACTTTCTCTGGATCCATTTTCAATCCTTCTTGTGAAATTACAAATCCTAAATAAATCAATTCTTTCTTCATAAAGAAACACTTCTTCATATTTATCAGGAGCTTTCCCTCATGCAATTTCTTCATAACTAGATTTAAATGTCTAACATGTTCTTCTCTTGTCTTACTGAAAACAAGAATATCATCCAAGTAAACTATGACAAAATTTCTTATGAATTATTTAAGCACTTCATTCATCAATCTCATAAAAGTACTAGGTGCATTAGTTAAACCAAAAGGCATATCTAACCATTCATACAACCTAGTATTTGTTTTGAAAGTTGTCTTCCATTCATCACCTTCTCTCATTCTTATATGATGATATCCACTTTTGAAATCTAATTTAGAAAAATATTTGGCACCACTCAAGCAATCCATTAAATCATCCATCCAAGGTAAAGTAAATCGATACTTGATAGTGATTTTGTTTATCGCTCTAGAATCTATACACATCCTCAATTCCCCTCCTTTCTTAGGACTCAAAACTATTGGTACAACACAAGGATTTAAACTTTCTCTCACCAATCCTTTGCTCAACAGTTCCTACACTTGTATGCTGATCTCTATATTTTTTGCAAGAGTCATTCTGTAAGCAGCTTTGTTTGGAAAACTAGCTCTAGGAATCAGATCTATGTGATGACTGATACTTATAATAGGTGGTAGTTCATCTGGAAAATCATCCACAACTATGTCTACATACTCCTCTAGTAATTTCTGAATTTCAGCAGGTAATTCATCTATTCTAGTGGTGGTTATAATAGTTCTAGGTTTACCAACAATAGAAAAACTTACCTCTTATTCTTGCAACTGTTCCAGAAATTATTTCTCCTTCACCAACAATACTTTTGGGCTGGTTTGTTCCTCTACCTTCTCATCCTTTAGGGGAACAAGAGTATGTCTTCTGCCTTCCTTCTCCAAGACAAAAGTGTTTTCTCTGCCATTGTTTATTACATTCCTGTCATACTGCTTTGGCCTACCCAATAACACATGACATACATCCATTGGTATCACATCACATAAGACTTGGTCCTTGTAATTTCCAATTTGGAATTCAACTTTGCATTGCTCATTGATTAGTACTTGGTGTCCCTTCTGCAACCGGGAAACCCTGTATGGTGTAGGATGCTTTTCTTTCTACAATCCCAACTTCTCAACCATCTCTATAGAAACTAAATTATCTATCTTTCCATTATTAAGAATCAGTCTACAACACTTACCTTGTGATTTGCACATTGTCTTGAGCAAGCTCTTCCTCTATGCTGGTTCATGTAACTCCTTTCTTGGTTTCAGCAAAGTTCTTCTCATCAACAAGGCTTCTCCTACCTCAGGAACTTCAATAGATCATTGGGTACTCTCTGTTCATTCTCAGCTTGTGTAATATGAACATTTCCTTATCTTGCAGCTCCCTCTGGACAATCCCATGACATATGTCTTGTATTTCCACATGTTTAACATCCAACCTCATGATTTATGCCTCTTCCTCAGCCTCTTTGAAAATATCTTCTTCCTCTGAAATATCTTCCTCTCTGAGGTTGTTTTGGCTAACTTGATGATTCAGCTTTTTCCTTCTGAACTAAAAATTTTCCTCTTCCAGTCTGTGGTCCCTTATCTCTATAAGCCTGACCTTTCCCTTTTCCTGAGTTATTTCTCCTATTCAGTTTCTCCTCCACTTTCAAAGCACATTGGTATGCTTCTTCAACTGATTTAGGGAAGAATAAAATCATCTCATGCTGAATGTCTAATTTAAGACCATTTATGTATCTAGCTACCTTCTCAGAATTATCTTCTATGTATCCAGCTCTAATGTTTACCTTGTAAAACTCCTCTGTATACTCTCTGATAGTAAGCAATCTCTGTGTCAAGTTCTACATTTTCCTATACAAAGTTAGTTGGTAATCCTTGGGAAGAAATTTGTCGTTCAACTTGGAAATCATTCTGCTCCAACTCTTGATTGGTTGTTTGTGCAGTCTTCTCATTTCCTCTTGTACACCATCCCACTAGAGCAAAGCATGTCCTTTGAGTCTGGTTATAGAAAATTTAACTTTCTTATCTTCAGGCACTTCAGAAAAATCAAAGTGCTTATCCATCGAATTGATCTAGTCAACTAATTCTTCTGGATTTATCCCTCCATTGTATGTAGCTATCTCCACTCTTGGTTTTGAACTAGCTCCAATTATTGCCTTTAATAATTTCAATTCAATATTCCTCCTCTGTCCTTTCTTCTGCTTTTGATTCATCCTCCTGTTCAAATTCACTGACATCACCTGCTTCAGGATCTCTTCTTCCATATTCTCTCATGGCTTCCATTTCTTCTCGTGGAACTCTTAACTCCTCCATTAATTCTGCGTTGGCTACAAGTCTGCCTCTTCGACCTCCTCTGCCACATCCTACTAGAAATCTGAATGCCATTTCTGAAGGTAATAATTTTGGCTCCGAACTATTGCTATTCAGATTCTCTCTCGCTTCTTCCAAAGATAAAGATGAAAAAAAAAAATTCCCTTTGTAAACAACAGCAATTTACTGATCCAATGCTCTGATACCACTTGATGCAAGGGTTTCGTGGAGCTATGAGTTACAGATCCACTAATTGTATATGTTATCACTAAGATTAGCTATTTTTCTTCTTATAGCAATGAAGACCACTAAAACCGAATCCTCAATAGACTATATGATATCTGGTTAATACTGTATTTCGGTTTTAGTTTCAGATTTGGGATCTCCTTGATCAGAATCAACCTCAAATCAAAATCAAATTTAAATGTTCTTACGAAGAATTACAATTTTATTGAACCAGGCATACTTCACTTCTCCAAAATAGATACTAACCATTGATCAATTTCTAATTTGCACTCTATTTACAAGATTTCATAACCTGACTTGACAGAGATATAACTATATATGCATTTCAAATGAAATTTCAATACGAATACATAGAATTTGCAAAAAACTTACATAATTTCATGGACGCCTCCTGAATATGCAAAATACATTGATTCTGAGTAGTTGGATGTGATTCCTCCCTGGATTTTAATAATTCAATCCTTCCTGAGAGATTTATACGATCCCCTCCATTTAATACACACAACAAAACTAATTTGAGTGCAAGGGATTTCTAAACGTTTCCAATCTAGAAAACACACTCCTTCTAGCAGTGAGATTTGATTTCTTTTAATAAATCATGTAGAGTAGACAAATTTTCACTCAAGGTTTTCTTTACACAGAAGGTATAAGTAAAAGAAGCTTTATTTTTCCAAATGAAACTTTTCAATACAATTTCTAATCCCTACATGTAACCCTCTCTCTCTCTCTTCCTCTCTGCCCTCTCCCCGAGTACAAAGACTTCACTGAGTTTAAATACAAAGGGATTTAGTTATCCAAATCCTCTAAAATAGGATTGAATTAATTATTCCACTTAGATCCTAGTATTACTGCTATGAATCTCAACAAATCTTATTTATTGTTACAAGGGAAGGATTCGAGATCCCTTTTACAAATTATTCAAATCTTGTCTAATATAATAAAACAAACTTAAGAGACCCCACTCTCTTAGAAAGAAATAAAATGATTTTGACTTTCAAAATCCATGGAAATCATAGATCCTAAGCCTATTCTCCTTCATCAACCTCATTCTGAGAAAAGTTGTCTGCAATGGATCAATTCAATGACTCTGGTTATGAGCCAATGGTTAGATACCCAACTAGCAGATCCTGAAGAAGAGAAAACCCAAACTAATGAGCCAGAACAAACAAATGAAGAAACCACTATGGTATTATGGTATTGGGAACCTACTTTGGGTCTTATGGAAGATGAACCTTCTAAGGAAATTCAAGTGTCATCAGTAAATGTCATGACTATGAGTAAAGGCACCGTACTGGATGAAAGTTTGTCACTACTTAAGATGAATAATTTTAAAGAAAACATGAAGAAAATTCTTAGTACTACTCAAACAACACCTAATCCTAATCCATTAAATACAAAAGAGGAAATCCCAGTAGTTAACAAACCAATGAAGACAACAATTAATAAACTTGTTGAAACTTTGGCAAATAAAACAGAGAATCCTAAAGCACAAGGAATTGGGTATGATATCATAGAATACATTAAGAAATTGAAGAAAAACATTTCTCTATTTGAACTATGCAATTTTCCTCAGAAAAGGAGGAAACTTCTGGAATCTTTTGATCCACAGCCTAGTAGTGTCCTAGAAGCCATAGAATCTTATGATGAAGTAAATGAAGCCAGAATTGGGGGGAATCCAAATCTTGGACTTTACCTTTTCTGTTATCAATTGAGGTTTTTAATCATAATGTACATAACTGTTTGGTAGATTTTGGGGCTTCGTCAAATGTTATGCCACATTCGGTATGCAAAAGGATTAATGGATAAGCCATGCCATCCCCATCTCAAATAATTCAACTACACAAATATGTTCTTAAAGTCAAATCCCGGAGATGAAAGATGTTTTGATTCATTTTCCTACAGAACCCAGAGTTTGTTAGTTTATGGATATTATGGTAGTGGATATAACAAAAGCATATGGATTAATTTTGAGTAAGGACTGATCAACAAAACTAAATGGCTACTTTGCAACTAAATGGTCTCACATGTGGCTTCCATTTAACAATGTTCAAAACAAAATTAAAATACTAAGAGAACCACACGTGAAGTATAATGTAACTCAATTAGAAGGGAAAAATGAACGTGTGAAATTCTCGTCTTCAGTCTTGGGAAATTACTATTTGCAACTTGAACCAAGGAACTACCAGGATGAAGAAGCCAGTTGTGACTCAGACACACAGTACGATCTCCTTCAATTCTCATGGGCTGATAATATTGATTGTAATATAGTAAACTTAGTGACTAACATAGGAGATGATACTAACCAGTTAGAGTTAAATGATATATTTTGGTTTATGTATTTTGATGGGTCTAAAACCCAAGAGGGATCAGGGGAAGGTTGCATCCTAATTGAACCAGATAAGAATAAGCATTTTGTCTCTTGAGGACTAGAGTTTGAATGCACAAATAACACTGCTGAATACGAGGCTCTAGTTTTGGGCCTGAAGAAAGCTATTGAACTTAAGGTTAGAAATTTAAAATCTTTTGGGGATTCTGAGATAGTATTCAGAAAAGTAAGAAACACCATTCATTGTTTATCTCCACATCATAAGGGATACCAGTTGGAGGTATGGAATTTGATTATGCAATTCAATGCTTTCTATAGAAATGCAGTACCTAGATTGTAGAACGTTGCAACTAATTTATTAGCTACTTCTGCATCTAGATTAATGCCAACTAATAACAAGTGTTCTATTGAACTGATTTTCATGCCATTGGTACTTGACAATGTTACAAATCTGAGGGTGTTTGATGATGATGAAAAGATCATTGATTTTTTGACAAATGAAGAATCTGTTAGAATAATCAACCCATAGTTTACCCACTTAGACATTAATTTAATTATTTTTGTCTTATTAGCCTAGTTCATGTGTCCCACCTTGTGCAAGTTGTCTTTTACCTATCCATAGTGGTCAAACTTGCCTTATTTGAATCATGTAGCGCATGGGAAATCACAAGGAATCAAATCTGCTTTATTCCTGGCCTCCTAGGTGCCCTTCTGCTTTTTCTGCTTTATTCCCTGCTTTTTCAATGTTTTAAGGCAAATGGAAAAGCTAGACTAGGTGAGCTGAACTAGTTTTTTGTCCTCTTCATCCTCCACTCTTTTCTCCTTGAAAAAGCATTTATGAGCTTCCATTCCACCACTGTTTATCTTTCCTAAGCCATTTTTCCAATTCATGAGCTCCATGACAGATTTGGGATCAACTTTTTACACCTATGGGGGATTTGCTTATTTTTAGTAAGCCTGCTTTATGTTATATTCGAATTTCTCCTCATGCATTCAAATCCCTGATGTATGTTGTTTATTCAGCAACCTATTATGTTATAGGGTTGGCTATTGTACACTGAGTTAATACAGTTTATTGTTCAGCTCCAATTTCAGTCTCTTTTGTGAGTGATTTTGAATGATCAATTGTTAATTGTTGTGAGTAAAATTAATCTATCACTGGGTTCAATTTACACATGGTATCAGAGCCATTGTAGATCAATTTCTCTCCTTCAAAATTGTTTTGTAGGTTTGACATCAGTGACTGGGAGCCTTCTTCTGACAATCGGGACAGATTTTCTAAGCTATGGATCAATCACAGAAAACTATCTTGACTCCCTTCAATTTATTTGAATGGAAAGCAGAGATGGAGATACCATTGAGAGCGAAAGGCCTCTACAGGGTGACTATGGAAACAGAAGCAGAGCCCAATGCAGCTGCAGAGAAGATTAAATGGCACAACAGGAGGGATGAGGCCTATGGTCTCCTGAGTCTGAGTATTTCCAGAGACCTCATTTTCCATATTGATGGATTGAAATCACCGAATGAAATATGGGAGAAGTTTTCTGATATTTTTGGAAAGACAGATGAGATGAGGGGACATCAAATCAAAAATGAGCTGATCTCTCTGAGTCCAAATAGCGTTGAATCCCTGTAGCTATATTTCTCCAAGTTCAAAGCACTAGTTTTGCAGCTGAAACAGTGTGGGATCGAAAAGAAATATGATCAGCTCATCATGGCCATCCTATCGAAGCTAGGCCCTGACTATTCAGTTTTTGTTTCGACCTTCTATGCCATAAAACAGACAGCTCGAACCTGGAAGATGCCTAGCCTTGCAGATTTCATGGAATCTCTCACACAAGAACAAGATAAGCTGGTAATGATGGGCACCATCAAACCATCCAAAGATCAAGCTTTGATTGCTGGAGATTTGAAGGTGGATTAAAAGGGAAAAAAGAAAGCTGAAAAGCCACTTGAGCAAAAGAGAGACAAGAAACAGTCTCTGGAGGAGCCACAAGGTTCCAAGAAGAACTACTAGAAGAATAAAAACAAAGGTGAGATGAGCAAGTGCACATTCTGCAATAAGGGAAATCACACTGAAAGCTCTTGTATGAAGAAGCAAATAGGCATGCTGACCCAACTCCTGGAGAAGAATGGCATCTCCCTTCCAGACAGCTCAAAGAAGAGAGAAGGAGGATCAAGTTCAGATGACAGAGAGAGAGTTCATGCATTGGTTGCTAGCACATCAAGCTCACCCAGTTTTATCATTGATTCTAGAGCTTCAAGACACATGGTTTCGACCAAGGAGGCATTCTCCTCTCTTGACATGTCGAAAGGACCACCTATAGTACTGGGAGATGACTCTCTCACTAAAATTTTGGGCAAAGGGAGGATTGATCTTGATCATGGTCAGTTCAACAATGTCTTGTATGTGCCTAGTATTGCCTCCAACCTCTTGTCAGTGTACCAGATGACCCACACTAGGTCTCCTAAGAAAGTCATATTCTCCCCTGATGAATTTGATATCACAGAGATCTCAAGTGGTAGATTCATTTCAAAAGGAGTTTCAAATCATGCTCAAAAGGTATACATGTTCTCACACTTCCTACCCTACTCAAACCCCTCTGCTCTTCTGATTCATGCTAATGAAGCCAGCAAGCTTTGGCATGAAATATTTGGCCACCTAAATTACAAGTATCTTTCTGATCTTAGTGAAAAAGAGATGGTCATAGGGTTTCCCAAGATAAAAATTTCCAAAGGAGTCTGCCAAGGTTGTATCCTAGGAAAACACCCAGAGCATAAATTTGAGAGAGCTAATCATGAGAGAACCCCTGCACCCCTCGAGCTGATCCACAGTGATGTTGCTGGCCCATTCCCTCATATTTCCATGAGTCAGGCCAAATATGCATTGAATTTCATTGATGACTTTTCCAGGTATTGCTAGGTACACTTCCTGAAACACAAGTCTGAAGTTTTTGGCCTATTCAAAGTCTTTAAGGCTTTGGTTGAGAACCAGTCTGGAAGGAAAATCAAGGCCCTCAGATCTGACAATGGTGGTGATTATGTCAAGTCTAAGTTTATTAATTATTGTGCAGATGCAGGTATTCAGATGCATCATTCTATCCCTTACACACCACATCAAAATGGTGTTGCTGAGAGGAAGAACATATCACTGAAGGAGATGGCAACATGCATGATGGAGGCCAAAACTTTGCCACCAAAGTACTGGGCCAAAGCTATCAACTGTGCAGCCTATATTTAGAATAGGGTGCCTCATAAATATCTTGATTGCATGACTCCCTTCAAAGCATGGAGTGGGCACAAGCCAGATGTGACCCATTTCAGGATTTTTGGCTCAAAGGCTTGGGCTAGAATTCCAACAGAGAAGAGGAAGGCTTTGCAGCCCCAAAGCCAAGAGTTTCTTTTTGTTGGATACTCTGAAGATTCAAAAGGGTACAAACTGATAAATTTGAGCACAAACAAATCCTTCATCGAAAGGTGTGTTCAGTTCGAAGAAGAACCCCTTGCAGCAGTGGAGGTTGGAGAAGCCTCTTCTCCACCTGAACCTCAAGAAGTAAGTAAAGAGTTTGTTGAAAATGCTGATTCTGATTTGTCTAATGGAGATGATTTTATTGCAGACCCTAACATCCCTACAAATCCAAAATGGGCATCCAAGACACTACATGCAGCAGGAGAGCTAGCTGGGGATCCCAATGACCCAAGGAGGACTAGATCTCAGTTTGAGAGTGGTCTGTGCATGAAGGATCCTATGTTTGCTGAAAAATGATATTTGATGGTGGGTTCTAATCCTAAAACATATGAAGAAGCAGCAGGAGATGCAAGATGGCAAACAGCCATGAAGGAGGAGTCCAGCTCACTCCAGAAGAGCAACACATGGGAGCTAGTGGATCTTCCCCCAGGGAGAAAGTTAGTCCAGTGTAAGTGGGTCTATAAGACCAAATTTGCTGCTGATGGTTCACCACTAAAGTACAAGGCCAGATTGGTAGCCAAGGGCTACTCACAGGTTCATGGCATAGATTACAATGATACCTTTTCCCCAGTGGCAAAGATGGATTCCATCAGGCTAGCCTTAGCCATTGCAGCCTCAAGGCAATGGGAGGTACATCACATGGATGTAAAATGTGCCTTCCTGAATGGAGATCTCACTGAAGAGATATATATGCAGCAGCCTCAAGGTTTTGCTACTAACCCTTCTCTTGTGTGCAGGTTGAGAAAGTCATTGTATGGGCTAAAGCAAGCCCCCAGGGCTTGGTATGTCAAGATCGATAGCTTCTTGCTACCACTGAATTTTGTTCGGTGCAAATCAGATCCAAATGTCTATTTGAAGTTAGTTAATGGTTCATTAATTATCATTGTGTTATATGTTGATGACCTCCTCATTATAGGAAGCTCAAAGGATGAGATTGCTTCCTTAAAAGGAGCTATGAACCAAGCCTTCTCCATGACATATTTGAGGCTCTTAAGTCAATTTTTGGGGCTTGAGATTGCTCAAACCAAATCTGGAATCAAGGTGCACCAGTCCAAATATGCCTTGGACTTGCTGAACAAATTCATAATGAAGGATTGCAAAGCAAGCAAAACTCCTTTCCTTTCAGGAGTGAAGCTGGAAGAAGCTGATTCTTCACCTATGGTAAACAATACACTATATAGGCAATTGATTGGATGTTTGTTGTATCTGAAACATACTAGACCTGATCTTTTTTATGCAGTAAGTGTGGCTTCTAGATACATGGATCAGCCTCATGAGATCCATTGGAAAGCAGCCAAAAGGATCCTTAACTTTGTTCAGGGAACAAGGACACATGGGATCTTCTATAAAGCAAAATTTGATCTTGATTTGATTGGATTTACTGACTGTGATTGGGCAGGTGATAGCATAGATAGAAAGTCCACATCAGGATATGTTTTCATGCTTGCAGAAGGGCCAATCAGCTGGTCAAGCAAGAAACAGAGTGCCATTACACTCTCATCTACAGAAGCAGAGTACAGAGGAGTTGTTAATGCAGCAACTCAATGTTTATGGTTGCAAGGTTTACTTGGAGAGCATGGCTTCGAACCAAAGTACTCAACTACCATCTACTATGATAACCAAAGTAACATTCAAATCTACAAAGATCCAGTTCAGAAGCAGAGAACCAGACACATTGAGATCCATATGCACTACATCAGAGAACTTGTGCATGATGGCACCATTCACCTACTCTTCTGTTCATCTTCAGAACAAGTAGCTGATATATTCACCAAATAATTTTGTGAGAAGACCTTCAGAAATATCAAATCACTGTTGGGGATTGCTGATCATGCTATGAAGCATGAGTGAAGACAAGATTTCCAAATTTTGTTTACAGTCCATGTTTAAGGGAGGATTTTCCCAAGTTGGTTTTGCCTCTTTCCTTGTTTAAATGGACATGCAGTATGTAAAGGGTGACTAAAACTTGTTTCTAGGCCCTATAATTTTCTGATATATTACTCATAATTTAGGCTTAAGAGGGGGTGTTAGAATAATCAACCCATAGTTTACCCACTTAGACATTAATTTAATTTTTTTTGTCTTATTAGCCTAGTTCATGTGTCCCACCTTGTGCAAGTTGTCTTTTACCTATCCATAGTGCTCAAACTTGCCTTATTTGACTCATGTAGTGCATGGGAAAGCCCAAGGAATCAAATCTTCTTTATTCCTGGCCTCCTAGGCGCCCTTCTTCTTTTTCTGCTTTATTCCCTGCTTTTTCAGTGTTTTAAGGCAAATGAAAAAGCTAGACTAGGTGAGGTGAACTAGTTTTTTGTCCTCTTCATCCTCCACTCTTTTCTCCTTGAAAAAGAATGTATGAGCTTCCATTCCACCACTCTTTATGTTGCCTAAGCCATTTTTCCAATTCGTGAGCTCCATGACAGATTTGGGATCATCTTTTTACACCTATGTGGGATTTGCTTATTTTTAGTAAGCCTGCTTTATGCTAGATTCCAATTGCTCCTCATGCATTCAAATCCCTGATGCATGTTATTTATTCAGCAACCTATTATGTTACAGGATTGGCTATTGTACACTGAGTTAATACAGTTTAGTGTTCAGCTCCAATTTCAGTCTCTTTTGTGAGTGATTTTGCATGATCAATTGTTAATTGTTGTGTGTAAAATTAATCTATCACTGGGTTCAATTTCCACAGAATCCTTTAAAGAATCCATAATATATGAAGAAGAACATTTGTCAAGTTTACAAAATGAAAAAATAATTCAGGGAAATTTCATGCCTAAAGCTGTAAGAACTCTTGAAGGGATGTTTGATTTGTAGAGTAAATTCTGGAAACCAACCAATGTGAAGACGAATAGTTCATCAATGCAACATGAGCTGGTTAATCTGGGATCAGAAGGTGAACCTAAATATGTCAATTTGGGAAAAAAATTCTCTCCTTGGGAAAGATGTAAGTTCATCAAGTTGTTCCATAAACACAAAGACATCATCTCCTGGATGTATGAATATCTAAATAATTATGACACACGCATCATCCAGCATGTGATTCCCATCAAAACAGAAGCAAAACCGTTTCACAAACAACTTAGAAAGATGCGCCCAAAGTTAGAACCTCTAATCTATAACGAAGTAAAGAAGTTATTGGATGCAAAGATCATTTTTAAGGTTCGACATTGATAATGGGTGGCCAATATAGTCCCTATGAGAGAAAATTTAGGAGAGATAAGGCTATGCGTTGACTCCAGGAACTTAAATAGAGCATCAAATAAAGATAACTATCTAGTTCCACCAATGAAATAGATTTTACAGATGGTTTCAAGCTCATAAATGTTCTCCCTATTAGATGGATTTTCATGGTATAATCAAGTGTTAGTGGCTGAGCAGGACCGATTAAAGACAACATTTCATACAAAGTGGGGAACATTCACTTATAAAAGAATGTCTTTTGGCCTCATGAACTCTGGAGCCACATTTCAGAGGGCCATGTACATTGCATTGAAAGGTTTAAGTGGCCATTGTGTATTAGTGTACTTGGATGATGTAACTTTTTTCTCCAAGAGAAGAGAAGACCATGCTTTTCACTTGAAATAGATTTTTGACCATTGTAGAAAATATGGTATATCTCTAAACCCAAAGAAAAGCATATTTGCAGTTCTTGAAGGGAAATTGTTGGGACACATCATCTCAAAGAATGGAATCTCAATAGATAAAGATAGAGTTGAGTTTATAACTTAGATTCCCATGCCCCATAATAGGAAATCTATGTAATCATTTATGGGCACAATAAATTTTGTTTAGAGGTTTGTCCCTGATTTTGCTCAAATTGTGAAACCTCTGCAACAAATTGTAAATAAAAGTGTACAGTTCAAGTGGAATAACATTGATAAAGTTTCCTTTAAATATATCAAACCAAAAATAGCTCGCCCACCTTCTTTGAAGAGTCCATACTTTGAAAAGTACTTTATTTTATATACATTTGCTTCAAAAAACTCTCTCACAGCAGTACTTACCCAAAAAGGGGAATTGGGAGATGAATACCGAATATCATTCATGAGTATTGGGTTACAAGGGGATGAATTGAATTACCCAGTCATGGACAAGCAATAATATGCAGTCTTCAAGGAAGCAAAACAGTTCAGACCCTATATTCTAAAAAACAGAACAAAATTTGTAGTTCCTCACCCAACTGGTAGGTCTCTTTTTGTGCAAAAGCAATTGGGTGAGAAAATAGGGAATTGGGTGACTACCTTGTAGGAGTATGACCTAGAATTTAAACTAGATATCATAATCAAAGGTTAAGGGTTGTGCAAGTTTATAGTAGATAATCAAACTGATAAAGATCCTGATTGGGAGAATGAACTTTGTAGTGAACTTGATTGATGTATGTCCTATACTCACTGCTCCCGAATCTTGGTGCAGAGATCTGGTGTACTATATTCAACAAGGATATCTAACAGAGCATTGCAGATCCAAGAAGGGAAGGGAACCTCAGTTGAATTCATCCCCATATCAAATAATGGATGGAGTGCTTTTCAGAAAAAATTATGACGGAGTTTTGCTCAGATGTCTGGAAAGAGAGGATGCCTCCAAAATAGTCAAAGAATTACATGAAGAACCAGTAGGAGGACATTATTCTATGGATACCACAGCTCAAAAGATACTTAGAGCTGGATATTACTGGCCAAATTTGTTTAAATATTCCCATGCCTATGCTATAAAGTGTGATGTATATCAGAGGAGTGGTGGCAAATTGGAAAAAACGGTTGGACCGTTACAACCTATTACCATCTTAGAGTTGTTTGAATAGTGCGGCATAGATGTTATTGTGGAAATCAATCTGAATTCTTCATTACATCATCGATATATCCTCATGGATACCGATTATTTCACACAATGGGTGGAAGCGATTCCATTACGCAAAGTGAACGAAGATGTTGTCATTGACTTTGTGCAAGAGAACATTATGACGAGGTTTTGAGTTCCAATTTATCTTGTTTTTTATAATGCATCTTATTCTCATATGTTAAAATAACTGATTTTTATTATGAAAAGGGGATTAATTTGCATTACTCAGCTAATTATTATCCTCAGGGAAATGGTTTAGCGGAATCGACAAATAAGAACCTTAACCAAATTTTGAAGAAAACCGTTATTGAAAATCAGAGAAATTGGCACTCATCCCTTCCAAATGCACTATGGGAAGATAGGGTCACTCCAAAGAATTCCTTAGGAGTGTCTCCCTATACTCTTGTATATGGAAAATAAGCTTTATTTCCCCCAAACATTATGCTCCTGTCTTCACAGTTAGATCAAGCCTCAAGGGGTTCAAATAGCAAAGTTTTAGAAGCACGAATTGACACTTTGTTAAAACTGGAGGAACTATGGAAAAAGGATAAAGATAATTTCAGCCAGCATCAAGGTATCATCAAAATATGGTTCTACGATAGAAACTATAGTACAATAAAGTTTGATGTAGGAGACCTAGTTCTGAAATGGGATGGTCCACATACAGAAAATGGAAAACACACAAAGTTCCAACATTTATGGATTGGCCCTTACCTGATCACTGAAAAGTTAGGCCTTGCAACTTACAAATTGCAAGATTTACAAGGACAAGAATAAAGTCATCCTGTAAATGGATTTTGTCTCAAACATTACTTTACTTAGATTCCTAGGAACCTTTTGTACATAAGTAAACTTGTTGTTATTGATTTTGTTTCCCAGTTTTTTATTTTACTATTTGTTTCACCTTATTTCATAGCCTTAGTTTGTTTTATTTTAATAAGCCAGCTCAATTTTTGGTTCTTTGAAGTATAGGTATCTTATTAAACTCAAAATATTTGGATGTCAGGAATTGCTTATGGGAAGGAGAAGATGATAAAGTTCGATCATAATGAGATTCTTTAATTTTTAATAGATGATTGAAATGGAAGCTAGTCTTCTAGTTCACATTTGAATCATTATAACCCCTGTGAAATAACCAAGACTCGTGAGGTCTAGAATACTATTTTGGGGTTTCATCCATAATCACATTAATACCTGTCTTAGGAAGCATATCACGATGGACAGATGGAAAGGAAGAAGGTCTGACGGATTTATGGTATTCAAAATGATGCCATTGGTACAAATCAAAAAAGGCAAAAATTCTTAGATTGAAAACACAATTTTCTGAAATATTCAGTCTTCAATTAAAGAAATGATGCTGAAGAAATAATTTTTCAAAACAAAAGGGTTGTTAAAACAACAAATATCAGCATGGTTCTTCTCCGTCCTTGAGCTTGATAAGAAAACAAAGCTATCACTTAGACAAAAGGAAATTGTGGATGGAAAGACCTGTACCAAGTTATCAAAGTAAAAGGAAGACTCAAAAGACTTTTTCAGTCATAAAGAAAGCATCAAAATAATTCTTATAGCATGGGAATGAGGAACAAACGAATACATCTATATTACTTTGTTACGATCTAGTGGAGTCTTATCTGATGGAAACTTAAAGAAATGGGTTATAATGAACTTCATACTTTGAACCCAAGAGATTTATCAAGACACTGAGCTCTTGGTTACCCTACTCCCAAAGAAATCGTATAAAATGTAATGCTTGAAAAGTTGCATCCCTGGATAAATATAGTTTAAAGAAGTCTTAGGAAATGCTTGTAAGTAGTCATTGAAAATTCACAATGCAGTACCATATGGAAATATTGTTGTTGCTGCAACTACTTCCCCCAAAAAATTACATTTTGGGGCCCCTCCCATTTTTTATTTTAAAATCACGGCTACTCTTGTTTCCCAACTTAGTTAAGCCCTCCCTGCATACTTAGTCTTTCCTAGAATCTCGACCGGAATTTTTTTCCCTAATCTTGAAGTGTGATTTTGGTAAAAAAATAATTAGGCGCGGCCAAGAAACAAGCCTTACAAGAAAATCCTCTTTGATTTAAGATCAATGGCTGAGAATTTCTCTGATCAAGATCCAATGGCCAAGAAATGGCGGAAGCAAAAAAACAGAGTCTGAGAAACAAAATTTCACTTATGAAAAGGTTGCAATCTTGATTTCTGACTTCCACATAGATCCAATGATACAGAAGGTTTCCACACAAATCAACGGCTCAGTGTCTACATTGTGAGCATTGGCATAGGCATTTGCAATGCCCATAGAATCCAATTGTTTCGTGTGCTCTTCTACATTATTCATGACCATCCTCTCGGTTACTGTGGTCACTGGAAAATGAGTCCATACCTTCAAGGTTTTTTTCTGTCCTCCATGTAATAGATTTCATTTTAGGATAAAAATGAATATCCTCCAAGCATGCCACATCGTATTCTTTAGATGGTGTAAATGGTAAAATCCCCATTTCATCTATGGGCACATGTCCCCCAGTAAGGATGCCACTGGATGTGGATGGAAGGTTCTCTGGATCATTTTGAACAGGGCTTTGCTCCTGATCTCCACCCTCTATTGCTTCTTTATTTTCCTGATTTTTCCCTTCTGTGGGCTCTCCTGTATCCTGTATTCCTAACTCTATGTTCAAGGATTCTTCAGCTATATCCTTTTGTATTTGAGCAATCTTTTCTAAGATAGCCTCCTCCTTTTTCCTCCTTTCTTCTTCTGCTGTTGTCTTGGCAGCTTGTTCCTTTGTTTCTCTTTTCTTTTCTTCATGCGGAAGCTTCTTTGCACCTTCTGCTATTTTTCAGGAATTCTCCTCCTTTTCCTTTCTAGCAGCTTCCTCCTCTTTAGCATTTGGTTTTGGATTTTGGATGCTACTTCCTTTAACTCTAGGGGCCTTTCTTTTCAAACTTTTGCTCAAGGAGGCCATTATGTAAATATTTGTGTACACTTTCTCCTCTTTGTCTACATAGTCTGAACACTCATAATTCACCTTATGAGTTTCTTTATGAGCTGCCACCTTTCCTTGAGAGTCATTTCTGTGGAAGCTCATTTCTATGAAATAAAATATTTCCAGCTCTTTAACAAAATCTGGAGCACTCTTTACCGCATTAAACTTGTAGCTTCCTACATAGAAAGGTACAGGTGGGAATACAACTTTCTTTGTATCAAATAAATGATTTCCAAAACCATCTAGGAATACTTGTCTAACTTCCTCCTTAAGCACTATGTCGTCAGTTGCATACTTGGGTAACAGTGAGGGTGCTTTCGTGCCTCCATACATTCTCAGATATGTGCCATCTTCGGTGAAAAATAATCTCCATATTCTTTTATGGATTCTATAGCTAGAAGGATAGGCATGGACAATCTTATAAAAATATTAATTTATACAGGGGTCTGATGAATTCCTCACATATCAGCTGGTAGTGGTTATGATATTTATGGGCTCCCAAAATCTAGTATGCAACATATATAGGGGCCCTCCCCTCCTTCCATACACAGCTAAGCTTCTCAAACTTGTGTCTAAATAGTATGCAATCTATCAAAAATGATGACATGAAAAACTCTTATTTTCTCTGTTTATGGCCTTCATGAGCTGCCTTGACACATTTGGCCAAGTTCCTAGTAGTTATATCTACCCAATTAAAAACCGTTCCTCCATGGCCACGTAATACATGAGGGGAAACCAACCAACATTATACAACTTACCATTAGCCCTACCATATAGCTTGATCAACAATAATGCTATTATCCTGAATTCGATTCTAATATGGGTCGTCTCATATTCTCCTGACTGTTTATGTCTGAAAGTCTTCCCCTCATCCACCATCTTATTTTCATTGGATGTATAAGCAAACTTTAGACTTAGGACCCACTCTGTTGTTACACTTACCTCCTTTTTCGGTATACTGTAGGCTGCCGAAATGAACGCAGGTGCAAAATATGCCGCAAGCTAACCCTTTTCATCATTTATCATCATTCCCACTATGTCTATCTTGGGGAACGACCATCCATTGACCTCTGCATATGGAAAAATTATCCAACCTTGTTGTTATCTTAGTTATCCTAGACCTCAATATGTTCTCATACAGAAGTAGGTCTCCCAAACTAGTTTATGGCACGTTCCCTTCAACCATCATGGGGTAGATATGACCCCATTTTACCTCATGCTCTACTCCTGTAATCTCCTTAGTGTCTTCATACACTATTTCAGTCCTTACTGTTGTCGAGACCTCTTCATCTTCAGTGTCAGAATCATAATCAACAACCTTAAGCTTCTTCATTTGTTTCTTTTTCATGATTTCTACAGTAAGTGGTACCTGTAAAAACATATTTTTCTTAGCATTCATATTTCAAACGATGAACACATATGTATACATAACCAAAAGCAAAAAAAACCCTAAAATTTTCTTACTTTGTCAGTTCATTCCATTAGAAATAGCAATACGAAACACGACTCAGGGTTTCGGTTAGAAAACCATACTAGAATACAGGAAACCACTGTGAAACCTCCGAGCTCTAACTTAAAACATGCAAACCCCCCAAAATGGCCCTAACTCTCTCATAGGTATAGAAAACATCAGATTGTGGCGATGGTATCTCAGGGTAAATCCAGGCCCAAGATCCCACTGCCAATACATACAAACTAACCATCCACTGACTCTGTGCAAACAATGGAAAACACGGCCCTCACCAAATCCAACGAGAGGTGCATTGGTGAGCTTCATGCCAGTGAAAAACTCGGTTCTCTGAACACCTATCATTAACCTAGCCGACTAGGTGAAAAAATGCTTCTGGATAAGCAGAATGGATTTGCAGGTGGGTTACTACCAAGGCCAACCCAAAATGAAACGACCAAACTGAAAGGGAAAAAAATGGGCTCAAAAACCCCCCAATAACTGGGCCAACTACCTAACCCACCATCGATGAAGGATAGCTTACCAACCTTAACAAATCAACCACTGGAAAAAGGGATAAAAAACCTACCTGTCCAGTTAGAAAAAATTCACCACGCAACCGAAAATTACTAGCGAGCACAAGCCACGTGAGCTCCACTGAGGAATCTACATAGTAAGCTTCAAACGGAAAACATTCTCCAAAATCAAACCAAATTCATAAAAAAAAATGGTAAAAGACATCGTATTGGGAAAATAAATAGCCTTTTCGTGCTTTAAAACTTTTAATTTACTTGCTCATGTGAACCCCAAACACCATTGGTGCCAACCAATTGTGGGCCGAAAAACATAAGTTATCACGGTAAATGCCCCGACACGGTGGCTCGAACATCCTAATCCATCTGCAACAGTGGCTCACAAATCACAATCCCCCCACAATCTCCTTGTGTCTTGGTGGCAACAATCACATCGGGGAGAAAACAAAGATGCATCCACAACAGCGGCTCCCAACTCAAAACAACCTCCACGATGGCGGGTCCTACCAAAATTAGCTATTTACCAAACAACGCCTATGTCATATCAGCAACGCATAATTAAATACCTCTGCAATAAACTAGCACAAACGTCCTCTATAGCGGCTCTCGGGGACTAATTCGAACGACGAAACAACCCCCCCGTAGTAGGCGCTACTCTCAAATATTTCTGCTGTAGCGAAAGATTTAAAAAACAATGACTTGAAAACAAAAAATGGTCCGTTATAGTGGCTTGAACACAACAATTCATCCGCTACAGGAATGAAATAAATCAACATACCACCGTAGCAGCTCGCAAATCATAAACGGGCCCAATGTTGCGGCTTGAAAACAAATAAGAGTCCGCCGTAGTGGCTCGAAATCGGGAAACCATCCACTGTTAACTTTCTTCCTTAGTGAAAAATGAAACTTT
>LPNX010815258.1:0-102027 GCA_001517045.1 Pseudotsuga menziesii | reverse complement strand
ATATATATATATATATTTGGGAAATGTTACAGTGGCAATAATTGGAAACTAACTAGAAAACACGGATCTTTGAACAACTGACTTTTGAAACAGCAACTGCCTTAAAGTATCTTGTTAGACCTTTTTATCAGATTTCTTTAAGATTCCTAGATTTTCTATAATACAATATTTATGAACTTTTAAATTGATTATGGTCCAATGGGATAGGAGAACCAAACTTTCATAGTTTCGATGACTCTTCTGAGGCCAAGATATGAAGTTTTTACTTCTGCCTTTAGATTGCTTCCAACTTAGACTCCATAGGATTGTAATGGAGTGTGAACAGATATATTCATTTGTTCCTCATTCCCATGCCTTTTGCATTCTTTTGATGCTTTAGGACTTTTGTCCTTTTGAGTCTTCCCGAATTTCTTTCTTCATTTGAAATTTGGTTTAGGTTCTTACATCCATAGTGTCCTTTTGTGTGAGAGATATTTTGATTTCAACTCACAAATGAGAAGATCCTTTGACCAATCTTATCCAAACTGATTTTATACAGTATTTCTTTTGATATATGTTTTCTTTCTGGGAGATTTGACTCTTTTGGCCCTTTGGCTTTCATTTGTGGCATGGGATCATTTTAAATACCATACATCGATTCACCCCACTTCCTTTCCATGGGTCTTTTGTTGTTACCTTCCTAGGACAGACATTAGCGTGAAGTGAATGGAGCCTCAAAATAGTATTCTGGACTTTTCTGACCTTAGTTATTATACAGGGACTAAACAGGACTTCAATGTGTTCAAAATCTATTCAGATAATCTACTAACCTTAAAGGATCCTTAAGCATGATGAATGTGCCAATAGCAAGTAGTCTTTAGTCAAAAGATTTTTTCAATTTATCCAGAACTCTAATGAACTCCAAAGCCAAAGGTTATGCTGGTTTATTGAAAACATAAGGTAAAGCAAACAAAAATACAAGAAATCAAACTCTAAGAAAATAAAAAGTAAATCAAGCAGAACTAATCTAAAGAAAGCAAGGCTGAAACCAATCAAATATATTATTTATGTACAAAGAAAAAATGAAACAGTATCACAAAAAATATGGTTTGAGAACTAAACCATTAACTGGTAGGTTCTCTTCCCACCCCTGTAAATATTGCAATTTATAGGTTGAGGGGCATAAATTCTCTGCAATATGAAAAGGGCCTATCCATAATTGTTGAAATTTAGTGTGCTTTCCCTTCTCATCATGTGGGTGATCCCATTTAAGAACCAAATCACCTACTTCAAATTCCTACTTTCTGGATGTGTGCTTATCAAACCATCTATTCACTATTTCTTGTTGATGCTTAAAAATCTCTCTTGATTTGGATCTAGACTCCTTCAATTTTAGCAGATTATTGATTCAAATTTGCAGAACCTCATTGTCAGTTCCTCTAGAATCTTGGGCTAGTTGAGAGGATGGCAACAGAATATTGGGGGGCAGGATAGCTTCTTTCCCATAGACTAGAGTATAGGGTGACACACCTAAGGATTTTTTTGGTGTGACTCAATTGGCCCATAATGCATTAGGGAGAGCTATGTGCCAACTTCTTTGATTTTCTATGACTGTTTTCTTCAAAATCCTAATGAGATTTTTATTTGTAGATTCTGCTAGACCATTACCTTATGGATAATA
This sequence comes from Pseudotsuga menziesii, assembly GCA_001517045.1. Classification (NCBI taxonomy): domain Eukaryota; kingdom Viridiplantae; phylum Streptophyta; class Pinopsida; order Pinales; family Pinaceae; genus Pseudotsuga; species Pseudotsuga menziesii. The sequence continues at coordinate 100,367 of LPNX010815258.1, read as the reverse complement.
GTTAGCAAAATAATGTAATTTAATCCATTTCGCATTTGCAAATGTAGTCAATCTAACAGATGAAAAATAGGAAGCACTATCAAAAACCAAGGAAATTGGGACCCCAAACTTGGTCATAATATGATCTTGCAAGAAATCCATAACTACATCTTCATTCACTTTACGGTAACAGGATGGATTCTACCCATCTGGTGAAGTAGTCTATTGCTGTCAAGATGTACTTGTGCTATAATGAAGAATTTGGATTGATCTCTCTGATAATGTCAATCCCCCATTACTCGAATGGTTCAGAAATAATAACTGGCTTTAATGGTCCTGCTGCATTTGGTTGTCTTCCACTGCTCCTTTGACAAGTATCACATTTCCTAACATGAGCATGAGCATATTTAAACAAAGTCGGCCAATAATACCTGACTCTCAAAATCTTGTGTGCCATTGTATCTCCTGAGAAATGACCTCCAGTAGGTCCATCATGTAGTTCTATAACAACCTTAGCTGCATCTTCGCGTTCCAAGCATATGAGAAGAACTCCATCATAATTTTTTCTAAATAGTACTCCATAAATAATATGATATAAGGATAAATTTAAGTGTAATTCTCTCCTTTTCTTGGGATTCCAATGTTCAGGCAAGTATCCCTCTTGAAGATAATGAACCAGGTCTTTGTACCAAGATTCTAGAGTTGTAAATAAAGGACATACATCCACCATGTGTAATTCAGCTTCATTGTCCCAATTGTTATCTTCATTGTCCTGACTCTCAGCCATCAATTTGCAGAGCCCTTGCCCTTTGACTATGGTTGTTGGTTTGAATTCCAAGTCATACTCTTGTAAGGTTGTTACCTAGTTACTTCTTCTTTCCCCTAACTCTTTCTGTACAAAAAGAAATCGGACTGTTAGGTGTGGAACTATCACTTTGGTACAGTTCTTCAGTATATACGGTCTGAATTGCTTCACCGCCTTAAAAACTGCATAATCTTGCTTATCAACTATGGGATAATTCAATTCAGCCCCTTGCTAACCAGTGCTCATAAACGATATGGGGTACACCTCTCCCCCTTCTTCTTTCTGTGTAAGCATCACTGCTAATGAATCGTCAAAAGCAAAAGTGTACAAGATGAAGTCCTTTTCAAAGTTGGGGATTTTAAGGGATGATGCATGAGCTATTGATGTCTTGATATTGTTAAATTCACCCTCCTCTAAATCATTCCACTTGAATTGAACACTTTGCTTGACCATTTTTTGCAAATGTTTGACTGTTTGATCAAAGTCTAGCACAAACCTTCACACAAAATTTATTGTCCCCATAAAACACTGCATACCCTTTTTATTATGGGGTATAAGGGGATCTATTATATTGCTTCAATCCTCTCTAGGTCTATTGAGATCCCTTTCTTTGAAATAACAAGACCCAATAGGTTTTTCTCTATAACAGCGAACACACATTTCTTAGGATTTAAAGAAATGCCATATTTTCTAGAACGTTTGAAAATATGTTTCAAATGAAATCATGTTCTTCTCTCTTCTTAAAAAATATCGTGACATCATCCAAATAGACTACAAAACTTCGGCCCCTCAGACCGCGGAAAGCTATATCCATATTCCTTTGGAAAGTTTCTCCTGCGTTAATGAGTCCAAAGGGCATTCTCCTATATGCAAAAGTCCCCCACTTGGTTCTGAAGGTGGTCTTGAGTCTATTTTCCTCTGCTACTAACACTTGGTTATAGCTTGAGAATCCATCTAACAGAGAAAACAGCTCAGAACCTTAGACCATTTGTAATATTTGTTCCATGGGTGGGACAGGTTAATTGTCTCTATCAGATGCACGATTTAAATTTCTGAAATCAACATAAAGTCTGATCTCTCCATACTTCTTTCGTACTAGCACCAAATTTTAAACCCATTCTGAATGTCTAACCTTGAATATGATCTTAGCATCAAGAAGCTTCTTCACCTCCCTTTGAATTAGAGGTCCTAGTTTTGGGTGCATCTTTCTCAGAGGCTGCTAATAAGGCTTGACTCCAACTTTTATTGGAATGACACGTTGTATAATTTTGGTGTCATAGGTTTTGAGGTCTTCATATGTCCAGGAGAATACATCTTTGTATTGTCTGAACAAACTGATGAATTTTCTCCTCCTCGGGTGAACAACACTTCCCCAGGTTCACATATTTGGGATCATCCTATGACCCTAGATTTATTAGCTCGAATTGCAGAGGCGAACTGTGCGTCTTGACATTTGCTAGTCTTCTAAACTTGGTTTCCAGGTTGAACATTTGTTCTAGTGTCCTGACCCCTTTAGGAATAAAATTTCCATTCTTCATGTTTGCTTGATGTTCTTCATCATCTATTATGGCTCCTTTGAAAGTTTCATCATTCTTTATAGATTCCAATATTTGTTGATCATCATCAAACACCCTCAGGTTGGTGATATTGTCTGGAACGGAAGGCCTGAAAAGCAATTCAATTGAACATTCGTTATTCGTGGGTACCAGCCTTGCAGCTGAAGTAGCTAATAGGTCAGCTGCTACATTTTTTAATCTAGGAATTGAAAAGATATTGAATGCATCAAATTTTGTTAGTAAATCCCATACTTCATTTTGATAAGCCTTCAAATGTGGTGATATGCAATGAATTTTGTTTCAAACTTGTTTAACAATGATTTCAGAATCTCCATACACTTTTAGATTTTTTACTTTTAATTCCATTTCCTTTTTTAGTCCCTGGACTAATGCCTCGTACTCAGCTATATTATTAGTACACTCCAATTCTAATCTACATGAAAGGAAATATTTATCATTTTTTTTAGGATCCATCAGGACACAGCCAGCTCATGATCCTTCCAAGGTTTTGGAACCATCAAAATAAAGAATCCAAAATTTATTTTCTACTAAATTAGTATTACTATCTACATCTGAGACTAACTCTACTATAATACAATCGATATGATCATCCCGTGAAAACTGAAGGAGATCGGGCTGGGTATCTGATGTGTCATTGGATTCTTTAGCTTTATAATTTCTTGGTTCAAACTCAAGAAAATAGTTTCCTAAAACAAAATTAACTGGTTCATTCTTCCCTTCCAACTGTGTTACGTTATGTTTCATCTGAGGTTCTCTAAACACCTTTATTTGATTCTAGAAACCCTTATAGGGTAATCATACATGTGACCGATCTGAGGCAAAATAACCATCCAATTTTGCTGACCAATCCCGGCTCAAAACCAAACCATATGCATCCAGGATATCTGCTACCACAATGTCTATATACTGGCAAACCCTCTCATTTGCTAACAAACATATCAAAACATCGTCCATTTCTCCTACCACTTTAATTTTAGTCCTATCTAATTGGACCACCTGTCCTATAGTTGGATTGGGTTGACCATTTATCTATTTGCAGAATGAAAGCGGCATAACATTCACTGATGCTCCAGATTCCACCAAACAGTGATGCACATTGTAATTGAAGATTTTAAAATTAAGTAGGAATACTAGTGTTCTATACTTAGACTTTCCCCCTATACTTGCTTCACAAATTTCTTCCTCAGACTGGTTATCATTCTGAGGTTCTATTATAGGCTTCTCAAGTGCTTTCAACAACTTCTTCTTTTGTTGGGGTAAGTTGCACATTTCAAACAAAGAGATGTTTTCCTTAGTCGTTTTAATATCTTCTATTATATCTTAACCCATTTCATGTTCGGTGGGATTCTTATTAACATTATCAACTTGTTTTCTATAGAATTCACAGGCATATTGACTGTCTTGGGATTCTGACTCGAGATGACAAAATCTAGTATATTAATAGTCTGAGTATTAATTTTAATCTTCTTCATTTTCTCTTGAAGTTTCTTTATTTTGGGAATTATCGTGTTATCTTCTTTTAGTGGGCCCTAAATCCTTGTTGTAACATTTTTTTTTCTGATATTTTTTCTTCCTCGGTGAACCCTTCATCCTCTATAGTAAATAGGGGTGCACAATCCCATAAAGCCAAGGTATCTTATTCTTGCGTCTCTGTTGGGTTCTAATCCTTCTCTCCTCCATCCACAGCTTCTATTAACTTGGAATCTAATAACTAATTCATCACTAAAGTCATAGAATATATCCATTGTGGGTAGTTTTTTTCAGAATGAGGCTGTTGATGGAATGTACAGAAATTTTCCATCCCCACTTCAGTTAAGTTCAAAGCAGAAGGACTATGAGAGGGAGGTTTGGATGTACCTCTGTCATCTCTCTTTTTATAATAAGGTTTGAACTAATTCTTGGCCTCCTTCTCTTTTTCCATGTCAATTATTTTATTTGAAAGTTTCTGCACCATTTTGACTACACCATCTAATTCTTGTGACCTCTCATCGTTAGGCTTAGTTAACAACAAAGGCTTTATGTTCCCAAAAAAAAATTATTCTGATTGTACAGGATATTGGTCTATACTCTCCATTTCGGCTTCCACCATATTAGCTTCTTCATAAGTCTCCACTAAGGTGGGCTTAACTAATATTTTGACAAACATGGCCAGGTCGGGGCGAAGAGCTGAGGTGTAATACTCAATTAGGGTGTTCTTAGCAGGTTTTATAGCTACATCAAAGTTATTCATGTAGGCGGAAAACCTCTAAGTGAAATTATGCACCCTTTCTTTCTTTTCTTTTCTTAGAGCAATCAAACCCTTTCATTAAAGCAGCATGAGTTCTCTGGATTTCGTATTTGTTTCTAAACTATCTCTCAAAGGTGTTCCATATTTGTTTCTAAACAATCTATAGACTACGTCTTCATGCTCTACTGCTTGTAAACCTTCTAAAGCTAGATAATAACTTTGCAAATGATCATCCACAAGAATTCCTTGATTTGGTTCAAACTTGGGAAAAGACTTATCAAAATTATGAGGCATGGCATGCCAAAGAGGGGTAAGCTTTAGAGGCAATCTAGCCCTCTAAGCAAGTGGTGGAGGAGCCTAATTTGCATTCACATTTTCCATTATTCTAGGTGGAGATTGAGGTGGAGACTGGACAGGGGTTTGAAAAGCTGAGAAGTGAGGGGAATCTGGTCCCAATTGATTTATAAGTTTCACAATTTCCTACAAGGTGGTTTCTACTAGCTCTTCAAAGTCTTCCACTAACACTGAATCTTCACAGTAAGGACAGTCCTTCTCATGAAACTCTCTTCTATCCAAAGCAAGAATGATGGGTAATACTCCAATTTTATTTACATACACCCTTGTAATTCTCCTTAAATCATCAACCACCTCATTATCAACAAGGTAGATATAATATGTGACTTTTTCTTCAGGATTGGGTCTCTCAAGGAAACTAGTTTTAGAACTGTGACCGATGGAGTGTTCTCGAGAAAACGATTTTCCTCGGCCAGCCATGCACTAGTGGCCCTCCTTCTAGCCCCAAAACTATTGAGGCCTACAAAATCCCAGGTAACAATAATAGGTATTCTCCCCAATAAGCGTTCCCAATTAGCTCATTATTGTTTGGTATGGGGAATCAGTCCCGTTTATGGTCCGGCTACCGTAGGTCAAGTAATGGTTAAGGCTTGTTTTACCGGTTGCGGCCCGGTCCATTGTTTAAATGTATTTATTTTTATTTTTATTTTATATATGATATGCAAGTGCCTAATTAAGTGCAATCTATAGAGATAGTGAAGAGTTTGCAATCTGATGCGTAGGTTCTTACCTCTCGTCTTACCTATTTCGCTTCTAAATCATAAACAAATAACAACTAGGCTAATCTAACTAGTTCTATCTAACCTATCCCTAGGGAGAAAGATTATATTAATGATGAGTAATGTACTATACAACATGCATAAAGACTATTACAGATAGTTGTTCATAATTCAGAATACATGAATGTAAGTAGAAAGATAAACAAAGAGATAGCTGATTGTTAGTTAACACATTCATTACTCAATATGCTACATAGGTTTCACAAAATTAACAGGAAATCATTCATAACAAAGAAATAATTCATAACTCAAAATGATCTCATAGTTCATAGAAAGAGATGAAACAGAAATAATTCGGCATTCAACCAATCTACAGCATGCATTTGAGACTTCACAACGCCTTCTCCAGCATAAAATATGACTTCTTTATTATAAAAGGAAGTAGTTCTTCTTACAATAAACTTCACAAAAATGTAGCATGAAAAAGGTCCTTTCCTCTATCGACTTGATCTATATTTATACAATTTGAAATGTCTCTTGGTCTCCCTTGCCCTTTGGGCTTCTTTTACAAATCTGTTACAAAAAGGACTTTGTCTCCTAGTGAGTTCGCTAATTTAGGAAAAAAATTAAATATTACAAAATATGTATCAATAAAACAAAACATTCTAAGTGGGCCCAACCACCTCATTGATAAAATTCCTCCAGGTAATGGCATCTGTCACTATTGTCTCAAACTTTGATAGGTTTATAAATATGATAGTGACTTCATGCTTAACAACTTGGGATTTTATGTTTGCCATCCTAGATAGAATCAATCAAAGTTGATATTCCAATAGATGGTTTCTTACTACTGCCTGGGCTATTACAGTCCTTAGCACTCTCTCATCTAAACTGTTGATCAGCTGAATACCCAGTTCATCCTCCTGTTATCTAGCCTGCAATTGTTTTAAGTATTCGTCATGCTCAGGTAATTCGTCTAACCTCTTCTTTCTAGATGTTTGGAAATGGTTGTAAGTTTTAAGAAACTTTCTACAGAACTCTATGCAAACACCTTTAGTCCTCTAGGCTTCTTTAACCAGTTCTTCCACAGCTTTATTCCTGAATTCTATCAGCTCATACTCCAGCTTCACTCTCTCTGAGTCTTTGATTGGTGCATTTGCTGGAGGTTCCTTGGTTGTTTCCAACCAGGTCAAACGTCCTTGAATAATTTACAAGATATCCTAGGTCTTATCTTTAAAATGAGAAGTTGTACTCACAATCTCTTCCAACCCAAATTCCAATTTTCGGACTTTCAACATCTCATCTACTATCTAGAGCTGCATCTGATAAATTTTATTTCTAAGCATGATGGCATGCTTTGTCAATGGCTCAATATCAGTTCTTTTCTCATTTTCCACTTTCAACAAAACCTCCAATGAAGCCTTTTTTGCCTCCAATATGCTACATGGGTTTCATACTATTTTGCTTTCTGCTCAGTAGTAGTCTTTTGCAGTTCTAATTCTGCAACCTTGTTTTCCAAATTTCCTTTTTCCTTACTTAAATCTTCATTAGATTATTTCAAACTGTCCCATTCCTCTTCCAAAATTTGGTGTCCTTGTTGAAGCCTCTCTAAACCTAATAAGGTAGCTTCATAATTTCTTTTGGAATCTATCCAAACCTTCTCTTCTTTCCTCAACACCTCCTTCATTTCAGCCATATTCCTCTTATACTGCTCATTTTTTTCTAAAATACTGTCTACATTGTGAGCATTGGAATAGGCATTTGCAATGCCCATAGAAGCCAGTTGTTTCAAGTTCTCTTCTACGTTCTTCATGATTGTCCTCTCAGTTACTGTGGTCACTGGTGGCGAAGTCCTTTCCTTCAAGGTTTTTTCTATCCTCCATGTAATAGATTTCATTTTAGGATCAAAATGAATATCCTCCAAGCATGCCACATCGTATTGTTTAGATGGTGTAAATGGTACAAGACCCATTTTAGCTATGGGAACATGTCCCACAGTAAGGATTCCGCTGGATGTGGATGGCAGGTTCTATGGATCATTTTGAACAGGGATTTTCTCCTGATCTCCACCTGCAACTGCTTCTTCATTTTCCTAATTTATCCCTTTTATGGGCTCTCCTATATCCTGTATTCCTAAATCAGTTTTCAAGGCTTCTTGAGCTATATCCTTTTGGATTTAAACAATATTTTCTAAGACATCCTCCTCCTTTTTCCTCTTTTCTTCTTCTTTTGTTGGCTTGGTAGCTTATTCCTTTGTTTCTCTTTGCTTTTCTTCATCCAGAAGCTTCTTTGCACCTTCTGCTATTTTTCGGGCATTCTCCTCTTTTTCCTTTCTAGATGCTTCCTCTTATCTATCATTTGGTTTTGGATTGTGGCTGCTACTTCCTTTAACTCTAGGGACCTTTCTTTTCAAACTTTTGCTCAAGGAGGCCATGCTGTAAATATCTCTGTACACTTGCTCGTCTTTGTCTACATAGTCTGAATACTCATAATTCACCTTATGAGTTGCTTTATGAGTTTCCACCTTTCCTTGAGAGTCATTTCTGTGGGATCTCACTTCTCCAAAATGAAATATTTCCATCTCTTTAACAAAATCTGGAGCACTCTTTACCCCATTAAACTTGTAGCTTCCTACATAGAAAGGTACAGGTGGGATACAACTTTCTTTATATCAAATAAATGATTTCCAAAACCATCTAGGAATACTTTTCTAACTACCTCCTTAAGTAGTATGTAGTCTGTTGCATACTTGGGCAGTAGTGAGGGTGCTTTGGTGCCTCCATACATTCTCAATTAAATGCCATCTTTGGTGAAAAAATAATCTCCATATTCTTTTAAGGATTCTAAAGCTCCTTCTGACACGCATGGACAATCTTCTAAAAACATTAATTTATACAGGGGTCTGATGAATTCCTCACATATCAACTGGTAGTGGTTATGATATTTATGGGCTCCCAAAATCTGGTATGCAACATATATAAGGGCCCTCCCCTCCTTCCATACACAATTAAGCTTCTCAAACCTGTGTCTAAAGAGTATGCAATCTATTAAAAAAGATGATATGAAAAAATCTCATTTTCTCTATTTATGGCCTTCATGAGCTACCTTGACACATTTGGCCAAGTTCCTAGTAGCTATATCTACCTAGTTAAAAATTGTTCCCTCCATGGCCACATAGTACATGAGGGCAAACCAACCAAAATTATACAACTTACCATCAGCCCTACCATACAAATTGCTGAACAATAAGGTTATTATCCTGAATGGGGTTCTAATATGTATCGTCTCATATTCTCCTAACTGTTTATGTCTGAAATTATTCCCCTCGGCCACCATCTTCTTTGCATTGGTTGTATAATCGAACTTCAAACTTAGGACCCACTTTGTTGTTACACTTACCTCCTTTTACGATAGAATGTAGGTTGCCAAAATGAACGCAGGTGCAAAAGATGCCACAGGCTGACCCTTTTCATCATTTATCATCATTGCCACTATGTCTATCTTGGGGAACAACCATCTAATGACCTCTGCATAGGGAAAAAATATCCGTCCTGGTTGCTATCTTAGTTATCCCAGACCTCAATATGTTCTCATACAGAACTAGGTCTCCCAAACTAGTTTCTAACACTTTCCCTTCAACCATCATGGGGTAGATATGACCCCATTTTATCTCATGCTCTACTCCTATAATTGCCTTACTGTCTTCATACACTATTTCAGTCCTTACTGCCGTCGAGACCTCTGCATCTTTTGTGTCAGAATCGTAATCAACAACCTTAAGCTTCTTCCTTTGTTTCTTTGTCATAATTTCTGCGGTGATTGGTACCTGTAAAAATAGATTTGTCTTAGCATTCATATTTCAAACGGTGAACACGTATGTATACATAATCAACAACAAAAAAAACCCTAAAATTTTCTTACTTTGACAGTTCCTTCCTGTTATATTTTTATCATTTAAGCTAGCATTATCTTAGGATATTTAACTGAGAGAATAACAAGCACAGAAATCAAACATAAAGAGACAATTAATAAAGGAGAAAAACCCACAACTTCCTCAGAGATAGAATCAACACCAAAAGAAAAACCCCAAAAATAGTAAGATGATCTCTCGACAGTAGTAGTCTCTCTCTCTCTTGTCCCAGCAACTTCTTCTCTCTCAGTTATGCACTACAACTGAGTGTGAGTGAATGTGTGATAAATAGACAAGCTCCCTCTCTATTTATACTAATTCTTGACTTGACAATAACTCACTAGGGCCGACTCCTCCAGGAGTGTCTAATAACCCTAGGGCCCCACAACTACGGGCACTTTAACCCTTGATTAATAGGAGGGTTACCCATAATGACTTTACATGACTTGTTTACATTATTGAATCTCCCGATAGGAACATTGGGGCATGACATGACTCAAGTACATTACAGACACTTTCTGGAATAATCATCAGGGTCCAATACATAAGATATACAAGTGAATACATTCTAAAGTTACAAATACATCAACACTCCCTCTTAACTAGGAAGGTATTCTTTCGACACAATTTATCAGCACAATTCATCTTCTCTGTATCATTTGGATCATCATCGATTTCTCGTCATCTTCAACTTGATCTGGATCATCACTGGGTCATCATTGTTGGATCATCACTGTTGGATCATCACTGGTGCTATCTCTTGATTCTTATCATCACAAGAATTTCTACAGAGCCAGCCCTTTTTCATGTTGGTTGTATTCCTAGCCTTCATGTAGGTCTTTATCGTCTTTAGCACTTATATTTGACCATGGAATGAACCATGTCAGAAAGGCCCACCCAACACTTACATCTGACCATGGGAGGAACACATCAAAGAACCATGTCAAAAATGCACGCCCAACACTCACATCTAACCATGGGAGGAACACATCCAAAACCCATGTCAGAAAGGCCCAGCACTCACATCTGACCTCATCTTATCAGAAAGGCTCTGCACTTACATCTGACCATGTGTAAACACATTGCACCAGAATGGCTCTACACTTACATCTGACTAAGTGTAAACACATCGTGCCAGAATGGCTATGCACTTACATCTGACCATGTGTAAACACATCACGCCAGAATGTATCTGCACTTACATATGACCATGTGAGAACACACCGCATCGGAATGGATCTCAGTCCTAGACTGAGTATTCCTGGTAACTGACCAGGTACCTCCATTTTCCCAGAGAATGGCATTCAACGCTTATATCTGATCATGTGGGAACACATCCCACAGTCACCTCAGAATGGTTCAGCACTCACATTTGTGATGGAAGGAACCAATCCTCTCACCATGACAGAATGGCTCAGCCCTTACATCTTACCATGGAAGGAACCAATCCTCTCACCATGACAGAATGGCTCAGCCCTTACATCTAACCATGGAAGGAACCAATCCTCTCACCATGTCAGAATGGCTCACGAACTCATCACTTCCCCTTGGAGAGAATCTCGATCTGGAGAACACTAGGTTTCTCCCTGAAGTATTGGAAAACTTCACTCTAGCTAATGGCTTATTCAACACATTAGCTATCTATTCGTCCATCGCAACATACTGGAGCTTCACTACTCCTCTCTGCACCATATTCCTGATATAGTGATGTTTGATCTCGATATGCTTCGACTTGTCATGGAACACCGGGTTCTCGCACAACTTCACACAACTCTAGTTGTCGCAATATATACAAGTAGCATCCAACTAGATATCAAATAAATCAGACAGCAGCTTCCTCAGCCATACTACCTCACAACTAGCCGAACAAGCTGCAACATACTCTGCTTCGGTTGTACTCAATGCCACACATGATTGCTTCTTGCTAAAACAAGAGATCACACCTAATCCCATAATGAAGCAACATCCTGAAGTGCTCTTTCTATCAATGGCACTTCCTGCCCAATCTAAATCAACATAACCTTCAAGGTTAATCTTCTGATTTGACTCATACTTGAACCCATAATCAATTGTACCCTTAAGGTACCTCAGAATATGCTTTGTAGCAATCAAGTGAACATGTCTCGGATTTGTCAGGAACTGGCTCAAGGTCTTCACAGCAAAGCAAATATATGGTCTTGTATTCATCAGGTACGTCAAGGACCCAATCATCTGACGATACATTGTGGCATCAATTGTTTCTGATGAAGCATCACTCAATAGCTTCAGGTTTGATGCCATAGGTGTGGCCATGGCTTTGCAATTCATCATCTAAAATATCTTCAGGATCTCTACCGCATACTTCCCTTGTCCCAGGAAAATTCCATCTACATTCTGCCACACCTCCATGCCTAGAAAATAGTGCATCATACCGAAGTCCTTCATTTCGAACTCAATAGCAAGCTTCCTCTTTGCATCAGAAATCAACCCATCCATACCTGTTACAAACAAATCATCTACATACCGTAGGAGTATCACTGGATTACCATCTTCAACCTTGTAGTGGAGGTTGGAATCTTCTTTACTCTTGGTAAAGCCCAAACTAGATAGGAAGCTATCAATTCTGTCGTACCATGTCCTAGGTGCCTGTTTCAAACCATACAGGGCTTTCTTCAGTTTACACACATGAGTCTCCCTGTCATGTGTCTCAAAACCGAGTGGCTTCTCCACATACACTTCCTCTTCCACTACACCATTCAAGAAAGTAGTCTTGACATCCATCTGGTGTATCTTCCATTTCATCACTGCAGCCAGAGCAAGTACCAATCTGATGGAAGTGTATCTGGCTACAGGTGCAAAAGTTTCTTCATAATATATTCTTTCTTTCTGGGAGAAGCCACGAGCCACAAATCTTGCTTTATATTTTTCTATGCTGCCATCTGCAGCATGCTTGATCTTGTATATCCATTTGGAAGTTACAACAGACTTCCCTTCTGGTCTTGGAATAACATCCCAAACATCATTCTTCATGATCGATTGGTACTCTTCGATCATAACATCCTTCCATTCTTTTCTTTCTACCGCTTCTTCATAGTTGGAAGGTTCTTTATCGATGAAGTCACATAATAACGCTACATAACCAGAGCATGACCTAGTTCTTTTCCTTTCTCTGTGATTTTCTTCTGGAGCCCCATATCTTTCTGCACGTTGGATAGCTTCTCATACCCAAGCAGGTTTCCTCTTGTGAGGATTCTTCTCCTGAGGTGGATCTATAGATTCTTGAGGTTCTTCTAATTCTCCATATTCTTCTCGAATTTCTTCGTTCATGGTTGTGTCATGAATTCGGAGTACTTATGTTTCTTCTGTTTCTTCAGCAAGTCTCTTTCTGGATTTGTTGTAAGTCGAGTCTTCGTCAAATGTTACATCTGTACTGATATCAATGTTCTTGAATCCTGGGAAGTATATTCTATAAGCCTTCAAGCTTTCAGAGTATCCAAAAAATATACCATTCCTTCCTGAAGGATCTAACTTTGTCCTCTTTTCTTTCGGAATATGTATGTACACTGGACAACCGAATATTCTAATATGGCTGACTTATGGTTTATTTCCGGAAAAGACTTCTTCAGGTGTCTTGTTTTGGAGTACTCTGTGTGAAGCACGGTTCTGTACATACACCGTAGTTCTAGCAGCTTCTGCCCATAGATGCATGGGAATATCTTGATCATGAAGCATGGCCCTTGCAACTTCCATGATCGTTCTGTTCTTCCTTTCTACAACCCCATTCTATTGTGGATTATATGGAGTGGTTAAATCCCTCATAATCCCTGAATATTTGCATAATTCTTTGAATTCATTTGATGTGAATTCTCTACCATTATCTAATTGAAAGGTATTGATATTCTTTTCTGTGTGGTTCTCAATGAAGGCTTTTAATTCCTTGAACTTGCTGAATACTTCATCTTTGTTCTTTAAGAATTATATCCATGTCTTCCTAGAAAAATCATCAATAAAAGAAACATAGTATACGTACCTTCTTAATGAACTGGATGAGATCGGACCACATACATCGTAGTGAATGACTCATTTTTCTTTGCTCTCGCTACTTGGAAATGTCTTCTTTGTGTTCTTTCCCTTTGCACATCCTTTGTAGACACTGTCATGGTTTTGTCTAAATTTCTGGAAGTCCTTCAACAGCTTTGTTTACAAGTGGTAGTGCCTTGTAGTGCACATGTGCAAGCCTTCTATGAGAAATTTCATTTGTCTCTACTAATTCATGGACCAAATCTTCTCCTGGTTGGCCCTTCAATTTGTATAGACCTCCTTCTTGTTCCCTAATCACTACTGCATCATCAATAGTCTTTCCATTTGGCCACATGAGAACTTGTCCATCTACAAATGCAAACCTCATGCCTTTTGCATCTAATGTAGATATGGAGAGGAGGTTCTTCTTTAGTCTTGGTACAAATAATACATCCTTCATCTTTATAGAATTTCCAGAATCTAGCTTATAGGAGGATTCCCCGCTACCTTTTATTGGATACTGGTAGTCATCTCTAAGTTTCACCTTGTGGGGTGATTCATGTTCTGATAGTTTCATAAAGGATTCTTTGAATCCTTTCATATGTTTAGAAGCCCCACTATCTATAAGCCAATCATTACTTCCATGTGTGATGTTTCCCATGAGAGCAGAAATCAAAACATGTTCTTCATCACTTAAAGATTCATCATTGTCTTGTCTGATTCTCTTCTTGGAAGGATCATCATCTTCTGCAGCATGAGCATGATGTCTTTTTCTTGTTTCCCTTCTTCTTGAGAGATCTATATTTGTTTCTAGTACAATCTCTTGCAAAGTTTTCTATTTCATCACATGTATAGCAAATAAACTTAGACATATCTTTAGAATTTGTAAAGTTCCTCTTCTGGTGAGAGTGCTTACCTCTATGATGGATTGTTCTAGTTTTCTTGGATTGTACTATGAGGTCTTGATCTTCACTTCCCATATTTTCTTCTCATGCTAATATTCGATCTTCTTCTTATGAGCATTCCTCCCATAGTTTTCTAAACTTGACTAGCTTCTTTCTAACACAGATCCCTTGAATGAAAGAGTCCCAAGCCCTAGGGAGACCATTCAAGGTGGTCATCACAATTTCTGCATTCTCTACTTCTTCATCTACTACTTCCAGCTGTTCCTTGATCTGAGAGACCCTTGTAAAGTAAGACTAGATAGTCTCTGCATTCTGGATCTTTACATTCTTCAATTGGTTTCTCAGAGTCATCTTCCATTTTATGTTCTTTCCTTCAAATAGTTTGGTCAGGGCATCAAACATAACTTTAGGTGTCTTTAGGGAGGACACATGTCATATGAGGTGATCCTTGATTGAATCAGCAATAATTCTCTTAGCCATGAGCAATTTATTCTTGTGTAAGGCCTTAGCCTCATCTCCCTCTGGAACTGGAACCTCCTCATTAATGTAGGAGTCCAACTCATTTTCTTCAAAGACCAGGGAGATCCTATACTTCCAAGCTCGAAACTTATCAGCTCCCTCAATATTTTCATCAATATTGGTATGATGAGACATCTTAAATGAGAACCTCAAATGGAAATATAAAAGATTTATATCTTACCAGGTTAAGATGTCGTACCTGGATCTGGAGCTAAATTTCTATAGAGCTGGTTCTGGAGCATATTAGGGTTTGACTTTCCCAGAGTTCTTTCCAACCAAAAAATTTGATCTTGATCTCTAAAATTCAATTTTGGGGAGAATATCAATCCAGGCCTGGGCTCACTCAAAAATTCCACTTATGTGGGAAGCCCTAATTTTCGGCAGTAGTGTCAGGTCAAAAACTGAAAATGCTCATAATCAGATTCTGCTTCGCAGAAATATGCACCCTGGAGAGGAGAGTCAATCCAACCTTCTTTTGCTGAAAATATATGGAGATATATCCAAAAAGTAGGAAGCCCTAGTTTTCGCAGCCGCACAGTGTCTTCTTCTCAAGTTAGCTCTGATTCCATGTTAGATTTTTATCATTTAAGCTAGCATTATATTAGGATCTTTAACTAAGAGAATAACAAGCACAACAACCAAACATAAGAGACAATGAACACAATTTTTTTCCTCAGGGAAACCATAAAGGAGAAAAACCCGCAACTTCCTCAGATATAGAATCAGCACCAAAAGCAAAACCCCAAAAATAGTAAGATGATCTCCCGACAGCAGTAGTCTCTCTCTCTCTCTCTTGTCCCAGTAACTTCTTCTCTCTCAGTTATACGCTACAACTGAGTGTGAGTGAATGTGGGATAAATAGAGAGCTCCCTCTCTATTTATATTAATTCTCAACTTGACAATAACTCACTAGGGCTGATTTCTCTGGGAGAGTCTAATAACCCTAGGGCCCCACAACTACAGGGACTTTAACCCTTAATCAATAGGAGGGTTACCCACAACTTTAAATGACTTGTTTACATTATTGAATCTCCTGATAGGAACATTGGGGCATGACATGACTCAAGTACATTACAAACACTTCCTGAAATAAACATCGGGGTCCAATACATAAGATATACAAGTGAATACATTCCAAAGTTACAAATACATCAACACTTCCATTAGAAATAGCAATATGAAACACGGCTCCTGGTTATAGCTAGAAAACCCTACTAGAATACGGGAAACCACTGTGAAACCTTGAAACTCTACTTTAAAACATGAAAACCCCCCAAAACACCCCTAAATATCTCATAGGTACAGAAAAATTTGGATTGCGGATGTGGTATCTCAGGGTAAATCTAGTCCCAAGATCCCATGCCCAATACATACAAACTAACCATCCATTGACTCTGTGTGAACCATGGAAAATGCGGCCCTCACCAAATCCCACGAGAGGTGCATTGGAGAGCTTCATGACGGCGAAAAACTCAGTTCTTTAAACACCTATCATTAACCTAGCTGATTGGGTGAAAAAACTCTTTTGGATAAGCAGACGGGCTTTGCAGGTGGGTTACTACCAAGGCCAACATAAAATGAAACGATCAAACCAAAAGGAAAAAAAGCAGGCTGAAAAACCCCCCTATAATCGGGCCAAAAACCTAACCCACCATCAATGATGGACAACTTACCAACCTTAACAAATAAACCACTCGAAAAAGGGACAAGAAACCTACCTGTCCGGTCAGAAAAAAATCACCACGCAACTGAAAATTACTAGCGAGCATGAGCCACGTGAGCTCCACCGAGGAATCTGCACAGTAAGCTTCGAACGGAAAACGTTCTCCAAAATCAAACCGAATCCACAAAAAAAATGGTAAAAGACTTAGAATTGGGGAAATAAATAGGATTTTTGGGCTTTAAAACTTTTAATTTACTTGCATGTGCGAACCCCAAACACCGTTGGCACCGACCAGTCACGGGCCGGAAAACATAAGTTATCACGGGAAACGCCCCTACACGGTGGCTCGAACATCCTAATCCATTCGTAATAGCGACTCACAAATCAAAATCCCCCCCACAATATCCTTGTGGCTCAGTGGAAACAATCACATTAGGGAGACAACAAATATGCATCCGCAACAACAGCTCCCAACTCAAAACAACCTCCACAATGGCGGTTCCTACCAAAATCGGCTATTTACCAGACAAAACTTCTGCCATAGCGGCAACGCATCGTGAAAGACCTCCATGATAAACTTGCATAAATGCCCATTGTAGCATCTCACACCAAGGGAAGCATCCCCCATAGCAGCTCCTGGGGACTAATTCGAATGACAAAACAAAAACCCCCTCGCCGTAGCGGGCGCTACTCTCCTAGATTTCCGCTATAGCAGAAGCTTTAAAAAATAGCGGCTTGAAAAGAAAAATTGGTCCGTTATAGTGTCTTGAACATGACAATTCATCTACTACAGGAATGAAATAAATCAACATACCATCATAGCGGATCAAAATAAAAGAAGAGTCTGCCGTAGGGGCTCGAAACCTGGAATCCATCCGCCGCTGCAAGTCAAAATAACTTTCTTCCTTCGTGAAAAATGAAACTTTTGGAAAAAATTTGATGGACAGACAACCTGAAGGATGACAATCAAAATTAATCAAACTAAGGAGAAAAAACTAAGATTTTTGAAAGGCGCCAAAAAATATCTTAAAAAAAAAAATTTGGGAAATGTTGTAGCGGCAACCCTCAGAAAAGTGGAAAAGAAAAGGCAGAACCAGAAGGTTAGAATTTGAACTTCATGAAAATTGGACAATCTAATTTTCGTTTTCCGCTTTCTGCAAAAGGAGGAAGCAAAAAGGTGGAGGTGGAAACTTAAAGTTTGAACCTCGTGAAAGATTGATTTTCCGATTTTCGATCTCCACTTTTTGAAAGGCAGAAGCGGAAGGGCAGAGGTGGAAATGCGGAAGCGGAAGATGCAAGTTTCACTTATGAAAAGGTTATAAACCTGATTTTCGACTTCCGCATGTTAAAATTCCATATGGTAAGCTAGATTATCAGTATTTAATTTCAATTTCATAACAAAATCATATAGAGAGGATCACTGAAAGAAACAGTATCACAAGAACAACACATATTTATCCTGGGAAAACCCTAAATGGAAAAACCCAGCAAAAGCTTCCTCAATATAGATTCCCCAAAAAGATAAAAGGAAAAACCCAAAATACCGATCCTCCTCCTTCTCCAGCTACAGCTCTCTCCCTCTCCCTCTCTCTCTCTCTCTCTCTCTCTCTCTCTCTCTCTCTCTCTCTCTCTCTCTCTCTCTCTCTTATGCGCTACACAAGTGAGGGTGAGTGTTCCAAATAAGGAGCGCCTCACCTCTA
The DNA here is from genome assembly GCA_001517045.1 of Pseudotsuga menziesii. NCBI lineage: Eukaryota > Viridiplantae > Streptophyta > Pinopsida > Pinales > Pinaceae > Pseudotsuga > Pseudotsuga menziesii. Next base: position 82,010 of record LPNX010815258.1, on the reverse strand, counting down.
TTTATATTCTTTCGTTCACTTGACATTTAACCCTGTCATGTAGGCTCGAGTAAACTTGTAGGATCGAGTAACCATAACTGGGTTAACTTAATATAATAATATATTATGGAGGGTACTAATGACCCGACTTACAATGGAGGGGACTTTTTCATGACTCTTATTAATTCTCCCAATTACGAACATCGGGGTACAAATAAATAAAATTGATTCTCTTTATAGGAACATCGGGGATGACAAAAATATATTTAAAATATTCTTCGAAGTTACAATAATTCAGCACTTCCCCTTAACGAGAAGGGTATTCTAACAACATCAACAAAAACAACAGTCGGAGAAGGATGGCATCATCAACATCATCATCAGGGTGATACATCTATAGATCATCAGAAGCTTTTCATCATCTTCAACATATAGTCTTCATCTTCAAATCTTTGTGGTTGTTCTATGTATACTTCTTCTTCAATCACACCATTCAGGAAGGATTTCTTCACATCCATCTGGTGTCAGTCCCACTTCATCATGGATGCAAGTGCCATGATCGTTCTAATTGAAGTATACCGTGCTACTGGAGAAAATGTCTCTTCATAATAAATTCCCTCTTTCTAGGAGAAACCTCTGGCCACAAATCTTACTTTATACTTTTCGATACTTCTGTCAGCTGCATGTTTTATCTTGTGGATCCATTTGGAGGATACTACACTCTTTCTTTCTGGTTTGGGAACTGTATCCCATACATCATTATTCATGATTGACTGGTATTCTTTAGTCATTGCTTCTACCCATTCTTTCTTTTGTACCACTTCTTCGTAGTTTGTAGGTTCTTGATCCACCAGATCACACATCAAAGCCACATAGCTGGAAAATGGCTTTGGCTTCTTACTTATCCTTGTGGAGCCTTCAGGAGTTCCATATCGTTCTGCTTCGTGTATAATTTATCTTTCCCAAGCAGGTTTTCTCTTTCATGACATATCTATCGTAGGAGGTTCTTATGGTTCTGTCATATCGTGTTCTTCAGGTACTTCATCTTCAAGGAGAGATTTATTCTTGACATTTCTGGGAGCTACATCTTCCTCATATACTTCTTCATGTTGACACTTTTTGTAGCTCTTGAGAGATTATTCTTCATCAAATGTTACATCTCTACTGATTTCCATGTGATGGAATCCAGGAATGTAAATTCCGAATGCCTTGGACACTTCACAGTATCCAACAAATATTCCCTTCTTTCTGAAAGGGTCCAATTTGGTTCTTTTCTCTTTTCGTATATGAACATATACTGGACAACCAAAAATCTTGAGGTGACTTACCTCAGGCTTCTTTCCCATGAACATCTCTTCTGGACTCTTGAATCCAAGATCACTATGAGATATTCTATTATATACGTAGACAGAATTTCTTGTTGCTTCTGCCCATATATGCATTGGAAGATCTTAATCATATATAATTGTCTTTACTTCCTCGATGATGGTTATGTTCTTTTGTTTCGCAACACCATTATGTTGAGGATTGTAGGGAGTGGTTAGTTCCCTCTTGATTTATGCATCTTTATAGAAGGCTTCAAACTCTTTTGAAGTATATTCTCCACCATTGTCTGATCGGAGTGTTTTGATTCTCTTGTCTGAAAGATTCTCTATCAAGGCTTTGAATTCCTTGAATTTCTCAAACACTTCACTCTTTGATTTCAAGAAGTATATCCAAGTATTTCTTGAATCGACATCAATAAATTTAATATAATATTCGAAACCACTTAAAGATGTGGAGGACATTGGACCACACACATCTGAATGAATCAATTATACTGTACCTTTTATTTTTGTTTCGCTCTTAGGAAATGGATTCTTGGTGTTCTTTCCTTTCGCACAACCTTTGCAAAAGCCTTCATGTTTGATCTTCATATTTGATAATCCCATCACTACTTTGTTCACATGCGGTAGTGATTTGTAATTTATGTGAGTAATCCTTCTATGCCATAGTTCACTAGCATCAATGAGCTCGTGAATAAGGGCTATTTCTGAATGTCCCTTGAGTTTATACAGGCCTCCTTCTTCTTCACCAATGATAACTGCATCTTCAATATTCTTCCCTTTGGGCCAGATGAGTACTTGGCGATCTACGAATGCAACTCTGAATCCTTTCTTATCTAAAGCTGAGATAGAAAGTATATTATTCTTTAGAATAGGTACATATAATACTTATTTCATCTTGAGGGGATTTCCTGAATCAAGCTTGTAGCTTGCTTCACCAACTCCGTTGATCGGATATTGATAATAATCTCCTAGGGATACATTCTGGGGAGAGTTCTTTTCTTCAAGTTTGGACATAGTTTTATTTTGTCATGTCATGTGCTTTGAAGCGCCACTATCAATAAGCCAAGTGTCTTCTCTAGGTGTTACAGACCCAAAGAGTGCAGAAAATAGTACATACTCTTCTGCATCTTCTTCTCTTTCTTGCTTCCTTGGAGGTCCTTCCTCTTCTTTTTCTTCATCCTCATCTTTAGCTAGATGAGCATGATGTCTTTTTTTGTTCTTGATCCGCTTCTTATATTTGTGTTTCTTCATAGGACAATTTCTAGAAATGTATCCTATCTTATCACAATGGAAACATTGAAAGCTAGAGTAGTCCTTATTTGATCTACTTTCTCTTGATCTTTGGAACCTTCTAGGAGGATGATGCTCCTTGTGGTTTCCCTTCTTGAAGTTGGGTTGAATTATTCTTCTCTTGGTATGAGTGGATAGGGCTTGATCATCCTCCTTTAGTAGGGATTCTCTACTTTCCACTCTAGTCTCCTCTTGAATGTAGTCTTCCCATACAACATCAAACTTCATGCTTTCCTTCCTAGCACACATCATTTGGATGAATTACTCCCAGGGTCTAGTGAGACCATTGAGAGTAGTCATAACCATCTCATCTTCATCAATTTTGTTTCCAATGGCTTCTAGTTGTTCTTTGATCTAAGAAACCCTTGTGAAGTAGTCCTGGATGGATTCTCCATGACTCATCTTGGTGCTCTTCAGTTGAGCTCTTAGATTCATCTTTCTGTTGATGTTTCTACCCTCATACATTCTAGATAGGCCATCATACATTTCTTTTGGAGGCTTCTTGGATGACACTTGAGGGATCAAGTGATCCTTGATAGAGTCAACAATAATCCTTTGTGCCCTAATCATATCGTTCTTGTGCTTCTCCTTAGCTTCAGTTTCTTTAGGTTCTGCAACTTCCTCTTTGACATACTTATCAAGATCATTCTCTTGGAGAATGAGACCAATCATGTATTTCCATTCTTGAAAATTCTCTATGCCTTCTAGCTTGTCCTTAAGCTTAGTGCTTTGGGCCATCTTGTCATAAAATCACAAAAAAATGAAATTCTGCAGAATGAGAAACTGAACTTACCAGGAGATGTGCTTGACTGAGGTGAGTTGACTGGTGTGCTTCCTTTCTAGAGATCTCAAGTCTACACCTTCCAAATTAGACTTGCAAGATTCAGCTTCTGCAGCTTCTAGCTGTTTTCTAGTTCTCCAATTTTCTAGTGCAGCTGTCAAACTAGGGTTTGAATTTCCCAGATACTCACTCACCCAAAAACCCAGATTCTAGGCTCAATAGATGTGCTCTAGGAGGGCACAAATTTCTATGCAAGCAGTTTTTTGAAAATAAATTTTTTTCCTGAAACCCTAATTTCTTTTGGGGAGAGAGAGAGAGCTTTTTCACCTTGTGAACGTTAACTATTTAGGCTAGCTCTGACACCATGTTAAAATTCCATATTCTCATCTAGATTATCAATATTTAATTTCAATTTCATAACAAAAGCATATAGACAGGATCACTGAAAGAAAAAATATCACAAGAACAACACAGATTTATCCTGGGAAAAACCCAGCAAAATCTTCCTCAATATAGATGCCCCCAAAAGATAAAAGGTAAAACCCAAAATATTGATCCTCCTCCTTCTCCATCTACATCTCTTTCTCTCTCTCTCTTATGCGCTACACAAGTGAGTGTGAGTGTTCCAAATGAGGAGCGCCTCACCTCTATTTATATTCTTTCGTTCACCTGACATTTAACCATGTCATGTAGGCTCGAGTAAACTTGTAGTGTTGAGTAACCATAACTTGGTTAAATTAATATAATAACATATTATGGAGGGTACTAATGACCAGACTTACAATGGAGGGTACTTCCTCATGACTCTTATTAATTCTCCCAATTAGGAACATCGGGGTATGAAGAAATACAAGTGATTCTCCCGATAGGAACATTGGGGACCACAAAAATATATTTAGAATATTCTTAGAGGTTACAATAATTCAACACCGCATAGATCCTATGGTCCATAAGGTTTTTGTGCAAATCAATGGCTTGAAAAGGTGGAAAAGAAAAGGGTGAAAAAGGAAAAGTGGAAGCGAAATATGCAAGTTTTGGTCAAGTAAAGGTTGGAACCTTAATTTCTGATTTTCGCATAGATCAACGGTTTAGAAATATTCTCCAAAGATCAATGGCTCAGAAAGAATCAGAAGTATGGAAGCAGAAAGGCGGAGGTGGAAAAGCTAAAAGTTTGATTTTCTTACTTTCGATTTCTGCATAGATCGACGGTTTAGAATCACCTCGCAAATCAATGGCTTAGAAGGTTTCAAAAAGGTGGAAGCGGAAATGCGGAAGCAGAAATGCGGAAGCAAAAATGCGGAGGCAGAAAAGTAGAATTTTAAATTTGTAAAATTGGTGAACCTGACTTCCACTTCCAAAAATGCGGAGGAAAAAAGGAGTTGTCAAGGATGTGTGATCTAATGGTTCAAATCAAACTAGATCCATATTCAAGATGATCTGAGTTGTCCAACCTCTATTTTGCTTTTTTACTGTGAACCATTGGGGAAAATGAGAAATATTTTCTCGAAAATTAAACTAAATATTTTTCTTTCTTAAATAGGGCGCTAATCATCATGGTTTCTATTCTATTTAAATAAACGAAACATATCATCAAAATGACAATTGAAAATACGACAATTAGTTACAGTCACCATTGAAAAATTGTTGTTTTTGTTTCCAAATCAGATATATCTCTCATGATGATCTCTTTTTGTATTGCAGGTACTATGGTTCACCAAGTTAGGATGGGTGATTGCGAGATCAGGTAAAAGTTGCGGTTTTCAACAGCTGAGATTCATGGCAGATACATATCTATGGTCCAGAAGAATCATGTTGTTTCAACTTACGCGAATGAAATAATTTTCTTAGAATCCGCAGAATTGTTTAAAGGGATACATCTTTCAATGACCAAGATCAAAGGTGGATTAATATCGATGGTGGGTGTGCATTTCGGTGATTCAGCATGCCCATGGAAAATAAATTTTGAAATTTGCAGAATTGGTTAAAGGGATGCATATTTCAACGACTGAGATCTACTCGAAATTAGATCTACGCTGGAGGAAAATTTTGATGATTCAACAAGAATAGGGAAATGAACTTTTGAAATCTACAGAATTGGTTAAAGGGTTGCATCTTTCAATGGCTGAGATGAAGGCTTGATCTACATCAACGATTGAGATTGATTTTGTGGATTGAATGTGCACGTAAGATGGAATATTTTGAAGCTGCGAAATTTGGTAGACAAGGAAGGATCGGACAGATGAGATCTTAGTGGATTTATGATCTACAATCACAAATCAATTTCGCAATGCAAAGATGCAGGAAAATTAAGGGAGCGTGTATTTGCATCAAGGCAAGACCGATGTAATTTTTTTTACTTGTACGGTTTTATGAAACCATTAGATTCAGACAAGTGGGTGAATAAGAATCCTGGGAATCTCCCAAGTAATAGATAGAGATAGTATAAATAGGGGTGCATAGAACCATAGAAAGGATTTTTTTCTGGTGAAATAATTCTGGACTATTGTTGTAAAAGAGCTGCCTCTTTGCTAATAAGAAGGATCATTTTGCTGGAACAAAGGGCATGCACAAAGATTTAATCGGAATGTGTGGAATGCATATTGTAGAACTATTTATTATTTCTTCTGTACATCATACAGTGAAATTGTCCTAACCTCCTGGAACTATTTCCCTCGTCATGAATGTCTATTGTCTGTATAAATGTCTATGTTGCAGGGTAATAAATGGTTTAATTATATTAGAGCTACCTCTGGTATTATTTCTACTGTGAAGGTGATTATTGTGTTGATATGACCATCTGTTAGACCTTTATGAGAATTTCATTAGAGTAATTTTGAGGTTTAAAATGGGCCTCCTAAGGAAAATAATAAAATAATATTTATTAATTTTGGAGGAAGAAAGAAAAAAACTACTTTTTGTGCTCGTATTTTTGACATATCTCCCTGTGTTTTTACTCAAATTTCAATAAAGAGAGCTCGTTGGATGCGTAATTTTATTCTGCATCCAACGAGTACCCACACTACATACTTTTGACAAACCCCAATACCCTAAAAATAAGAAATACCTGAAAAAACATGATGATGATGTATTCATCATGTTTTTTCAGGTATTTCTTGTTTTTAGGGTAGCGGGGTCTGTCAAAAGTATGCAGTGTGGGTAATCGTTGGATGCAGAATAAAATTACGCATCCAACAAGCTCTCCTGATCAAAATTTGAGTAAAAACACAGGGAGATATGTCGAAAATACAAACAAAAAAGTAGTTTTTTTTATGACAAATATGTCAATTCAACCATTATGGTTGACTCGTTTTATTGAAATTCTATTAGTTCTTGAATTCCAACTCACAAGAAATTATTGTTGGCACATTTTCTTATAAGGCCCATTTTAGACCCCAAACTTCCTCTAATGACAATATATTACTCTGAACTCTAAATTTGCTCCCTATCCGGTGATAGAATAGTTTAGTTTTAGATCTAGATTAGACCTGCATTTAGCTTAGGTACCTACATATAATTCTTTAAACAAAAATATTAGAAATGGTGGACTCAATCCTAACCAGTAAAATATTAAAGAACTTAATCTACATTAGCTGGAACCGTGAACTAGACGGATTCCCCACACCAAACGGTGTCTGATCTAATTGGGATCGTTCAATGGGGAGAATCCCATAAAGCAAAGACTGGAGAACATCAGCAAAGAAAAGGTTAAGGAATAATCAAGGTCAAGATTATGGGTAGAGATCAAAAAATGGGCATATGAACACAAGAAAATGACAACAGAATCTCAGAAAGTAAACCCCGACACCATTATGAGTTATGTAAATGCACCGCTCATGGAAAGCTTCAGGGGGACGAAGGAAATTATAGAAAAATTCATTGTTAGTCGATACCACAATGGGAAATTCTACTTTGACAAACCTATTGAGGTATCCTACGATGTCATCTATAGACTTACAGGATTATCAAACAAGGGTGAACAAGTTCCCATATGTTCAAAAGGAGGGTTGGTCGAAAAACTAACAGGCACTCCAGCCGAGAAGAACTCTAAAGGATGGTCATCATCCAGATTAAGTTCACTACAACCAAGATAGTAGCAAAAATTGTTTCTACAAGACTAACAACTACAGGGCGTGGATGTGATTTATGAATCGACATGTTGGAAGTCATTGACAACATAGCGGAGACAGGGAAAAAATAGTACTGGGAAGAATACCTAGATGACCTCATCAAGAATATCTGTATGAAATGTCAGGAGGAAGGTGCAACAATTATATTTCCATCTCTGATCATTTGGATTTCAATGTATTATATGAGACTTGTCGGAGACCCACAATTCCTTGAGCCGACAAGATTCCATATGTGGAATTTCAAGCCATTTTCAATGGCTAGAAATTCTTAGGAACTAGAAGCAGCCAAAGTATGGTTAGACACCTGGTTTCAAAATTTAAATATCAAAACGGCCATATGGAGGGTACCCCAAAACATTTGAAGTTGTTTCCCACCCTCAACACATATCCAGTTAGAGCTAGACCACACCATAGTCTGGTTCATGCAAGGAGTTGTAGGAAAGGTCAAGCATCTCGATTATTACCCATTAGTCGAGGATATCTTTACGGAACTAGCCTAACAATCTAACACAAAAATTACCATACCGGTAATTGCAAATAAAAATGAGCAGCCGATTGTCGAGCCTTTAACCGACCAAGAAAAAGAGGAAGATTATGAAGTACATCTTCATATAAGCACCTTTAGCCTGGAAGACACCCCAGTAGAAGAGGTAAACACTCTTCAATTAGTTACAGTACCATCGATGGAACAAGTTGAATTGTCACGATAGGAAGAGGAGGATGAGCAGATGGATGAGGAAACTTAGTTAGACAACTTACCACCAAAGTATGCTATGGAAAAATAGAACATTCGACAACTAGCTTTGGAAATATCTAAAGGCCTGAAGAATAAAAGTACTCTGGTTAAAGGAAAAGGGAAACACAAACTCATTCTATCATAGGAATCTAATGATGAGAATGAGTTACATGCTAGAGCTGCTGAAATATTAGATGACACTATTAAGAGTAAGATATCTGTCGAAGACCAGTTCAAAAAATTCATGGAAGAAGAAGCAAAGAATCTAAGAGAAAAGAAGGTAAGAGTCATCAACCCTCCTAAATTTGAGTCTACTAATTTAACCACCACTCCACCACTTCCATCCCCAACCTAGACAGTCTAAGAAGAAGTAGCAAAACCGACCTTTGTTACCCCAACAATCCCATATATTCAAGCATTATCTAAAAAACTCAAACAAAAATTTGATAAAGATGTCAACCTTCAATAATTTATCAACCAACTCCGACACCCTTTTCCCTTCTATTCAACAATTAAATACAACAAAACCAGTTGTTGATTCATGTCCCTCACGACAACTTCTTACAATCCCCTAGCACCCCGACCAACCAAAAAGGTTTGTACCAAAACCATAGATTGTCGGAGTTATTAAATCAACATTTCAAAGAAATCCTGACAAAACTTCTAACACTGTGTCCGCACACATCTCATCATTTATACCATCCATTGGAAATCCCTTACTCTTGATTAATGAAGCAAATGAAGGAACCATGAAGTTGTTACAAATGACCAAGTTGAAGCATTAGCAATAGATCAAGAAATGGTCGACCTCATTGATTTTGTTGATCCTAATGAACCTATCGACTCACCACCAATAGTTGAGAATCCTATGCCAACAGATTCCATTCCGAAAATTCCATCAACTTCATAGTACCTACCTTTGCCTACACCACCCGCAACCACAATTCCACCTTCCACACCACTGTCAATTACAAAACCATCTACTAATTCCCTCCCCGAAACACGACTAGTAAACCCCGATATACCAAGCAGTACAACATAATGACAACATACATGGCCACTTCTGAAAGGAGCAAATGAAGCGCAAAATAGAGACCAATCTCGACGAAAAAGAAAATAAAATAAAGAGAAAAATAAAAAAGAGAAGGAACAACCTCAAATACAGTCGACACAACAACAGATACCATCAGTCATCCACGTGGATCGACTAGGGTCGACCACAACAGTGGATACACAAAAGATCAGAGATGATGAGTTGGACCGACTGATGGAATCCCTCAATAAAGAATCCAAACTAAGGAAAGAAAGAAGACAAACACGAATTGAAAAAATAAAAGAAGAACAAATGGAATTCTTGACGAGATGCAGGGATTTGGCACAAAAAATCATCCTAGTACCAGAAGGAGCAGACATCGAAAAACCGTTGGATCAGGCATACCAATTGTTTTAAAGTGTCATGTCTAGTCTTCAAACTCAACTACAAGAAAAGAAGGAAGAGCAAACAGAACAGACCTTTGTATTGTCAAGAAATCAGTATACAGCGTTCTTTGAAGCTCATAAATTATTGAAAGAACATTTTGAGGAATCTACTGTGACAGAGGAATTCCTAAGAAGCTTTTTCATCTATTATGGCCAAGTATTTCAATAGTTTAGGAATACATGGAAGCACATTAAATCACTACAAAGCTAGCGAGGAGACACAGAAGAGATGAATAAAACAATTGAATACCAACTTGTAGAAGAGACAACAAAACTGAACAAACTCGAGAAACAAGCACACCAATGGATAAATTAATCCAATCCTATATTGGACAACCTCAACGAGATTCATCCACACATGAAGAGATTACTTGAGACTACAGAGGATAAAGCACAATTTTTAGGTCTTGACATGCGTAATATTGTGGACTTGTGTTGTCATGAATATTGCACCTTTTGCGGACAGAAGTTGTTCCTTTGGTCTGAATGGTTTAGATATAGAACAAATAAGTGAACGACAAAGGGTGAAAACCTTCCCTGAATGTTGTAAACACCTGGAATAATGCTTTGATGATGAACCTATGTACCTGTAGAACATGTCAAACAAACAAGGACATCAAAGCTACCAAAACATTATCTACACATCCATACTAGTGACTAAGGAATCCAATAGCATATACATGTGAGATTCGTACAATAGATATGTGGGACGGAAATCAGCTTTGCATTAAGAAATCAATGAAAGAGCTTACAACCATGTTCCTTAGTGTTGACAAACTCCTCCACAAGACAAACACCTCATCCCTGATAGCTCCAACTTGCTCTCTTGTGCTCTCTAATGGATTGGGCCAGATAGTCAATTCAGTAGGATAACATTACCATCCAGCTCTCTCTCTCAACTATGGGACACGAGCTTGTATTTATAGGGCTCAATGGATAGGGATAGTTGAGAAAATTGTGGGTGAGGTGGCCATAAGATCCTACTAAGAGGGATCTCGACCACAACCAACCCATATTGATAGGGATAATGTAGGACATGAGGCTTATGTTCTAGAAGCCTTGAGAATCCTCTTTTTTTCCATTTTTACCAAGGGTACCGCTTATATACCTTTATGACAAAGCAGTGAAGGGTAAGAACCGCTCCAAGAACAAATCCCATATTTGGTGGTACCACTCATCTATAACAAAACTCAGGCGGTGATGTATAAGGTACCGCTCATCAGCTAAAGGGAAAAAGCGATGCTAGGGTTTTTTATGTAAAATTGACATCTAGAGCAGTGTTTCCACTCCAAGTTTGGGATTTAGGGAAAACACAGATGTTAGAGATCTTATCACATGTTGGTGACAGGATTTGGGTATAACATAATGCCCCCCAAAGCATGAGGCTTAGAGGGATATGATAGGTGAGATATTTGAGAGAACAAGTTATCACTTCGAGGTAAGATTCAACTTGACCAGAGAGTGTCATCGAGCAGGCATTTGCAATATATCAATATTTTTGACTCATAAATAAATGTAACCAACTCATGGCTGCAGACTGGAGCCTGGATTTAGACAAGTGTTCAAGGACTAAGGAAGATCAAATCAACTGAAATTTGCTTTTCTCCCCAGCGGAGTCACCAGATTTGTTGTCAGGAATATTGCACTTCTGTGGACAAAAGATGTTCTTGTGGTCTGAATGGTTCAGATCGACAACAAATAAGTGAACAACAAAGGGTGAAAACCTTCCCTGAATGTTGTAAACACCTGGAATAATGTTTTGATGACGAACCTGTGTACCTACAGAACATGTCAAACAAACAAGGACATCAAAGCTACCAGAACATTATCTACACATCCATACTAGTGACTAAGAAATCCAGTAACATATACATGCGAGATCAATACAATAGATATGTGGGACGAAAATCAGCTTTGCATTAAGAAATCAATGAAAGAGCTTAAAACCATGTGCCTTAGTGTTGACAAACTCATCCATAATACAAACATCTCATCCTCGATAGCTCCAACTTGCTCTCTTGGGATCTCTAATGGATTGGGCCAGATAGTCAATTCAACAGCATAACATTACCATCCAGTTCTCTCTCTCAACTATGGGACATGAGCTTGTATTTATAGGGATCAATGGATAGGGATAGTTGAGAGAATTATGGGTGAGGTGGCCATAAGATCCTACCAAGAGGGATCTCAACTCCAACCAACCCAGATTGATAGGGATAATGTAGGACATAAAACTTATGTTCTAGAAGTGTCAAGAATCCTCTTTTTTTCCATTTTTACCAAGGGTACCGCTTATATACCTCTATGACAGAGCAGTGAAGGGTAAGAACCACTCCAAGAACAAATCCCATATACAGTGGCACCGCTCATCTATAACAGGACTCAGGCGATGATGTATAAGGTACCGCTCATCAGCTAAAATGAAAAAGTGGTGCTAGGGTTTTTTATGTAAAATTGACATCCAGAGCACTGTTTCCACTCCAAGTTTGGGATTTAGGGCAAACATAGATGTTAGAGATCTTATCACATGCTGGTGACAGGATTTGGGTATAACAGAATTCCCCCCAAAGCATGAGTCTTAGAGGGATACGATAGGCGAGAGATTTGAGAGAATAAGTTATCACTTCAAGGTAAGAGTCAGCTTGATCGGAGAGTGTCACCGAGTAGGCATTTGTAATATATCAATATTTTTGACTCATAAATAAATGTAACCAAATCATGGGTGCAGACTGGAGCCTGGATTCAGACAAGTGTTCAAGGACTGAGGAATATTAGATCAACTGAAATTTGCTTTGCTCCCCAGCAGAGTCGCCAAATTTTTTGTCAAGAATATTGCACCTTCTGCGGACAGAAGTTGTTCCTCTAGTCTAAATGGTTTAGATCCAGAACAAATAAGTGAACGAAAAAGGGTGAAAAACTTCCCTAAATGTTGTAAACACCTGGAAAAACGCTTTGATGACAAACTTGTGTACCTACATAACATGTCAAAAAAACAAGGACATCAAAGCTACCATAACATTATCTACACATCCATACTAGTCACTAAGGAATCCAATAACATATACATGTGAGATCAGTACAACAAATATGTGGGATGAAAATCAGCTTTGCATTAAGAAATCAATGAAAGAGTTTACAACCATGTGCCTTAGTGTTGACAAACTCCTCCATAAGACAAACACCTCATCCCTGATAGCTCCAACTTGCTCTCTTGTGCTCTCTAATGGATTGGGCCAAATAGTCAATTCAGTAGCATAACATTACCATCTAGTTCTCTCTCTCAACTATGGCACATGAGCTTGTATTTATGGGGCTCAATGGATAGGGATTGTTGAGATAATTGTGGGTGAGGTGGCCATAAGATCCTACCAAGAGGGATCTTGACTCCAACCAACCCAGATTGATAGGGATAATGTAGGACACGAGGCTTATGTTCTATAAGCCTCGAGAATCCTCTTTTTTCTATTTTTACCAAGGGTACCGCTTATATACCTTTATGACAGAGCGGTGAAGGGTAAGAACCGCTCCAAGAACAAATACCATATGCGATGGCACCACTCATCTATAACAGGAATCAGGTGGTGATGTATAAGGTACTGCTCATCAGCTAAAGGGAAAAAGCAGTGCTAGGGTTTTTTATGTAAAATTGACATCCAGAGCACTGTTTCCACTCCAAGTTTGGGATTTAGGGCAAACATAGATGTTAGATATCTTATCACATGTTGGTGACAGGATTTGGGTATAACAACTTGTCAATACAGCAGAATATGTCGAACTTGTCAAGCATGAATACCTTAACCATTGATATCCAGAAAGAACTCCACAATTGGGAAGAATTCTAGCACCAGTTAGCAGTTACAATAGAAGCCATTGTGGAGATTTGTGTATAGAAACGACCATCAATCAGAAAACATAGTCCATAAATAAATCAATTTTAGGAACTACTTGAGATAAATATTTTGTTACCTCCCCTATTTCTTTGGGACGAAGAAAGATTTTTTTCTAGGGGATATGTTGGAGGAGCTAGTCAGTTTAGCCGACTAGAGTTGTTAGTTGACTAATTGTAGATAAGGTCGACCCATCGGTCATGTCGGTTGGGTGAAACGACAAGTAGTTACCATAACTGTTTTGTAAATGTATATATAGGTTGTTGAGCTAGATAAGAACTTGGTTTGGTTTATTGTATGAACCCACATGTGTATTGATTAATATAAGTTGTTATTCTACCCATTATTTTTGTCTCGTGTATCTGTTATGTTTATATGAATCTTTATGTGTATTACTAGTAACCTTGCAATCTCATTGATTACAACAATACCTGGGATTTTTTCAGGCATCAACATGCCCTTAAATAGAATCAAAGTTCACACTAAAAATATATAACAAATTCTTACAAACATTAACATACTATGATTATAGTTGTAACAATATAAAACATATCAGAAACTCCACTAGTACAAAATGAGAAATTAGTTACTAAAATTGACTAAAATTCACATATAAATGACTATTTTTGAGTTGGTGACTATAGTATTTAATTTCATCTTATGATAGTGGATCATGACCAATCCTAACCCCAACCCCAACTCTGATAAGTCCAATTCCACAAGATGAAGCATTGCAACAATAACAAAGTCGATTGGCTAATGTATGCCATAAAAAAATAGCACTATAGGCTACCAAAAGCATATAGAATAAACTAAAAGAGAGATGTGCATTGATCAAAATAACTATATGTTCACCCCATATGACACCGACTTCTCTTATATTGAAAAGCATAAAAATATCCTTTTTAACAAAAAAAAATAGTGGAAGCTTGTCATTGATTTTTTTTTCGTATTTTGTTCTAACATAAATGAAAACTAGACAATAGCATCAATTGGGAATTAAGATCTTTCCATGTCAATTCTAACATACAAGTTCCTAAGATTATCCAAATAAGAGTGTAATAACAAAACAACAAAATTATCAATTATAACACATTTCCTTGGACGACATTTGTTTTGTAGGTCTAATTTATTTATTTCTTCTAGACCGCAAGTTCTTCTACAACGAAAGTTTTATTCTTCTACAGAGAGAGAGAGAGAGAGAGAGAGAGAGAGAGAGAGAAATCCATCTCTTTTCCTTCTTTACAATCCTATCGCCCTTAGGTGTTAATGCTTCCACATCTTTACTACATACAAGGGTAATCTCTAGGTCATAAATTTATCTTGGATATCCATAGATTATTGTGTGAAAGCTTATCTCAATATTATACTACTTAGATTTCGATTGATGAATAACATTTCATATGAAGAATGATACATATGCTTAAATTACAAAAATCAATTTCTAACTCCTTATAAATCACATTTATATATTAACCCTAAATGCATTTATATAAAACATATTTAATAAATTTTGGTCATCTACCTTTTTAATCATATGCAAATTACATTATAACCCAACTTTAAATGCATTCGTAATTTAATAGATTTGATGTTTCTCCCTTTTTCAATCCTATATGAATTATATTATAATTCTTCCTTAATGTATTCATAATATGTTAAACATGATCTTTCACCTTTTAATTACGACATAAAACATTATACTTTTCTAGTCTCTTTTTTTCTTTTTTGGTTTCTTTAAATCTAATTACATCATTATCCTATATCCCTTCATTATAAAATGGCACATTATATTTACCAACATCCAACAAAAAATTTCTCATATAATAAATCATTTATATGATAATACTATACACTTTTTTGGTTTCTTTAAATCTAATTACATCATTATCCTATATCCCTTCATTATAAAATGGCACATTATATTTACCAACATCCAACAAAAAATTTCTCATATAATAAATCATTTATATGATAATACTATACATTCAAATAAACTAGTTAAGATTTATCATAAATCAAATTATATAAAGCAATTCCATATATTATAATACAAATTATTATCGTATATCCTATATCCATGTACTATATGCACACATATATTAACATGACTCCATGTATTATGTAAAAGCAATATTAAGATTGAATCCATTTTTTATATAAAAATTTAATATGTTAGCCTCAATCGAGGTATCACATGTAACTTTTTTACTCAATAACATAACCTCTCCATCAGTGGGCATATAAATTACATTTACTTTTATTATTTTCCTACTTTCCGTGTTCTCGGTGAATGCACCCCATCGAATTTTACACACCCCATATTTTTATTTTTATTTTTTTATTTTTTTCAGGAGAAAATAGCCTGTCCTTGATATTCATTAATGAATCAAAGGGCATCTACTGTGCCAACCCAATGACTGGGTTACAAACGTGAAGGAGGATCCTTCAAAGTCTTTCAGTCATGTCATGAAAGAGCCACATCACAACGAGTCTGCATGAGGGGCAAGCTCACCAACAATACAGTAATCCATCAGAATAAGCTGCCACTCACACCATATCTACCGTGAACAAAAGAGTGCAGAAAAACAATCTAAAAAGAGCCTGCTCCATAAAAATCCAACTGTGGTGCGATAAGAAAAAAAGTAGTACATGCTCCAGCACTAAGCTCAAAAGAGTACAAAACAATCCTGAGAGGTCAAATGACCATCAATAAATTCCTAGAAATTACTAGATCCCGGAGCCAAAGAAAGTGTTTTTTAGAGAGGCAATATCCAAGCTGACTAAATTCACGGTAGATATGGTAGAAAGACAACTCTGGGAAGCAAGAGCATAGCTTCCTAGTGTCCCTACACCAATGATAGAGATTCGGTGGTGAAAGGGAAGTATTACCCTCTGCCTTGTTTATAATGACAAGTGAGTCGCCAAATATCCAAAGCTTGGGTAACCCCATCATTTGGGCTATGTGCATGAGGGCCCATAGCGCGATCAGTTCATCTTTTGTGTTGGTGCAAGGACCTGCCCCCAAGCAAATTCGAGGTGATGTGACTCATTCAACATCAGACAGAAGCCAACTCCCCCAAACTTCTTTGAATATGCCCCATCAAAGAAACCACAGGGGTAGTGAAGCACAGGACCCAAGCCCAAAGGTCTAGATTTTTTTACCTTAATGATAGATGGGCAATACATTTGAGAAAGATATGCAATCTGATGAAGTATGTTGATGATAGGCAATTTTTTCCCTTCAAATATAGAACTGTTTCTCGCTTTCCAAATAGTCCACATAGCGAGGTAAGGGAGATAACATAACGCTGAGTGGATAGAGAAACAATCAGTCCACTTTTCCAAGAAAAAGCAGAGATCCACAGAGTTGAAGGAGAGAGAAAAATGGTACTGTTCCATAACGCACGAGATCACATTCCTCCAAACTAGGCAATGAAAAAAAATATGTTGGACACTATCATCATCCTTGCTACAGATAGCACATATCCTAGGTCCATTCCAACCTCTCTTCTGGAGATTATCCCAGGTGAGTAGTTTGTTCTGCACAGCCAACCAAATAAAGCAGCTAATTTTCCTGGGAAGAGTTCCAGACCAAATATGTTTAAGTACTCTACATCCTGCCAGAGGAGCTGAATTAGCTACAATACTCTCATATACCAATTTTGATGAAACTGTTCCATCAAACTTATTAAAATCCCACACCAGTGAATCAGACTGTGAGTGAAGGCGGATACCACTAAGCTCCAAGGATCGAGTGAATGTATCCCAGGCAAGTTTCCAATTCCCAGTTACACAGAGATCCTCGGCCAAGTACCAGTACTGAGATCCCTGTAAGATGTTACGGGCTTGTGAGAGAATGAAAATGTCCAAGTCTTCCAAAAACTCACGAAACCCATCAGGCCAAGTGATAGAATCAGGAATTCTGATGATAGGATCAATTCCAATCTGTACACTTTCCCCATTACCCACTTGCCATGCAAGACTTCTACCAAGCCATGGAAGGGTTTGTAAGAACCCTCTCTAGAAGATAGAAACACCACGAGAGTTGAAATGCTTACCTCTAAGCCATGACACTACAGAGTGTTTTTTCAAGTATTTATAGAATATAATGCGATGCCATAAGCCCTCATTCTGAAGAACTAACCAAATATTTTTTAATCCGAAAGCAATGCTGAACCAGAATAGATTCTTTATACCCCAACCCCCATGAGTCTTTCAGCCATGCAAGTGTCTTCCAGTTGACCAGATGGTAACAGTGCTTATTTCCAGATGAGCCCCATAAAAAATCAAATGCAAGACATCTGAGTTTATTCAATACAGAGACCAGAATAGAAGCAAGGCCTAACCAATAGACAGGTATACTGGATAGTACAGATTGAACAAGAGTTAAACGGCCTCCAAGAGAGAGGAGCTTGTGTTCCCAGTGAGATATTTTGCATTCAAATTTTTGTATCAGCCAGTACCAATCCCTAACCTTATACCCCATAGGCTTGAGATGATAGACTAGGTACTTAAAACCTGTAGATAAAAGCTCCATTTTATATGGTAGGGCTCTAGCAATATCTATGCGAATATCAGCATCCACATTATTATAAAGAAAATAGGATTTATCAATACTAATACTCATCCCCAAGGCTTTGCAGAAAGTACCCAAAATAACATCAAATGCCATCCACTCAGACAAAGTACCGGTGCCAAGAAGGATCACATCATCTACAAAGAGGAAATGAGTAAGAGCAAGAGAATATGTTATTTTAATACCTTTAATGAGACCATGTTCTCTAGCATCAACAATCAATAGGCTGAGCCCTTCTATAACAAGTATAAAGAGAAGGGGGGATAGGGGGCATCCCTGTCTGATGCCTCTACTAGCTATGAAGAACTTTGAAGGCATACCATTGACTAGTATAGCGAAGGTAGCAGATGTAAGACATGCCATAATCCAATTGACAGCCAAAAGAGGTACCCCAATCTAAATGAGAATGAGTCTGATGTAAGAACAATTAACACGATCAAATGCCTTTACCAAATCTAATTTGAGGATGAGAGCACAAGTATTTTTTGTTTTCACTATGTGGAGAGCTTCCTGAACAATACCAATAGGTTCCACAATCTATCGGTTTTTCAGAAAACCGTATTGTTCAAGGGAAATATGGGAGTCCAAGAAAGGCTTAAGCCTTGAAGCAATCACCTTCGAAATTAATTTGTATAACAAATTGCATAGTGATATAGGCCTAAAGTCTGCAAAGGTTAAGGGATTATCCTTCTTAGGGGTTAAAGCAAGAAAGGTAGAGTTTAGGGAGGGAGGAATATATCCCGAGACTCTAGAGCAGTACACAGCAGACAGTAATTCGTCACCCAATAAGTCCAAGAAATGTAAATAAAATTCAACGGGCCAACCATCAAGACCTGGGCTCCTGTATTTTTTGAAGGAGTGTAAATCTCTCTCGACTTCAGTCATAGTAACAGGTTGAGTAAGACAAGGGGCATCATCCTGAGAGATCATTTTAGGGTAGAGGAGAACGACCCTGATCTGTTCCAGTATAAAGGTCTGATTGTCATCTTTGAATATGTTTGCAAAATGGCACAAACCCAAATTCTTAAGTGTTGCATCATCCTCGATGATTCAACCCTCATCATCCATAAGGGACCAGAGAGTGTTATGGTTCCTTCTACTAGAAGCCAAGGCATGTAAGTATTTGGTGTTTGAATCTCCATACAGTGCCCACTTAGTATGACTTTTGAGTTTCCAAGTCAAGAGGTACTGATCCAAAATTTTCCTCTTTTCAGATCTAAGCTGAGACAGGGACAACTGTTCCTCATGAGAGAGAATACCATAAGAGGAATTAGAGAGGATTTTACTGATATCCTCATCTAGCCTGTGTAACTCATTCTCCAAATAAGAGCCTTTTTGTTTGATCCATTCCTTAACATTATTCTTCAGAAGACGGAACTTGTTGGTAAGGAGATCCAAATCAGTACCTGAAGCAAAAGGAGACAGACTAGACCACCCATCAATGGCCCAGGGAATGAAATCCCGATCCTTAAGCCAAGATCGATTAAATTTAAATGGATAATTATAGGATCCAAATGGCTTATTCCATTCTAAGCAGATAGGATAGTGATCAGATATATCAGAATGGAGAGTCCACACACGGTGAAGGAGGAGCGTAGGCATAAATGAGGAGGCCACTAAGAACCTGTTGATTCTTTTACTAATCCCATCATCACCAACCCGTCCATTTCTCCAAGTAGGACCAGAATTTGGTGGAGCAATATCAGTAAGTCTCACAGAATCAAATAAGAGCTTGAAATGTGATGACAGGCTATCAATGACAGCTTGCTTGCCCCAGGTCTCAGAAGAATTCATGGTTAAGTTGAGGTCCCCACCCAGAATCAAGTTGGGTGAGTTAAGAAGTCCCCCCCTAAGGAATTTTTCCCAGAAAATATCCCTATCCCGATATGGGCCATAGCAATTGAGAATGTCAAGAGGGGTAGCCAAACCATGGAAAACTACCTTCACAAGAATACCTGCCATAGTTGCAAAAGCATGACATCTGAACTTATGTGGGTCCCAAGCAGTTAATAACCCCCCAAAGAGACCAGATGCACTAATTGCACAAAATTCCCAGCTAGGAAGGAGCTTGGAGAAGGAATGAAGAGCATGTAAGGAACTGCACATAGTCTCTTGAAGGAGAATCATGTCTGGATGAACTGAGAGGAAAAGTGAGCGAAGGCTACATTGTTTGGTCCTTCCTCCGAGACCTCTAACGTTTAGGGAGAGAATTAACATTAAGGAACAGGTCGGTGGGGAGGAGATGCTCTAAGTCCCCAGGAATAATAACCTCTAGCAGCTTCTTTGACGTGGACAGATAATGGGATATAAGGTGGAGAAGAAGATGAAAGATCCCCTGCTGTCCCTTCTTGTCCTTCTTTTTTTTCCTAACAGTCACATTCTCAAATCTGATGGAATTAAGGTGGAGTGTGGACGGTGAGGAAGGAGTAGTAGCTGTAAAAATCAACAGTGACTTATGAAGGGAGGGGTCCGAGAAAGAAGGGGAGGATAGTGGACTGTGAGGAGAAGAGGGATGTGGGGGTGTGGGGATGGTGGTAGGAAGTGGAGGAAAGTCCACATGAGATGAAAGGGGAGGCACCGAAGGGTTATGTGTGGTAGTGGGAAGAGAACTGAGAATAGGTGAGCCAACAGAGGAGTGTTCATGGGAGGAGACTAGCGAAGAAGTCTCCAAAGCTTCCTGAACAGGACAAATGGAAGACGGCCTCAAAGGGTTCTGAGGGGAAAGTGAGGGGGAACATAGTAGGGGGTCCAGAGAGCTAGAGAGAGAGGGTCCATCAGGGGAGACCGGTGGAGAGGTCACCAAATGAGCCTGAATAAGGGGATAAGGAGTAATGGGGTTTTTTTCCAATACTTCAATAGCCTCAAGCATAGAATCCGAGACATCATCAAAGAGAGATAGTGACTGAGAATAAATACCTTTTTTCGAATGCTCCGGAGGAAAGGTAGGAAGCAAAGCTCAGTTCACATGTGAGCCTTCCAAGCTGGAGCCCGAATGTGCATTCAACAGGGAAGAAGAGGTATGCCAGAGATGACCAGTGTCATGGCATATACTACATTGAAAAGGAACGTGAAGATAGTGTAATTTCTGCACCAGGAGGCATTCCTTACAGAGGATCTCCACCTCTATAGGTAAACCGAGAGAGATATCCATCTCTACTAATACCTGGGCCACTCTCTTTTCAAATGACAGTTGGAAGTCCTTATCAACAGCAACATACCTCCCAATAGTATTAGCGATACCTTCAATGATATTCAAATTCCACAGAGGAAAAGGCAGATGAGGAAGCAGAACCCAAAGATGGCGCTTGGATACCCTTTCCCGAAGTGGGTCAAAGTCCGAATGCCAATGACCCAGAACCAATGTGCCATATCTATTCCAGGATGAGATTGGCATGAGCAGACTCCAAAAAAACAAAAACAATCAAACCATTCGAAAGCAAACTGATAGTAGGGATGTAAGTCAGGATCGGCTTCTATACATCAGATGCCCAGTTAATCCAAGCCTTTTTATCCAGAGGGTAGTATTCGACACACCCCACCAACGCACGAGAGCATAGAGAGGACACTCGGTCCATAAAAATATCATGACCGAGAACAAAGTGAAACCTATCGACGAGGGTTTTGATATTCTTTACATGTCTTTTATGACGAAAGCGAGTAGAGGCCCCAACGTCTGCCATATGGGCAATCACCAAGTCAACCCCAAATGTGTAGCATCGACAGTCCACCACCCACCACCACAAACCCTGATGAAATCCCTGAAACCCTGGGGCCGGAAAGAACCCAAGTCAAAACCACCAAAGGACCCAGATAACGAGCCAAGCAAACCGGTCAAAACCCAATGGAACTGGAAGCCATAAAATGACAAAACCCTAAGAATACTGAGAATACTAGAGAATAACAAAACCCAAGTTAGGGAAAACTCCTTAATGCATAAAGGACGGTTCGATCAGAGGGATAATCAGTCTCAAAAGAACCCCATCCGAAAACCGGAAGAAAAACCAGATAAGGGAACGGGAGAATGAAACCAACAAGCAAACCTGGGGTGAAGACAAACCCTAATCTATCGGAGAAGAACCTGAGTTAACAAAAGTCAACACTGCACATGCAGACGGAAGGAAAATCAAAGGCAAAAACAACGTAGAAAACCATGCAAGGATGGTAGAGCAGGTGACGTAAAAAACCCCACACACACAGAGGCAATTGCCAAAAAAATGAAATCCTTCCCACTTTTTTTATTTGGTTGGTACTAGTCCCCCTAGTAAAGGGAGGGACTCCAAATAGTCACCGACTGTGTAATGGAGAAATCCAAGAGGAACCCAAAACCCTAAGGAAGAACAAGAATGACAGGGTAAGTGTAAACGGACCCAAGGTCAGAAAAGAACCACCAAACCAGAAAACCGGGGTGGCAAGGCTAGACCAGCCAAGGGTGACTGGAATCACAAGGGAGAAGCCTTCGAAGAAGCCAAGATAGCGAGGAGAAAAACCAGAGCCATCCATGTACCAGCCTCATAGCCACTTACAATGAAACAAGAAATCTTACAATCACATAAAGTTGAAGGCGATGGATGGATGGGTTGATAATGATGCTTTGCTTCCCAAGAATATCCCTCCCTTTTCCAACTAACTCAAATTCCTCCCACACCCCATATTTATGGTATAAGAAACTCTACATTTAACTTAAAAGAATATAATATGTTAGTCTCAATCCATGCATCATATGTAACCTTTTTACTCAATAACATAACCTCTCTTATTAGGCATATAAATTACATTTATTTTCATTATTTTCCGACTTGCCCTCCTGTTCGGTGAATTCCCCCATTTACTTTTACACACCACACATTTATCGTATTAAATACACATATATAAACCATAGGTTTTCAGGTTCTAGGGAAGGAACCATCTTCTTTGCAGATTGAAGAAGGCTCTACATGGCCTAAAGTAGGCACCAACAGAGTCCTTAGGATTCCAATTTGTTCGTTAAAAGCATTGGTAATTATATTATTATAGTGGTCATTTATGTATATAATATAATTATTACAGAGAGGGAGGTAAGTGCTAAGGAACTTTTCATTCACATATTTATTGTATAAGAAACTCTTTATTTAAAAATTAAGATAGGGTATTTCTTTTATATATAAAAGGAGTAGCCTAATTAGGGGACGATTTTGATTTTCAACTTAATTGAAGTTAATCCATAAAATCTATATTTTTTGTTATTTGTTAGGAGATTTTAAGGGCAGAAATAAAATCACATGACACAAAAACATCTATAGCCACACTTTACAAGATGTAGCAGTATTTTTACTCGTTTTGAAAATTTCATGAAAATTCATGACCAAAAACTAGTAAAAACCCTAATAATAATAATAATATTAAAAATCATCCCATGTTTAGACATCTTGTATATAATTGGCTAAAAATATTTTACATGCAGCAGGTTATTAAATGCTGCGACATTAGCACTACATTGAATCTCAACCTGTTTGAAATCCAATCCATGTTAAATATTGTTCTCCTGGATCATCTATTGGCGGTGTGATATTCTTGAAGTGATCACTTGTCTCATTACACCACGAAACCTGTTTACCAGGTCCTCCAACATCCTTCGAGAATCCCACTACTTTCAAAATAGGCCACTCGCAGCAATGTTAACTTATGCCACACGCCCTACAGATCACGCCGAAACTCATTATCTTGATGAGAGTTGTGGTACCGGCGGGTTACCAAGTGTCGTCGTTGTCGAGAGTGGTTGCGTGGATACTATCAGTTCATTTCCATCATCGTCGTTGCTCAAGTAGGTCGCTAGAGTTATTGATGGAGTGAGTGTATTAGCATCTGGTTGCTTCTACGCAAAGTTGGAATTTGACGGGCATTTGCACGTTTTGGGAAATTTTGCATGTCAAATACAAGTAAAAGTTGGGAGAAGACGTTTGGTTAGACAGTTGAATAATTTTATAAAACGTTGTTTTGACGTTTAATTTTTTTTTCAAAACGTCATTATATTTGTAATATAAGACTAGGTAGTAGGTTAGTAGGTAGTAGGAAACGTTCACTCTAGGAGTATCCATAATTCGACTCTTTGAGTAGGGGTTGTTGGGAAGGGATTGTAAACTCCACTGCCCACCACGTGAACACATAAATGTGATCTGTGGATGACATAATGGCATTGAATGCAAAATTCTAGGGATCAGATTATCAATGAGATGAGCTAAGATGCAGTGTGTATGGTAGTGGCACTTGCAAGTTGCACATTGCACAATTCTAGAGTCCAGACTCCAACGATTGGTAAGTCGTGACCCACAGCCACATGCCTTCATTTTTCAAAATTGCAAGTATACTAGCTGCGGGGGTTCACAATTGTAGATTCGCAGCCTACGACGGTGGGTTCTTGGGAAAGTTCAAGGATATTTTCCTATAAACACGGACATTCAAGATGGAGAGCAATGGAAATATCTATCTCCCCATTATTTTCACCAGGAACATGGTTCTTCTTGGAAAGTGACTTCATCTATAGAGACTTCAATGGATAAGAAAGCATCATCCCACCCAATAACTATTGAGATCCTAGGAAGAGTCATTTCACCATTGATAGTGGGTTGTGGAACTTCTCTCACTCGCCTTCTTGCTGACGGGTCCTAGGCGAATACTTCTTCAAAATAAGCACATAGTTGTGTTTTCTATGCTTGAACATCAGGGTAGTGGGCACAAAGAAATCTCCCTAGAATTTTATGTTGGAAAAGAAGTCAGAATTGGCATTTCATGGTTTAGGGAGTAGCAAGCTAGGTCTTTCAATTATCATTGATTCATTGTATATTGCTCCATTGGTGTCCAATTACCCATGATTATTCCTAATGGTTTGATAGTTTCCTCATGAGAGCCATTTATGTGTGTTTTGGTCAAACAAGTCATAGTACGGTTGGAGTTTTCACTCTTAATGATCCCCGAGATAATCAAATTTCATCTCCAGCTATAGGGATTCACATGTCGCTTCCACTAAAGTGCAGAAAGTAGTGGATTATTCGATTTCTCTTCTTCGTAAGATTATTGCATTTCTCCTAATGTATTAGTAGTTATTTTATTGTGTTTTCCAGGAGCTAGGGTTTTTATTATTTATTAAGCTCATTTTTTGCTGACCATTTGTATCATGTGAATGCCCCAAGTTTTAAGGTCATAGCCTGCAATGGGGTACAATGTTGCTAGTTTTGTGCTAGTGCTAGTCTACAATTTGGGGGCATGGAGGCTAGGAATCATAGAGGTAAGCAATGCATTATGCTACCATCATCCTTGTTTTAGAATAGGATAATGGTTGACTAAATAAGTGAGGATCCGCTTGAATAAATTCCTTTTATGTAATAAGGAAGAAACAATCAAACACTTATCTTGGTTTTGTCGTTTCATAATTGCATTAGAGAGGGATGGTATCATGGGATTTCCTAACTTCATGTGTATTAACCTATCAAAGTGAGAGCTTACTTCTATAGGCTATATTGAAATCCTAAAACTCTGTGAAGGATAGAGCCTAGAACTATGAGTGAAATATTGAGCCTAGAACTATGTGAAAGATGTAGCATAAAATTGTGTGTGAAGAGATTGAACACATAAGTGATAAAGGAACCTGTAATTGTGCGAATAGTTGGGAAGTTGGACTTATGTAAAGGTTCGAGTTAGAATAGACGTGAAACATAATACGAAGAGTCAAACAAGCTACTAATCATATAAAGATAAAAACCAAATATTGTTTTTATAAAATTAGCAGAAGCAGAGCAAGCCTAACAATAATCGTCTCTGATTGTTCAGTATTACATAATGCTCCTTTAATCAAGTCTCGTATGGCCATTTCTCTTTAGGAATAAAAACCCATCGTTTCAAGTGTGGAGATGAGTTTCATTCCAATACCTTGTGAGGAGGAGCATGTTCAGCGTTGCTTGTAAATGAAGATTCCCTCTCATTCTCTACATCTACATGTTATATGCTTCAAAAAAGTGCTTAGGAGGTCTCAATAATGCTTTATTAAGTCAACTCCATTTGGTGAAAGATCCCTGTTGTAGATGGAGATTCATTTCCTCATGATTCCAAACAAGAAACAACAGGAAATGAAAGAAAAACTACACAAGTTACACTATACAAGTTATGTTTTTAAACGGAAACTAAACTTGGAACTAAGACATTGGTTGTTTTACATAGAATTTTTTTTAGCACTTGACGAATTGTTCATTCTAGTACCAATAGACGTTGATGGAGCTATCATGTACAACCTAAAACTGGCAATTTATGCAAGTCGTACCTTTTAGATGAATAAAAGAGGACAGAGAAGAGGACGCCTAGGTTTCCCTAGGGCTTAAATGATGATATTTTACCTTTATATTATTTTTTGTTTGGATAAAATATAATTTTGTCCACAAGATTTTATTAATAAGGATTTACATTAATTAGGGTTCTAAGATGGATGGAAAACAAGTGCCTTAATCCAACTTGGGCTATGGAGCCAAAGAAGGCCTATGAAGAGTCAAGATTAGAAGTAGGTGAAGGGATAGATAAAGAATGTGGCAACAATAGTGACGTCCCTTTGGATATTTTACACTGTTCAAATCTTGGTGCTTCTTGTGTAAAGGTTGAATAGGGACTATTAATCCATTGTATGCATCCATTGAAGATAGTCTACATTCCAATTTCCCTTATTTCCAAGAGAAAATAATCAATATTTGTGATAATGTTCAATCAATCCTCCTCCTACTCTTAGCTACCAAATCTTACTTTTCTTTCTCCCAGTGATTTTTAGCAACCTAAGATGTAATGTCTTTGCTTATAACTTGATTTCACTGTTGTTTGGCAACTCTTCATACAATGTGGCAATGGAAAATAGTTTTTCTTGGGTGATGGAAGATTTTGGAAAACACCTTTACTCTAGTGATAAAAATGCGTAGAAGGAGGTTTAAAGAATCTCATTTGTGCATTGCAAATACTAGACTACCATTAAAACATGAAAACATAGATAGAAACCCAAAACATATTATCTATCAATTTCTTAAAGGTGGAATGTTTCTCTTGTGTGTTTGGGCACTATACATCGCTCCAACAATGGAAAAAATGGTTGCTTACTTATTGGGATGCCTCTAGACAAGCTAAACCCTTGAAATATTATGGAGAAGAAAAGGGGTAGTGAGATCATGAATAATTGGGTTGATAGTACGTAAGGAAAGAGAACTAAAGAAGAGAAAACAACATATGATCTTAAAAATCCCCAACACTTGATCATCCAAGATAATTTAGGACTTAGACTTGAAAAAAAAATTAGAAAATCATATCAATCACTCATTTCATGATCCAATGGGTGAATCAATCCATTCATAAGCTAGACATCAATTAAAAGTGAGAAATTTTCCTTTTTGGGGAAAAATCTCGATTGCTTTGTATTTCAATTATACGATTGATGCAACATGTTAACCTTTAAAATTTTGGTATGTTGCATTACATGTGGCCTAACATTAACCTATGGAAATGATTCTAGGTTCCACATTTTATTTGTTTCATAAGTTTATCACTTGATGAATTTCAAATACATAATGCCAACACATGTTACTATTCAATTGTGTGTGTCACTATTAGTAGGATGTTTTGTTTCACCCTCCATTTTAAGAGTACATGATCAATGAAAAACACGGGTAAATGAGTCAATTGCCATCCTTTAATTGGAAATTAATCTCCTCAATAAAAACATATCCTTTAGTTCAAAATTAAAATGTCATGTAATTTCAATTACACCATTGACACAACATGTTAACCTTGCAAAACTTTGTATGATCAACTAAAAACAAAGGTAAATGAGTCTATTTGTATCTTTTAATTGGAAATTAAACTCCTCAATAAAAACATATATTTTAATTGAATATCAAATTCTTTAATAAAAACATTATTATTGAAGGGTAATTTTTTTTAAAACCTGCTTAGTTGAAGGGTTATTTTTTCAATAAAACTTGGTATGACGGGCCAGATAAAAGTTCAAAACATCAACAACAACAAAATTAGTTGAAAGGGCATAGACCAAATGAAATTCCAACACCGCTCCTACGTATTGAATTCAAGTGGTTATTTGACTAGACAAGTATAGAAACATTGGTATCTTTTATTTTAGGGGACCATCTATAGAGACTCATCGACGTCGAGTTGCACCCAATGGTTCCCATCTGCATACACGATCGTCATTTCCAAAATGATTGATCAATTTTTATAGATTTACGATTATACGGTTCAGATATTGGGGAGCTCCCATGCATGAATAAACTAATTGTTGAAGTATCGGTTGATGGTTGATGTGCAGTCATTGTTATAGGTTATTGACACCAGTCGAGTGAATTTACCATGAAATATCCATCACATTATACTTGCTGTAAAAAGCGCCCGTAATGCATGCTGCATGCTCCTAGTAGTAGTCTTGTGAACCTCATCTGCATTAACATTAATTATATTAACACTACATTTTTTGGATGATTGACCCACTGTCTTTTCGACATCTTCTCTACTCGGCTTTGGCATAGGAGTCTCTTAGTTGTTTTCTTAATTTTCCAACACGCGTGCGCTCCAACTTCGACTGGGGACGTGGCATCGGGAATTAATCCTGCGTGATGTCACCTTCTTAGTGTCCCTCTGATAGTGCTTGCGACGGCCACGATGCAGGGATCATTGTCGCCTCCAGCTACTTGTAGGGTGTTGCGCAAGTTGGCGAGCCTGTGTTTAGGTGCTAGGGCAGATACAAGATCTGTCATGTATGGAAACATTGGTATTTTCCTTAATGTCGTGAGCTGATTCTTAGCAAGGGGGTCACGGTGTGAGGTGACATTAGAGAAAAGATAGTTTACAGAAGTATCACTGCTGCACTCCGAGAATACCATGCTATCATGACTGGGATGCAACGCACAATGAATTAGTATCGATTTGGGGTTC
This sequence comes from Pseudotsuga menziesii, assembly GCA_001517045.1. NCBI lineage: Eukaryota > Viridiplantae > Streptophyta > Pinopsida > Pinales > Pinaceae > Pseudotsuga > Pseudotsuga menziesii. The sequence goes on along the minus strand of LPNX010815258.1, from coordinate 52,877 downwards.
AATACCGGGAAAAGTAATGTAAAAGTAATGTAATGAGAGCAGGGTAATTTTAAGGGATCTTTGCTTATTTAGTTAGTTAGTTGAGTAGTTGATTTGGTCACCTTATCTTGATTAGATTGGCTCATGGTATTTTTGTTCTGTAATCTGCTTCTTAATAATGATATATATGCTGCTTCTTAATAATGAGAAGCCAATCAATATGCTCACTTGTGTTTTCCATCTTTTATGGTTTCTCTTGCAACTTTAACATGGTATCAAAGTGTATGGCCCGATCCATTCCTTTTGTCTTTGGTAAGCCTTTTCACATAGTGAAAAGCACACACACAGAGGTTGTGATTGAAGCCGAAACACATCAGCATGGAGAAACCAGACGTATCTTTTTTTTCTTCTCTTGGAGCGCCACCGCACCCTGTCTCTATCAGGAACTACAGTACCTAAGCACTATTCTCACTTTTTGCTAAGACAAAATGTGGTACTATTCACATTTTCTCTTCATACAAAGTGTGGTACTATTCACACTTTCTCTTCATAGAAAGTGCGGTACCACCGCTCTATTCACTTAGACAAAGTGTGGTACTATTCACACTTTCTCTTCATACAAAGTGTGATATCACCGCTCTATTCACTTAGCCAAAGTGTAGTACTATTCACACGTTCTCTCCATACAAAGTTCGGTACCACCGCTCTATTCACTTAGCCAAAGTGTGGTCAACCTTGGTCACTTATACCAATTTTTGGTACCGCACCCCTCCAACGCTGTAACGTCTCCGACCCTCTGACCGGCAAAGAGGACGCTACCGACATACTATCTACCCAAGCAACTAGCCCCATGAACATAATAATAAAAAAAATTGAAATGCTTTGAACTAAAACATGCATAGAAGCATATTTATTTATCATATAGCGGAAGCAAACTACATTCCATTCAAGCATTTAGCATGTTCATCATTTCATTAAACATTATTAAATACAATTGAAGAGATGAAATGGACAAGAATACTTATCTTGTGAAGAAGAACGCCTCGCAACCAGCTATGTCGCTACAACGTTCCACCCAACCATAGGCCAATGTGCTCCTTAATCTCTCAGCAACACTGCCACCCCCAAGCTAGGCATGATTCCTGCAAGGAATAAGGAACTAAGCAAGCTCACACATAACCAAATATATGTCAAAACTCAGTCAAGCCAAAGCTAGGTTTGGGTTTATCAGACCAATAGTACACAACAACACATAACCAAGCCAACAAGTTGGGTTTATCAGGTTATCAGGAGATGGAAGCACTGTCTGCTAAGCTAGTGGGCTCACTGAAGAGCTAAGGATGCCTACACAAAAACTAGCTTGACTCATAAGATATCCACACACACCCAACACAAGGAATCATTCCCTTCTTTGTTGCACAGTCCCTCAAGCCATGAATTCCCTCCCAGTGCTATTCAGAGGGTGTAGAGAAGAGAGCCAGCCTTCTAGCTCTGTTTATGAGGCTCCTGCAAACACTAGGTTTGTCAAGCAGACTCCTTTCCACTCCTACGCAGTCCAAAGACCAATCCACTGTGCATACATAGCAAAACAACCATTCACAGCTCTGGGTTTTAAAAGAAAATACCACAGCACAAAATTGAAATGACAATTTGGGTAATACACAGCTCAAACTGAGCAATTTGACTCCAGAGTCATTCTTGGCCCTATCATGGCCAAAATGACTCAAAAACAACCCACAGCAACCCAAAATTTGTGGGGAACCCAACATCAATTTCTCAGCTGCATGAGGAAAGGAATGCAACCTGCGTGAATGGTGAATTCACGTGCCCATACCCACAACATGAAGAAAACTACACACAACAAAATCGCAAAAACGAAATTCACCCACAACAAACTTCCATCCATTTGAGAGAGAGCCCAACGTGGATTTCTAATGATGGGGGAAAATGTCCAGGGCCGAAAATCGTGAATGAGAACTACACACAGCAAAATCGTGAACGTAAGGCAGCTCTCCCAATTCTCTACGTGAGTCCCAAAAATGAAGAATGGGGGTCATCCTCTCTTCCTGCCCACGTGAGGGTGAATGAGCTCGTAGGTGGAGTGTGCGTGTGGGCAAGGACTGACAGTCCTGCCACACACCACTGTCCAAGCAATAACTTCCCCAACTAACATCAAAGGATTTAATTTGGTAGTTGAGACAAGAATAAGACAAAAAGATTGTTGAATGAGACAATGGATAAAGGGTGAGTAAGACAAAAGATAGGTGACAACTACATGGGTTTATCAATTGACACTTCGATTTTCCCCAATGACCCCAAAGGTTAATTATTTCCTCCTCCTTATCCTTAGGAAATCATGCCCTTTTAATTATGGTTGCATTGACATAGTTGGTCGTGGGTATTTTTAATTAAAATGCATATTTACATGATGCGAAAAATTATAATGTGCCGGATAGCACGATATACCATCGACAATGATTTTAATCGCTGGAACATAAAACATTAAATCGATGGTGGGGCTTTTTTCCTTTAGCTCCACACCACAATTAATTACAATATATACATCATATACATTTTTAATGCAAACGAGGTCAAAATCGGGTATTACAAACGCCTTGTGCTAGCTATACAAGGTGTGTTACATGTTTTATACAGTTCAAAAAAAGAGAGGGAGATCTCTAGTTAGTCATACCAGCATGTCTACTACCAACACAAGTAATTTGAAGCAGATTTCTGGACTTGTACTAACCGGTATCAACTATGAGTTTTGGTCTATCAAGATGAAGACGTTTATCCAGCTCAACAAATGTTAGGATAGGATTGAAAATGAGTTCAAAGAACCTGATACAAATGCTCTGGCCACAATGAGTAATGCCCGGAAGAATGTCTTAGAAGCTCGTCGAGACCGAGATCTCATAGCCAAATGGTTGATCGAAAGTTGCATTGAAGAATCCATTTTCCTACAGATCTCAGGAGCTACCAGCACATATCAAGTTTGGAATATGCTCACATCTGCCTACAAGGGAACAGACCAAGTAAAAACAATAAGATTGCAAACCCTTTGACTTTAATTTAAAAGTTTGAAAATGAAGGAAACAAAAACTATAGATCAGTTTATGACTAGGGTTTTGGCATTGTAACCCAATTTCAAACCTATGGCGAACCTCTAGAACAGAAGGTAGTCCGTTCAGAATATTTTAAGGTGTCTCACCAAGAAATTTGTTATGCTAGTGATTTCCATAGAAAAAGAAAAATATCTATCTCAATTCACTCTAGAAGAGTTGATTGGATCCCTTCTATCTCATGAAGCTCAACTCAATTAATAAGAAGAGTTGTTGATCAATGTTTTTAGCACCCAAGCTTCCCTCAGCAAAGGTCGAGGCAAAGGAGGATGAGGTAGAGAAAGAAGAGGTTGAGGGTCTCCTCATACAGAGGAAAAAGCCAGTCATGAACATTTATATCACTTAGAGCACTCTCACAACTCTCAAGGTCAAAGGCAGAGAGGCAAGAGATGGACCAATAAGTCCAATATTCAATGTAGCTACTGCAAGAAGTATGGCCACTATGACCGAGAATGAAAAAAGAAGAAAGCATACCAGAATAGTGGCAGAGCCAATGTCTCTAAAGAAGAATAAGATTCATCAGAGGTTATGTTCATCTCCTATCAAGCAATGGAAGAACACTGCAGCTCATATCTATGGCTACTAGATAGCAGCTACAACAATCACATGACAGGTAACAAGTCACTATTCTCCAATTTAGATTCCTCTCTTGTCACGAATATCAAGCTAGGATATGACTTTCTAGTTCCAGCAAAAGGAAAAGGTATTATTCCTTTATTTACAAAGCAAAATGAAAAGAAGTTTATTCATGAGGTTTTCTATGTACCACATCTAAATGTCAATCTGATTAGTATAGGTCAATTACTTCAAAATCAGTATGATATTATATTTCATGATACATACTGTTTCATTTATGATATACCCCCTAGTAAGAGACTCATAGCCAAAGTTGAAATGACCAAGAACATAATATTTACTCTCAGTCTCAGGAGTGCCAACTTTCCACAGTCTGTAGGCCATACTTTTTCTAGTCTAGATGAATCCTAGTTATGGCATTGTAGATTCACTCATCTTCCCTTCAAGAGTCTCAATCTCCTGCACAAACAGTCCATGGTCAAGGGTATACCAGTTATACATGAACAATCAAGCTCCCGTGAGGATTGTATCATTGGGAAACATCAAAGGCACAACTTCCCCACTTCCACATCTCGAGCTAAAGAACATCTTGAGATATTTCATACAGACCTCTGTGGACCCGTGCAAACCCAATCCATAGGAGGTAGCTTTTATTTTTTGACATTTATTGATGATTTTAGCAGGAAAATATGGATTTATTTCCTCAAGAACAAATCAAAAACCTTCTCCAAGTTCAAATAGGTCAATTCCTTGACTAAGAAGCAATCTAGAAAGTTCATTAAAGTGCTTAGGTCATATGATGGAGAAGAAAATTATTCACATGAGTTTACAGATTTTTGCAAGCATCATGGCATCCAAAGACAGTTCACGATCAGATACACTCACAATGTAATGGAGTTGTTGAACGAAAGAACTGAACCATCATGAACATGGCACGTAGCATGCTGTCACATAAGAAGCTATCATATGAGTATTGGGTTGAAATTTTTGCATAATCACTCTACATGCTCAATAGATCACCCATGGTGAGTGTCCAGGACAAGATTCTTGAAGAAGCATGCAGTGGCACTAAGACTAGTGTTGCACATCCAAGAGTTTTTTGTTCTGTTGCATTTCCTTATGTACTTGATGAACTTAAAAGAAAGTTGGATAATAAGAGTGAGCGGTGCATTTTCACTGATTACATTGAATAACATAAGGGTTACAAGTTGTATAATCATGTCACCAAAAATATTGTGATGAGCAGAGATGTGAAGTTCATTGAAGACAAATGGTGGAGTGATCCTTCAAACATATAACAACAAGAAATTTCAGATATGTCAAATATACCTATTAATCTTCCAATATTGGAAGTACAACAATAAGAAGAAACACCAGTAAATAGTCCACCTCATAACCATAAAACCAGATGTTTGAGAGAGTTATATGAGTAGACTTATATTATTGATGACCAACTTCAGTAAGATCTTGTTTCTTGTCATCCCACGTCTTTTGATGAAGCAGTAAAGGATGCACAGTGGGTACATGTAATGAATGAAGAGATTAATGTTATTGAGAAAAACCAAACTTGGGATCTTATTGGTATCTCTGTAGACAAAACTAGTATTGGAGTTAAATGAGTCTATAAGAGCAAACTGAATGAAAAAAGAGAACTTGAAAAACACAAGGAAAGGTTGGTTTCCAAAGGATATGCACAATAGTATGGTGTATATTATGATGAAACCTTTGCTCTTGTAGCAATGATGGATACTATCAAATATGTACTTTCCATGCAACACAAAAATAGTGGCTTGTTTATCAAATGGACCTGAAATCTTCCTTTCTTAATGGTATTCTTGAAGAAGAAGTTTGTCTAGACCAACCACCTGGATGCACTATCAAAGGTCATGAAGACAAAGTGTTTAAGCTGAAAAATGTCTTGTATGGTATAAAACAAGCTCTGCGAGCTTGGTACAGTAGGATTGACTCTTATCTCATCAACAATGGGTTTAGAAGAAGCACTAATGATCCCACTTTGTATGTCAAAACATAGCAAGGTAAAATATTGATTATATGTCTTTATGTTGATGACATGGTTTACATTGGTAATTTAATGCTTTAAGAATTCAGGACAGTCATGAAAAAGGAATTTGAAATGACTGATCTAGGTTTGATGAAGTACTTCCTTGGTATGGAAGTTACTCAAACTGATCAAGGTATTTTCATTTGTCAGCATAAGTATGCTATTGATATTTTGCAAATATTAAAAATTGATAAATGTAAACCAGCATGAACCCCCATTGCTCTAGGCACGAAGTTAACAAAGCATGATGATGGACCAGTAGTATATGATACACTATATAAAAGAATGGTAGGCATTTTAATGTATTTGACTATAGTTAGACCTGATTTGATGTATGATGTCAGTCTTATTGCCAAATTTCTGGTGACTCCTAAAGACTCTCACTGGATAGTTGGAAAAATAATTCTAAGATATGTTGCAGGCACACTTGGATATGGCATCTAGTACACTCATACACCAGACAGTACTCTCATATGGTACACTAACAGTAATTACTCAAGAAGTATTGATGATAGGAAAAGCACATCTGGTTATGCTTTCCATTTGGGTACAAATATGATCTCTTGGGCATATTAGAAACAACCCATTGTCAGCATGTCTTTTGCAGAAGCAGAATATGTAGCAGCAACCACAACAAATTGCCCTACAGTTTGGATAAGAAGACATTTAAAGGAGATGGGACACACTGAAAATGATCCAACTTCTATTTTCTGTGATAATAAATCTGTAATACAATTGTCCAAACATAACGTATTTAATAGAAAAAGAAAACACATTGGCACTCGCTGTCATTTCATTCGTGAGTTAGTCAATGATGGACAAATTGCTTTACAGTTTTGTGGCTCTAATGAACAATTGGCTGATATGTTCACCAAACCATTGGGAACAACTACATTTGAATATTAGAGAGAACACTTAGGCATTGGCAGTGCTAAAGATGTTCTACCATTTGAGATTAAGTGGGGGTGTTGAAGGATGTAATCTTACTAGTCAAATGCATCATTAATTAGTTAGTTAGTTGAGTAGTTGATTTGGTCGCATTATCTTGATTAGTGACCCATAGTATTTTCTGGCCCATAGTATTGGACCATGATATTGTTGTTATGTAATTCTGTATATGGTGTTGCTTAATAATGAGAAGGAAATCAATATGCCCACTTATGTTTTCTGTCTTTTACTGTTTCTCTTGCAATTTTAACAAAAGCCACTCCCTCGTTGGCAAGGTCTCCACGATTAATTAGACTAATTGTCATCCCACGAAAGGTGTTACATTAATGCAGCAAACCAAGAGTACCTTGTTGGCCCCATAGTTACCAAGTTCAACTTCCAATTCGGATTCAAATTTGGCACGGTACTAATAAAATTTGAGTTAAAAGTTTCAGTTTGTAAAAAAATTCGTCCGTATACATCTAAATATAGAGGGAAGAAATATTCGACGGGTAAGTTAACCTGGTTATGCTTCCATATCTTTACTATTCAATCCGATTGAATTACAAAGATGAGTAGCAGGTTATGCAATACAGTAAAGCATTTGGATGAAGATGATTTTAAAGTATTGGTCAAAATTTTAAGGATTCATGGCCGCCTATGTTATATATTATATATAACATATATAATATATTAAAACATATCATATATTAAGATTAAAAATCATATTGATATTATTATTTTCTATTGTTTTCAATATCCTTACTTGCGACCCTAGTGCTTTTATGTGTTAATACTTCCACATTTTTTTACTACATATGGTAACCTCTAGTTCATGAATTTATTTTGGATATCCATAAATTATTGTATAAAGGATGTCATATGGATCATGATACGTACTCTTATAATATATTAAAACATATTATATATTAAGATTAAAAATCATATTGATATTATTATTTCTATTGTTTTTAATATCCTTACTTCCGACCCTATTGCTTTTATGTGTTAATACTTCCACATTTTTTAACTACATATGGTAACCTCTAGTTCATGAATTTATTTTGGATATCCATAAATTATTGTGTAAAGGATGTCATATGGATCATGATACGTACTCTTAAATCAGCTCCTTATATAAATTATACCTTTCAAAAATCAATTTCTAACTGAAGTTTACATGCATTTATATAAAACACATTTATGTTTCAAATTTAAATGCATTAATATAAAACATATTTAATAAAATTTGATTATCTACATTTTTAATCATATGCAAATTGTAGTATAATCTAACTTTAAATACATTAATAATGCAATAAATTTAGTCTTTAACCCTTTTAATCCTATATAAATTATATTATAATTTTATCTTAATATGTTTATATTATGCTAAACATAGTCTTTCACTTTTTAATTACCATATAAAACATTATATTTTCCTAATCACTTTTTTTCCCTTCCTTTTGGTTTATGTAAATTTAACTACATTATTACCATACTTCCCTCCATTATATAATTGCATATTATATTCACCTACCTCTAATACAAATTTTCTTATATTAATCATTTATATGATAATGCTATACATTCAAATAAACACATTAAGATTTATCAAAAAACAAATTATATAAATCAATTCTTTATATAATAATACAAATTATTATCATATGTCCTATATGAACACATGCATAAAGTCATTCATTATGTAAAAACAATATGTATTAACATATATCCATTTCTTATGTGAGAATCTAATAGGTTAGGCTCAATCCATGTATTATATGTAAAATTTTTACTTAATAACATAATCTTTTTATTATTATATCTTCGATAAGAGTTTATATATAAATTTTCAAAGTGAATTAATTTCTGTGTACATGATTGATTTTTTATATGAGCTAAAGTTAAACTTAAGCCATAAAATTATTTATTTTAATTGAATTTTTTATAATAATTTTATTTTTAATTCTGATTGGATGGTATGTTGTGATATCAGCCTCGTGGAATGGTGCCCAGCACTTGATGGCGTGCTGACATCATCTCACATTTATGAGAAAATTGCTTGTCATATTCACACTAGTCACATTAATGTTGGTTCCATGTATTGAGACTAAAGGGAGATAAATGGAGTTTAATGCAGTGAAGGGAGACTTCAACTAAGAAACACAAGTTGGTAGAGTTTTTTAACGTGTAAATTGCTACCCATGCTATTCAGCTGCCCTAGTGGCCAAACCAAACCAACGCCACTGCCACCACTTATGAACCGGCAACTGCTCGCATTCCTTTGTTGTGAGTTAGAGCGTCCACACAATATTTGCATGCAGTCTAGTTTGTCAAAAAAATTTCCTATATAAATAAGCCATTTCATTGGTTTAATGACAGAAATTAGGTTGTAGATTTTGCATTCATGTTATAGGTTTTTTTTTAGGGTGGACACATACATGCCGCATTTTCGTGTAAATATTTTAAATTCTAATTTTGTGCAAGTTTTTACTTAGATTATGGCTTGAACACAGGAGTAGGAGAGAAGAGCGAGTAGCCGAAGAGCCTTCACAAGTTCTTCTTTTCACTTTCTCGTTATCAGATTACTATGCGTTCGTGTTTGTTAGCTTCAATTGCTTCATATCCCTATAAACCCTCACCTTTCAATTCATGTCATATCAGTCCCTTAAGGTTTAATGCTATAATCATTTAGGCTGGTGAGTCCTTGGCCATTTTTTGTACAAACATTTCTTGAAAACCTTAGCTTTAAAGGCTTGATTATCTAGTCTTCATTTTCTATGAATTTTTGTTAGAGTATCTTGAGTGATGCTTAAATTTTAGGCATTTGAAGGCATCTTTGAATGATCAGGGAATTCTTGCACTCGTTTATTTTGCAAATTTCGAGATACTTGTCTATGAGACACATTTACAAGAAATTATCAATAGATATGTCTTTTTTGGGCCGAGAAATGTTTATTCAGGTGCTATTGTAAATACCGATGAATTATTGCGTCTTTTCTTTGGAATGGGATGGATTATGATTACAAAAATTATGTATATATAAGTCTTTTTTTAGGACGACAAATGTTTATTTCAATTTTTTTTGTAAATACTGATGAATTCTTACGAATTTTATTTGGAATTGAATGGATACTGATTTATATCTCATAATATTACAGATTATAGGCGGAAGACTCATTCTTAGATGAACAAATTCTAACCAAGGTGTATCTTTAAATACTATTGAATCCCTGCAATTTTACGAAAACGGGCGGAAAATGTCTTTATTAGAAAGACAAATGTAAATTTAAGCTCCCTTTCAAGTCATCATTGAGTTGGTGCATGTTTAAGCTTTGAATTGGTTGCATGCTACTTTGCGGCATTGCAGTCATTAGAGAAATGCGCATAAAATGAACACTAAGCACTTATATTTAGACCGATATATATAAAATGGAAGGACACGAAGCTATTTTGAAGTTTCACCATCATTTGTTCCTTTTTTTTACAAAAGTGAAGGTATGATTCTTAATAATAATTTCAAGTCGAAGTAATTTACGGCATCATGATCTACAAATATTCTGTATTTTAAGGAATCTGTCTCCTCCCCTTGTTCACGCATGTTGTTTGAATCTTGTTGATTCTAACAACATCATCTATTGCATGTAATTTCCTGCAAATACAAAATTGTTATATATTTTTAGACATGTGAATGTATAGTAGAAGTGGACAAAGCTTATTCTATTGCTAAATCATTACTTGTTGTTTATGTTATGATTGATTTTAGTTTTTATTTCGGTTAAAAGGAAGAAAAAAATTGGCACATGCTTGGGAAATTTTCTGTAAATTTAGATGACATTCATCTTTTTTCCATAGGTAATATGATCTATCTTTATTTTATCTAATTTGAAGAAATTTTACATGATACGTAAGCTAGTAACTACCATTGGTTAGTTCACGGTTCAGTTGAATTGGAAGACATTTCAATAAAATCTCCAACTTTGGACATATAAGCATGTTTGCTACGAGTTATCTCCTAGTTGAGGTTGATGATTAGCTTCTTCACTAAATTTTGTCAATAGAAGAATGTTCATGCGATATGCCTATGAAATTCTCTATAACTTGAGTAAGTTCTTATGTTTTCTCTATAATTTGATTAAATTTGTTATTGCTGTGAGTTTTATAAATAGCATATTGTAATACCTTGATTTTGAATCCATGGTATTAAAATTGTACATGATGTAAATATTGTTATTAAATCATGTTGAGGAGATCAAGGCCAAGGCCTTGCCATCGATTTGGATTTTTGTATATCGACGATCAAGATCAATGTTGATGGTTATAGTGTTATTCAGGAACAATATATTTTGAAGATATCATGTAAATATGAAATTTAATAAAATACCCACAACTAGCTATGCAGTGCACCGAAAGAGATGGGACCATGATTTCACAAGGAATAAGGAGGGGAGTTATTCAAACCCATGATCCAATAAGGTTAAGCCATATGTCGATGAGAGAACACATAAACTCTCAACTACCCTTTTTTTCCTATGCACTCAATCATTCAATTCTTTCGAAAGTTGGTTAAGGAAATTAATGCCTTGGACAAAGAAAGGCATGGAAATCAATTTCATTCCCGAGCAAACCTGCAGCCTAGAGGAACCCGTATTCTTGATTTTGGGGAAAGAAATCAGAAGAATGTGTGCCCATTACAAATTCCTCATTTGGCCAGGTGGGAATCACTGCCTAAGTAACCTAATAACCCAACGATGTGTTGGCTTGGCATATCAGCCTAATAAACCCCAACTGTTAGTTGGCTTGGCTGGACCTTAATGTGAATATTGGATATGTGTGAGCCACTTCCTTAGCATCTTGATAAACCCAACGGTGTGTTGGATTGACTGGACAGCCTGATAAACCCAAATGTAGGTTGGATTGGTTGTGTTTTGATGTGTTCTGACTATGTGTGAGCATTTTGTTCCCTAGTTCCTTGTGGAAATCATGCCTAGCTCAGGGGTGGCAGTTGTGTTGAGAGATTGATAAACACAACTGGCCTATGGTTGGGTGGAACATTGCAATGAAATAACTAGTTGGGGGGAAACTTCATCTTCAAGATAAGTATTCACTGGTTATTTTAATTTTGCAATGTATTTGTTTATGAATTATTATGAATGTGTTTAATGCTTGCTAAAGATTCACGTAGCTATACTTTCCTACATTTTACATATGCATATGATTTTTGGTTTCCAATGCATTTTTCTTAAGTTCATGGAGGCTAGAAGCTTGGTTACAAAGTCAGAATGTATCTGACTCAAGCGTTTCTGCACCCCGGAATCTGCCACAGATTGCAGAAGGCGGGAGGTGGAAATCAGAAAACAAAAAAAGAAATAAGGAAAAATGTTGGTTTTCCGCACCCCTGAATCCGCAATGGAATGTGGAAGGAGGAAGGAGGAAAGAGGGAAGCCAAAGGATAAAGGTAAGTATTTTGGGATTTCTGCACCCTACATTCCACCCGCAGGATGTAGAAGGGGAAAAGTGGAAAATGAACAAATGAACAAATGGCTACATCGTAATTTGAGTTCCGCTAACTGGAGTCTTCCCGCGGAAAGTGGAAGGCAGAAAGTGGGAAGGTAAGATGAACAGTGGACGATCTACGGAGTTCCTCTTGCCACAAGCTGCATTGAGGAATGTAGAAGGCAGAAGGTGAAAGGAGAAAGTCAGAAAGGTCATGTGAATGGAGGAAAAGGATTTTCTAGCCGTGGAAGGAATCTCTTAAGGGTGGAACGACTATTACAAAATCATCTTAGCTTCAGAATGAATGATTTAGGATGTTACATGATCCATGAATGTGTCTAAATAAGAATTAATAAAGTTTCTTTACTTTGCATACCAGTCAAGTGTATGGGTACGTTACAAACTAGTATCGGGTTTCAACCTTGTCGCCTTTTGGGAGCATCTAGTTCTGCCGCATTATGGAAAACTTGTGTTAACCATAAAATTTTGTTTGGTATAAATAGTTTGTAGAAAGAAAAATACAGCGATATAGTTGACAGGTAATTTGTAAATTTTTGAGATTTTTGCATAGCTAACAATTGTGTTATGAACACACTTTTGCAAAATTGTAGTTACATCAAAAGGCATACTTCCACCTAGTGCAAGTTCGAAAAGTTGGTCTTTGTTGGACCATGAGGGTCAACACCATGAATGATGCACAAGATCCCTATGAGCTCGAGGCAGATTCCATGGGGGAGACTATATGGGTTGAGAATGCTGAAACATAATCTAATGGAAGAAGATATCAAGAGACTCCCCCATATATTGCAGCCACCATGAGAAGACTAAGGGTGGGGTTGAAAAGTTGCAGAGAAGACAAGGAAAAGATGATTAAAGCTCAGGGAGAGAAAAATAAGCTAAATGCATCCATGCTACAGAGTTCGACAGACATCGAAAGGAAGATAAACTCTGGGCATTAGACGACAAATCTAGAAAGAAGTAGGAGTAGTGCAAGAAGAAATCCCCGCAAGAGGTCCATCATCTCTAGAAAAATGTCTTCTAGTGGATCATCTGACTCTGAATAATCCATTAGGGGTTCAATTCATTCATCTCATAGGAATAAGAGAAAGATGAGTTACCAAAATAGTTCACATGGGGAATTTAAGAGGGAAAACTCTCCTACGTTTGATGGTGAGGTAAAGTCCGATCAAGAACCTGAAGCTTAGATTCTTGGGATGAGAAAGTATTTCCAAGTCCAAGACTACTCTAGAAATATGAAGGAAAGGGTAGCCATATTCAACTTAAGTGGAAGATCATCTATATGGTGGGAGCACCATAGGAAAGTGAAGAAGATCAATGAAAGAAAGATTGTGTGGAATCAGTTCAAGAAATATTTCAAGCAGAAGTACCTCTCTGATAGGTACTATGATGATACAATTAAAGAATTTCATGAGCTGAAATTAGGACAATTGAACATGGAAGAATATGCAAACAAATTCTTGGAACTGTTGAGGTATGTCAGGTATATACGAGATGATAAAGTGAAAATTTATCATTTTCTAAGTGGATTACCTTAGTCATATAAGGATAGGATTGAGTTTGATGAACCTCGAACTTTGGAAGAGGCTATAAGGAAGGCCAAGTATTGTTATGACTAGAACAAAAGAAGACATGATGTCCATAAGGCATGGGAGGAAAACAAGAAGGAGAGGTTTGACCAAAGGAAGAAAGGTTTCAAACCCTCTCACTTCCGAAATCAGCAAAGGTTGCCATCACAAGCTGTGACTAAGCCGACCAGAATGATGGGAGACAAGCCAAGAGATCCAAAGGAGCCAATAGAACCACTTCAATGTTGGGGATGTGCAGGAGACCATATGCTTAGGAACTATCTACATTGGAATGGGAATGTAATTCAAGTTCACAACATCCAAGGGGCGGAAACTATGGGTCAAGTGTCAAGGATCATCCCTAGAATCTATGCAGTGCTAGAGGACCGCTAGGAATATCATCAATCAACCGTGGTTGAAGTCGAAGGTAAGATTGTTGAGCAATCTGTTTTTTGTTTTGATTGACCCTGGATCTACTCACAGTTATATCACTCCTAAAATTGCTAAGATTTGTGGTTTAAAAAAATTAAAGCATAGAAAATCATGGTTAGTTCAACTAGCCACTGGAACCAAGATGAAAGTTAGTGAAGTGGTAGAGAAATGTCTATTAGTCATGGATGGGATATCCATTTATGTAAATTTGAATATTCTGCCACATGGTTCCTATGATATTCTCATTGGAATGGATTGGTTAGAAGCAAATAGAGTTACACTTGACTGTATAGAAAGACATTTGAATGCATGGATGAAGAAGGAAACCCAAGGGTTGTAAGGGGCATTCCAAAGGTGATTTTTTTTAGGAAGATTTCAGCAATGTAGCTGAAGAAGTTCTCCAGGAAAGGTTGTATATTGTATGAAGCCCATGTTTTAGAAGCAATGGAGAATGAAACTCCTAGGATGGAGAACTTTCATGTATAGCAAGAATTCAGGGATGTCTTTCGTGATGAGATTCTAGGACTTCCTCCAAAAAGAAACATTGATTTTACAATTAACCTTGTGTCTGGAGCAGCACTAGTGTCCAAGACATCCTATAGGATGAGCACCCAAGAATTTCTAGAGATGAAGATGCAGTTACAAGAATTGTTGGAAAATAAGTATGTCAGGCTGAGTGTGTCCCCGTGGGGAGCACTAGTTCTATTTGTGAAAAAGAAAGATGTGACACTCAGGTTATGTATTGACTATAGGTAGTTGAACAAAGTCACTGTGAAGAATAAATACCCATTACCTCGAATTGATGACCTTTTTGATTAAATGAGATGTAACACCCCAGTTTTGACCTCGTTTGCATTAAATATACATGCTACATATATTGTAAATAATCATGGTGAGGAAATAAAGGAAAAGGCCCCACCATTGATTTGGTTATGTTATGTTTTGGATTGGAATGGTCACCGATGGTATATAGGGACATACGACATATATTAAATTGTGGCATCATGTAAATGTGCATTTTAATTAAATAACCCAACCAGCTATGTTCACTGCAACTAAATTGAGAAGGGGCATGATTCCAAAGGATAAGGAGGGGGAATGCTAAACATTGAGCCATGGGGGAAAATCCATGTGTCACCACTCTCTTCACTCACCTTCCCTTGTTGCATCCAACCACCATCCTTAACTATTATGTTGTTGGTTGGAGCATCTATTCGTTGACAGAAAGACCACTACACCATGTTGCCATTCTCCCCATGCCTACACTCTCTCCATGACACGCCTCTTGGATTGCGGATGTCCTGTCCACTATCCCGATCGGGAGCTGTTCATTTTCGATAGGCTGAGCGGAGTTAAAAGGAGCCGTGATTCATTGTTTGAGGTTTCGGTTCTCCTCTTCCTCGCGGATTGCTAGCTTACGGTTGGTTCTTCCTTTCTCACAGGATTGTTAGTCTGCGGTTGGGTTCATCCTCAGGTTCACACAGGGAGTTTGTGTTTTTTTCCACCATTGTCAGACTGTGTAATGTTCTGTTAATCCATCGTGGAATTGTGGTCATGATTTCATTCACAGTTCAGTGCTTTGGCTGTGTCTTTTTCCATCACGCATAGTTTGGGAGTTTGTTCTTTTTACCCATTTTCTGCCTGTGCAAGTTCTCCAGCGATTGCATTGAGGATTGGGTGCTATGGATTCATGATTGTTTGTGGGATTTTGTTTGTTCACGATTGTTGGGCTGTGTTTTCCCTTTTTATGGTGGTATTGGTTGAAGATTGCTGTGAGTACCTACGTTTTGGTCAACTGTGTTTTTCCCCTGTAAAAGCTTGAATAACTGTTTGGCTGCTTGCATGCAGTGGTTTTGTCCTCGAACTGCATTGGAGTGGTGAATGAGGGCCTGAGGTGCTTGATAAACCTGGTGGGTTGAGAACCACACAGACAGAGCTACTGATTTGGCTTTCTTCTCCACAACCCCTAAATAGCACTGGAAGGGAGATCATGGTCTAAGGGACTGCGTTGCAGAGAAGGGACTGATTTCCTTGTGTTGGGTGTGTGTGGGTGTTCTAGAATCCAGGATGGCTCTGGTGTTGGTGTCTGTAGCTCTTCAATGAGTTCACTCGCTTAGCATTTATCCTTTCCCAGCTCCTGGATGGCCTGATAAACCCAACTTGGTTGGCTTGGCTGATCTGTTGTTCGCCTGATAAACCCAACTGTGTTGGATTGGTTGAACTATGTACCCTTGTGGTGTTGTTATCCTTGGCTATGTGTAAGCCTGTTAATTCCTTATTCCTTGGGGAATCATTCCCAGCTCGGGGGTGGCAGAATTGCTAAGAGATTAAGGAGCATGCGGGCCTATGGTTGGGTGGAATGTTGCAGCGACATAGCTAGTTGCAGAACAAGTTCTTTATAAGATAAGTATTCTTGCCTAACTTGTGTCTGCAATCATATTTATCGTTGATGAATGATGATATACATGTTAAATGCCGATCTGTATATGCATGAGTGTTGATTGATATGTTGTTTGCTTCCGCTATGTATATGAATGATCAATGCATCGTAGTATGTTTTATGTTTTTAAAGTATCATGCTTCAGCATTATGTGTATGTGTATGTTCATGTTCATGGGGCTAGATCCCCGGATGATTTGATGTATCGTAGTGTCCTCTTCGCCGATCGGAGGGTCGGGGATGTTACAGTGTGGTATCAGAGCTCTGGTTGCAGCATGGGCCTGAATGGGCTGTGAAGATGCAGTTAACAGAGGCAGGTTGCCTACTGCCCAGAAGAAACCAGGAGAAATCGGTGAAGACAAGAAAATTCACAAAATTTTCTAATTGCCAGAATGTCGGCTCATTGGAGAACTTAGTGAGAAGTTCTTCCGATGCAACGAAAAGGCTAGTCTGAAGGTCACCCGACGAGGGACAAACAACTTTGGTTTCAGAAAATTTTCTAAGTGTTTGGCCATCGGCACATTGGAAAACTTAGACAGATGGATCTCCGATGCAGATCCCGGCGGAGAAATTAGTGGGACAAATCGACGACGAAATTAGTTGGACGAATTGGCGATGATAAGTTGATCACGCCAACGATGCTTAGCTGATTGAGCACTGTCATTGCGGACGGCTAGAGGACTATCCTTCCGACGGATAGAGCCTTCGACCGCTGATGCCGCGGAGGAAAGAGGTTCTGGCAGCCGACATAGCAATTTTTTTTTGAAAATGTCTCTAAGTAACGAAATCATCGACCATCAGAAGACGTTAGTGGTTCGTGCACCCGCCGTTGCAGAATCCTAGAGAACTAGTCTTCCGACGAGGAAAATTTCCGACTACCGATGTCGATGTGCTTCAACTCGCCGATCGAAAAATAACAGTTGATTTGATAGGCGTTGGATAGGAGATGGTCGAGCTGATGAAGCGGCGGAAGAAGGTAAAAAGAAAAATTTTGAAATTTTTTTCTAAGTCCGACCATCGGCGATCAGAGGAAGATAGTTGTTTTCATCGCTGATGGTTAGACGAGGGAACTGCAGATGAACTACATCGAAAACATTTATCTGATTGCACACCCGCCGTTGCGGCAATCTAAGACACTATCCACCCGATGGATAGTTGATCCAACGGCCGATGCGGTGGAAGACAGAGGAGGAAATTTCCAAAAATTTTCTAAGTGTTGACTTCATCGGCCTTCAGGAAATGTTAGTTGTCCAGGTCGTCAATTAACATCGAAAGGAATTAGTGGTTCAAGCGTCGCCATTGCAGGAGCCTAGTGCACTAATCCTTCGACGAATACAGGTTCCGCTTATCAATGCTGTGATGGTTGTGTTTCAGTTGTCGATCGGAGGAGAATAGTCATTTTCATCGCCAAAGAATAGCAGATGGAAGAGCCGATGCGGTGGAAGACAAGGCAAGAAGAAAATTCAAAATTTTCTCTAAGACACGAGATCATTGACCATCGGGTAATGTTAGTGGATCGGATCACCGATTGGAAAAGGTTCAATGAAGGTGAATCACAGTTGCGGCTGCGTAGTCAACTATCCATCCAATACCACAATGAATAACTACTCCGATCGTCGATGAATTCCCCATGGAGACCATAGTAACTTTGTTGCCCGCTGTTGCAGCCATCTAAAGAACTGATCACCCGATGTTCTCTGAGCGCCGATGCTGCAAAAGACTAGTCGCTCCGACCGCCAAAAAAGTTGCGAGCTGTGGAATACATAGGAAGATTGTGTGTCTCCATTGTGGAAGTTGGAAGGACTAACTGTCTGTTGTGTAGGGAACTCGGTCACCGACGCAGCGGTTAGTCTATGCTAGCGTCGACAAAGTTCAAAATGATAGATGATTAAGGACCCGATTGGAAGAAAAATTTGAAGAGTATAAAGTCATTGGAAAAGTATTAATGATCAAGCCACCGATCGGACGGAATTAAAGGATCGTGAACCTGCCGTTGCGGTAGTCCAAAGCACTATCCACCCGATGGATAGTAGGACCGATAGCCGAAGGATGTCCACGGAAACCATAGGAGGAACACTTTCTGTCGTTGCGGCTGCTCAAGGGACTATGCACCCAATCAACAGTCGATCTCCTTGTCGATACAAATCGGAAGTTTAATTGGTTTGTCGCTGAAACGCTGGAAAGAAATAAGCAAACAGGCCACCGATGAACTAAGTGTTTTGACCACCAAAGAATGAGAAAGATAGTTGGGAAGAGGTCTGACTGGGCCCAAGGAGATTTGGGGTTGTCGAAGGAATTTCTTAGTAATTTTTCAAGCAGTTTTCAACTGTCTTTCAGTAGGTTTTCAGGAGATTTCAACAGACTATCCATAGTCACAGGGTTGAAAAGAAAGAGAGAAGAATTTTGTGTTTTATGAATTTCCAAAAGAGGAAGGTAAGTAGTTTTGATTTATATTAATGACATGCATCTAACAGTTTGCTACTAACACATTGCAGAAACATAGACAACTTCCAAGAGCGGTACTCCAAAAAGTACAGTGTGGTAATGCAAGAGGTGGTTTAGTCATGAGAACCCATGATGGGTATGATGCTCAGGATTCTTGCAAGCGAGCAAAAGATGCCATGGGAGAAAATGTCTGTAATGGAAATGATGACATAGAGTCTAATGGAAAGAGGTTTCAGGGGACACCGTCTGAGGTTGCAACCACCATGAGAAGCTTGGTTAAAGCCCAGGAAGAGAAACATCAGTTGAATGCTGCCATATTACAGAGTTTGACAGACTTGCAGAAAAAGATAGATTTTGGACGAGGTACATCAAGGCCAGAAGGCAGTAAGAGCAGCACTAGGAGAAGGAGAAGGACTTCTAGTGGATCATCTAATTTTGAAGAATCCAACGGGGATACAAGTTCATCTTCTCATAAAAGGAAAAGAAGAAGGCACCATAGGGATCGCTCTCGAGATGAATTTAAGAAAGCTAAACCTCCTACATTTGATGGTGATATAAAGACGGGACAAGAAGCTGAAGCTTGGCGTCTTGGTATAAAGAAGTACTTTCAAGTGCAGGATTATTCAGGAAACATGAAGGCAAGAGTTTCCATATTCAATCTGAATGGACGAGCATCCATTTGGTGGGAACACTTCAAGCAAGTAAAGAGGATCAGTGAAAGGAAACTGAAGTGGAAATAGTTCAAGAAGTATTTCAGGCAAAAATACCTCTTTGACAGGTATTATGATGACAAGATCAAGGAGTTCCATGAGCTAAGATTGGGACAACAAACCATGGATGAATATGCAAATAAGTTATTGGAATTGTTGAGGTATGTCTGGTACATCAAAGATGAAAAAGTGAAGGTCCAACAGTTTCTAAGTGGATTTCCTCAAGCTTACAAAGATAGAATTGAGTTCTATGAACCGAGAACTCTCAAAGAAGCAATAAGAAAGGCTAAATATTGCTATGAGCAAAGCAAAGGTAAACCTGATTACCATAAGGCATGGAAGGACAAGAAGAACGAGAAGTTTGACCAAAGGAGGAAAGGTTTCAAACCTTCTAGGTTCAGGAATCAGCAGAAGCAGCCATCCCAAGCTGCGAGTAATCCAGTTGGAATGACAAGTGGAAAGCCTAAAGAGCCACATCAGAATAAAGGTCCACTAAAATGTTGGAAATGTGAAGGACCCAACTTACGCAGATATTGTCCACTTGAGAATGAAAGTGCAAGGCCAGCTTATAACATTCAGGAAGCAGAAACAGTGGGTCAGGTAGCAAGGGCAGTCCCTAGAAATTATGCAGCCCTGGAGGACCACCAGGAAGATCACCAGTCAACTGTGGTTGAAGTTGCAGGTAAGATTATTGAACAATCTGTTTCTATTTTGATTGACCTTGGTTCTACTCACAGTTATATCACTCCTAGGGTAGTGGAGATTTGTGATTTTAAGAAGGTAAAGCATAGAAAACCTTGGTTAGTTCAGCTAGCCACTAGGACTAAGAGAAAGGTCAGTGAAGTGGTAGAGAAATGTCCATTGGTTATGAATGGATTGATCACCTGTGTGGATCTGAATGTTCTACCGCTTGGTTCCTATGATGTTCTCATTGGAATGGATTGGTTAGAAGCTCATAGAGTGAAGCTTGACTGTTACAACAAGACTTTTGAATGCACGGATGAGGAAGGAAACCCGGTAGTGGTGAAAGGTATTCTGAAGGTAATTTTAGTAAGGCAATTTTCAGCAAAGCAGTTGAAGAAGTTCTGTAGGAAAGGTTTCCAGTTGTATGCAGCTCATATTCTGGAACCAACAGGAGATGAAACTCCTAGGTTGGAGGAATATCAAGTGTTACAGGAATTCAAGGATGTGTTTCCTGATGGGATTCCAGCGCTTCCTCCAAAGAGGGACATTGATTTCACCATCGAACTTGTGCCAGGAGCGGCACCAATGTCCAAGACACCCTATAGGATGAGTACACCGAAGATTCTAGAATTGAAGATGCAACTGCAAGAGTTGTTGGAAAAGAAGTATATCCGACCGAGTGTGTCTCCTTGGGGAGCACCGGTTCTATTTGTGAAGAAGAAAGATGGTACACTCAGGTTATGTATTGATTACAGTTAGTTGAACAAGGTTATTGTGAAGAATAAATATCCTTTTCCTAGATTGATGACCTCTTTGATCAAATGAGAGGAGCAAAGATATTTTCCAAGATTGACTTGAGGTCTGGTTACCATTAGGTGAGAATCAAGGATGAAGACATTCATAAGACAGCCTTTAGGACAAGGTATGGGCACTATGAGTTTGTAGTGGTACCATTTGGTCTCACCAACGCACTAGCTACATTCATGTGCCTCATGAACAGTGTCTTCAGTAAATATTTGGACAAGTTTGTTCTTGTTTTCCTTGATGACATTCTTGTTTATTCTAAGAATGAGGTGGAGCATGAAGAGCATTTGAGATTGACATTGCAAGTGCTCAGAGAACATCAGCTATATGGAAAATTGAGCAAGTGTGACTTATACACAGATAGAATTCAGTATTTGGGCCACATTATCTCATAAGAGGGTATATCTGTAGACCCTGAGAAGATTGAAGCCATTGTGAATTGGCCTACTCCAAGAAATCTGACAGATGTAAGATATTTTATGGGACTTGCAGGATACTACAGGAGATTCATTGAGGGATTTTCCAAGGTTGCACATGTCATCACTTCTTCACAAAAGAAGGGGATAAAATTCGAATGGACTTCGAAGTGTGAATAGAGCTTCCAGCGGTTGAAGAATCTTCTCACCAGTGCACTAGTATTGAAAGTTGCAGATCCAGAGAAATATTTTGTGGTATGTACCGATGCATGTGGACAAGGGCTTGGAGGAGTCCTTATGCAGGACAACCACGTGATATGTTACGAGTCAAGAAAGCTAAAGGAACATGAGAATAACTATGCCACTCATGACCTAGAGCTTGCAGCCATAATGCATGCTCTCAAGATGTGGAGGAATTACTTGATGGGTAGGAGATTTGAGCTTAGGATAGACCACTGTGGTCTAAAGTATTTGTTTGAGCAGCCTACTCTGAATGCTAGGCAAGCGAGATGGCTGGAATTTTTATGTGAGTTTGGTTTCGAAATCAAGCACATAAAAGGAAAAGAAAACAAGGTAGTTGATGCACTTAGCAGGAAGGTACATGAAATGCATGTGGCATCTCTTAGTATTTGCCAATCAGATTTGAGGCAGCAGATTGTTAATCATGTTGCTGGAGATGAATTGTATGAGCAGGTAAAAGACAAATTGCAGCAGCAAAGTCTTGAGAAGAAGTATGAAGGATATAAATTGGAAGAAGATGGACTTCTTACTTATAAAGGCAGAATTTATATTCCGAATGTAGCATATTTGAGGAGAGTTGTTATGGATGAAATCCATCAAGCTCCGTATTCTGGTCACCTAGGATATCAGAAGACAATTGCTACAGCTAGAAAGCAGTACTTTTGGCTAGGAATGAAAAAGGACATGGCTGAGTACATTTAAAGGTGCATGGAATGTCAACAGGTAAAGGTTGAGGATCAACATCCAGCAGGTTTGTTGCATCCTTTGCCAGTTCTGGAATGGAAATGGGAAGTTATTTCCATGGATTTTATCACAGGATTTTCGATGACTTGGAGACAACATTATTCCATCATGGTTGTGGTAGACAAGTTGTCAAAAGCAGCACATTTTTACCAGTGAAGTCTACGCATAAGACTAATGACATTGCAAATATTTTCATGAAGGAGATTTTCAAATTGCTTGGATTGCCGAAGGCAATAGTTTCTGACAGAGATGTCAAGTTCACTTCCAATTTTTGGAAGGGGTTGTTTGTGGATTTGGGTACAAAGCTAAACTTCAGCACTGCATACCATCATCAAATAGATGGGAAGATAGAGAGAGTTAATCAAGTGCTTAAAGATATGCTTCACATGTATGTGATGGACAAACCAACCAAGTGGGAAGATTACTTACACTTGGTAGAGTTTGCTTATAACAATGGATAGCAAGCATCCTTGGGGATGAGTTCGTATGAAGCTTTGTATGGAAGAAGGTGTAGGACACCAGTGACTTGGGATTACCATATGAATAGGGTTGTGCTTGGACCAGAATTGCTCAAGGAAATGGAGCAAGAGGTTGTAAAGATTAGGCAGAATTTGAAAGTAGCACATGACAGATAGAAAAGCTATGCAGATAAGCATAGAATGAACAGGGAGTTCAGTGTTGGGGATCATGTTTACCTCAGAGTGAAAGAAAAGAAAAGTTTCTTGAAGCTTGGAAGTTGTGCCAAGATGTCACCTAGATATTGTGGACTGTTTGAAGTGCTTGAAAGAATAGGGCCTGTTGCATATAGACTTGCATTGCCTGCTAGTACTAGAGCTCATAATGTTTTTCATGTTTCTTTGCTTAAAAAATATGTACATGATCCTAACCATGTGATAAATTGGGATGTGATTTGGGTGGAACCTGAGGGAGAGTTCCAAATCGAGCCAATGCGCATCCTTAACAGGAAGGTCACAATGCTCCGGAACTGAGCCATAGGGAAAGTAAAGGTGCAATGGGAGCACTACGGACCTGAAGAGGCTACGTGGGAGCTGGAGGATTCCATGCGATTGGCACATCCATTTTTGTTCAATCCTGCGGAACATTGAGGCGGTACCAATGTAGCCGCTTTTGTTCAAATTTTGTAAAGCACTGAGGATAGTGCTATTGAAGGGGGAGGGGAATGTAACACCCTGGTTTTGACCCTGTTTACATTAAATATACATGATACATATATTGTAAATAATCATGGTGAGGAGCTAAAGGCAAAGGCCCCACCATTGATTTGGTTATGTTATGTTTTGGATTGGAATTTTCACCGATGGTATATTGGGACATACGACATATATTAAATTGTGACATCATGTAAATGTGCATTTTAATTAAATAACCCAACCAGCTATGTTCATTGCAACTAAATTGATAAGGGGCATGATTCCAAAGGATAAGGAGGGGGAATGCTGAACATTGAGCCATGGGGGAAAAGCCATGTGTCACCACTCTCTTCACTCACCTTCCCTTGTCGCATCCAACCACCATCCTTAACTGTTTTGTTGTTGGTTGGAGCATCTATTCACTGACAAAAAGACCACTACGCCACGTTTCCATTCTCCCCACGCCTACACTCTCTCCACGACGCGCCTTTTGGATTACAGATGGCCTACCCACTATCCCGATCAGGAGTTGTTTGTTTTCCCCGGGCTAAGCGGAGTTAAAAGGAGCCATGATTCATTGTTTGACGGTTTGGTTCTCCTCTTCCTCACGGATTGCTAGCTTGCGGCTGGTTCTTCCTTTCTCATGGGATTGTTAGTCTGCGGTTGGGTTCATCCTCAAGTTCATGCAGGGAGTTTGTGTCTTTTTCCACCATTGTCAGACTACGTAATGTTCTGTTAATCCATCGTGGAATTGTGGTCATGATTTCATTCATAGTTCTGTGCTTTGGCTGTGTCTTTTTCCATCATGCATAGTTTGGGAGTTTGTTCTTTTTCCCCATTTTCTTCTTGTGCAAGTTCTCCAGCGATTGCATTCATAGTTCTGTGCTTTGGCTGTGTCTTTTTCCATCATGCATAGTTTGGGAGTTTGTTCTTTTTCCCCATTTTCTTCTTGTGCAAGTTCTCCAGCGATTGCATTGAGGATCGGGTGCTGTGGATTCATGATTGTTTGTGGGTGTTGTTTTCCCACGATTGCTGAGATGTGTTTTCCCTTTTTATGGTGGTATCAGTTGAAGATTGCTATGAGTACCTACGTTCTGGTCGACTGTGTTTTTCCCCTGTAAAAGCTTGAATTAGTGTTTGGCTACTTGCATGTAGTGGTTTTGTCCTTGGACTGCAGTGGAGTGGTGAATGAGGGCCTAAGGTACTTGATAAACCTGGTGGGTTGAGAACCACACAGACAAAGCTACTGAGTTGGATTTCTTCTCCACAACCCCTGAATAGCACTGGAAGGGAGATCAGGGTCTGAGGGACTGCGTTGCAGAGAAGGGACTGATTTCCTTGTGTTGGGTGTGTGTGGGTGTTCTAAAAGCCAGGCTAGCTCTACTGTTGGTGTCTATATCTCTTCAATGAGTTCACGAGCTTAGCATTTAGCCTTTCCCAACTCTTGGATGGCCTAATAAACCCAACTTGGTTGGCTTGGATGATCTGTTGTTCACCTAATAAACCCAACTGTGTTGGCTTGGTTGAATTGTGTACCCTTGTGGTGTTGTTATCCTTGGCTATGTGTAATCCTGTTAGTTCCTTATTCCTTGGGGAATCATGCCCGACTTGAGGGTGGCAGCGTTGCTGAGAGATTAAGGAGCACACGGGCCTATGGTTGGGTGGAATGTTGCAGCGACGTAGCTAGTTGCGGAACAAGTTCTTTATAAGATAAGTACTCTTGCCTAACTTGTGCCTGCAATCATATTTACCGTTGATGAATGATGATATGCATGTTAAATGTTGATCTGTATATGCATGAGTGTTGATTGATATGTTGTTTGCTTCCGCTATGTATATGAATGATCAATGCATCGTAGTATGTTTTATGTTTTTAAAGTATCCTGCTTTAGCATTATATGTATGTGTATGTTCATGTTCATGGGGCTAGATCCCCGAATGATTTGATGTATCGTAGTGTCCTCTTCGCCAGTCGGAGGGTCAGGGATGTTACATGAGAGGAGAAAAAATATTTTCAAAGATTGACTTGAGGTATGGTTACCATCAGGTAAGAATCAAATAGGGAGATATTCATAAGACAACCTTTAGAACTAGGTATGGGCACTATGAGTTTGTGGTGGTACCATTTGGTCTCACAATTGCACTAGCTACATTCATGTGTCTCATGAATAATGTTTTTAGTAAGTATCTGGACAAGTTTGTTCTTGTCTTCCTAGAGGACATTCTTATTTATTCTAAGAATGAAGAAGAGCATGAAGAACATCTGAGAATGACATTGAAATTGCTAAGAGAGCATAAGTCATATGCAAAGTTGAGCAAATGTGAATTTTAGAAATATAAAATCCATTATTTGGGTCACATTATATCAAATGAAGGAATATATATGGACACTGAGAAGATTGAAGCCAATATGAATTGGCCAACTCCAAGAAATGTGACAGATGTGAGATCTTTTATGGGACTTGCCGGGTACTACATGAGGTTCATTGAAGGATTCTCCAAGGTCTCACATTCAATCAATTCCTTGCAAAGGAAGGGGATAAAGTTTGTATGGACACCAAGATTCGAGGAGAGCTTCCAATTGTTGAAGAATCTTCTCACAAGTGCACCAATTTTGAAAATTGCAGACCCAAAAAAGGAATTTATCGTGTGTACTGATGCATGAAATCAAGGACTTGGAGGAGTTCTTATGCAAGACAACCGCGTGGTATGCTGTGAGTCAACAAAGTTGAAGGAACATGAGAAGAACTATGCTACTCATGATTTAGAACTTGCAGCCATAGTACTTTCTCTCAAGATGTAGAGGCATTACTTAATGGGAAGAAAATTTGAGCTAAGGACAGACCATTGTGGCCTAAAATACTTGTTTGATCATCCAACTTTAAATTCTAGACAAGCTAGATGGTTGGAATTTTTGTGTGAATTTGATTTTGAAATCAAACACATAAAGGGAAAACAAAACAAGGTGGCTGATGCACTCAGCCGGAAGGTACATGAAATGCATGTGGCATCTCTTAGTATTTTCCAATCAGATTTGAGGCAACGGATTATTAACCATATTGTTGAGTAGAAATGTACATACACATGAAGGACAATTTGCAATAGCAAAGCCCTGAAAGGAAGTATGAGGGATATAAATTGGAAGAAGATCAACTTCTTACTTATAAGAATAGAGTTTATATTCCAAATGTAGCAGACTTGAGGAGAATTGTTATGGATGAGATCCACCAAACTCCATATTCTGGTCACCCAGGATATCATAAAACAATTGCTACAACCAGAAAGCAGTATTTTTGGCCAGGAATGAAAAAGGACATTGCTGAGTATATTTCTAAGTGCATGAAATGTCAGCAGGTGAAGGTTGAGAATCAACATCCGACAGGTTTATTGCAACCTTTACTAGTTCTAGAATGGAAATTGGAAGTCATTTCCATGGATTTTATTATAGGATTTCCAATGAATATGAGACGACATGATTCCATCATGGTTGTGGTGGACAAATAAAGAAAGGAATCACATTTTATACCGGTTAAGTCCACATATAAATCTTATGCCATTACAAAAATTTTCATGAAGGAAATTTTAAGATTGCATGGATTGCCTAAGGCAATAATTTTTGACAGAGATACCAAGTTTACTTCTAATTTTTGGAAGGGTGTGTTTGCAGATTTGGGTACAAAGCTGAACTTTAGCACCACCTACCATCCTCAAACTGATGGGAAAACAGAGAGAGTGAATCAGGTGCTTGAAGACATGCTTCGCATGTATGTAATAGACAAACCAACCAAGTGGGAGGATTATTTACACTTGGTATAATTTGCATATAATAATGGACAACAAGCATCATTGGGATTGAGTCCATATGAGGCCTTATATGGAAGAAGGTGTAGGACACCAGTGACTTGGGATAATCTAGTGAACATGATTGTGCTTGGTCCAAAATCGCTTAAGGAAATGGAACAAGAGGTTGCAAAGATCAAGAAGAACCTGAACGTAGTCCAATATAGACAGAAGAGCTATGCAGATAAGCATAGAGTTTACAGGGAGTTCAGTATTGGGGATCATGTTTATCTTAGAGTGAGGACAAGGAAGAGTTCCTTGAAGCTTGGGAGTTGTTCTAAGTTGTCACCTAGATATTGTGGGCCATTTGAAGTGCTTGAAATAATAGGGCCAGCCGCATATAGACTTCAATTTCCTGCTAATACTAGAGCTCATAATTTTTTTCATGTTTCTTTGCTTAAGAAATATGTACATGATCCTAACCATGTGATTAATTGGCATGTGATCCAGGTGGAACCCGAGGGAGAGTTCCAAACTGAACCATTGTGCATCCTCAACAAGAAGTTCACCATGATCCAGAACAAAGCTGTTGGATAGGAAAAGGTGCAATGGAAGCACTACGATCCTGATGAGGCTACGTGGGAGTTGGAGGATGCCATGAAAGTGGCACATCCATTTTTGTTCAATTTTGTAGAGCACTGAGGACAGTGCTAATGTAAGGGGAGGGGAATGTAATACCCTGGTTTTGACCCCATAATATTAAAATTGTACATGATGTAAATATTGTTATTAAATCATGGCGAGGAGCTCAAGGCCAAGGCCCTACCATCGATTTGGTGTTTTTTGTATCGACGATCAATATCGATTCCAATGGTTATAGTGTTAGTCAAGCACAATATATTTTGAATATATCATGTAAATATGAAATTTAATAAAATACCCACAACTATCTATGCATTGCAACGAAAGAGATGGGGGCATGATTTCACAAGTAATAGGGAGGGGAGTTATTCAAACCCCTGAGCCAATAAGGTTAAGCAAGATTTCGATGAGAGAACCCATAAAATATCAACTACCCTTTTTTCCCTCTGCACTCAATCATTCAATTCTTCCAGAATTTGGTTGAGGCAGTTAATGCCTTGGGCAGAAAAAGGCATCGCAGTCGATCTCGTGCCTGAGAAAACCTACATCCTGGGGAAACCCATATTCTTGCTTCTGGGGCAAGAAATTAGAAGAATGTGTGCCCATTCCATACTCATCATTCATCGAGAATTATTCATTATTATTCGTTCTTCGTCGTTCACGGATGGGGGGTATCATCCCACATGTGCAACAAGAGCTAGCAAAGGTGTTAGTTTCTCGTTGTGCAATGTATCTCTTCATCTATCCTTGGCTAGAACCTTGTTTTTATCTATTACAAAGTGGTATGTAACCCTGGTTATCTGTGTTACCAAGTGGAACCCTGTTTTGTTGTGCCACCTTGTGGTTTGTTGTTATGCGTACCATGGTTTGGTTCTGAACTATATGCAAAAATTAGGAGTGGAAGAGACGCAGAATTAGATTGATAAACCTAGTGTAGAGAGGAACCTCACGAAAAGATAAGAGTGGCCGGTGAATCTTCTATGCACAACCTGAGGAGCATTGGAAGGGAAGGTATGGCCCGAGGGACTGTGTAGTAGAGAAGGGGATACTTCCTTTTGTTGGGTGTGTAGGTATTGTGGATGTCAAGCTAGATAGATCTTATGGAGGCCTCCCTAGCTCTGTGAATGAGATCACTAGCTTAACAATTCTTCCTTTCCACTTCCTTAGCAGCTTGATAAACCCAAACTCTATTAGTTGTATTGGTTAAGTCTTGACATGCATTTGGCCAGGTGTGAATCATTGCCTGAGTAGGCTGATAAACGCAACAGTGTGTTGGATTGGCTGAACAACCTGATAAACCCAATTGTTAGTGGGATTGGCTGGACCTTAATGTGAATATTGACTATGTGTGAGTCACTGCCTTAGCATACTGATAAACCCAACGGTGTGTTGGCTTGGATGGACATCCTGATAAACCCAACTATAGGTTGGCTTCATTGTGTTTTGATGTGTTCTGACTATGTGTGAGCCTGTTGCTCCCTAGTTCCTTGTGGAAATCATGTCCAGCTCGGGGTTGACAGTTGTGCTGAGAGTTTGATGAACACTAGGGATAATTTTAGGGGCGAATTTCAGCCTAGTGGGCTATTTTTCCATGTTTTTCTCCCAAAAAAGATTCGCCATTTTGCATTTTTTGAAGCCCTATTTTTCCCAATTTTGATGGGGTAAACTTTTTTCACCCTAAAAATCGTCAAATTATTATATAAACGATATAAAATCCTTGGAAATGAAAATATTTTTTGAAAAATATTGCCAATCATTTGATAGTTGGCGTTTTAAAAATTGGTAATATTCGCCAACATTTATACACTTTTAAATAAGTATGGTTCCTTAAAATCATCCCTGATGAACACAACTGGCCTATAGCTGGGTGGAAGGTTTCCACGACATAGCTAGTTGCAGGACAACTTCATCTTCAAGATTTGTATTCGCTAGTTATTTAAATTTTGCAATGTATTTGTTTAGGAATTATTATGAATGTGTTGAATGCTTGGTAAAGATTCAAGTAGATTTTACTACTATTATACTTTCCTGCATTTTACATCTACATATGATTTTGGGTTTCCAATTCATTTTGCTTTAGTTGATGGAGGCTAGAAGCTTGGTTATAGAGTCAGAATGTATCTGACTCAAGCGTTCTTGCAAGGCAGAAAACGGGAAGGTAATATAAACAATTGACGATCTACGGAGTTCTGCCTTCCGCAAGCCGCATTAAGGAATGCGGAAGGTAGAAGGTGAAGGTCAGAAAGGTCCTGTGAAGGATGGAAAGGAATTTTCTAGCTGTAGAAGGAATCTGTTAAGGGTGGAATGACTATTATAGAAACATCTGAGCTTCAGAATGAATGATTTAGGATGTTACATGACCCATGACTGTTTCTAAAGAAAAAGAAATAATTTTTCTTTACTTTGCATATCAGTCAGGTGTATGGGTACGTTACATTTATGTCTATTTTTCCCCATTCTGAGGTTGTAATGCAACACTAATCTTCAGAATGCTAAATAGGTAATAGAAGTGGGAAAAGATAGGTTTCTGTTTTATATTTGTTTTTTTAGGTTGTGATTGGAATTCCTTAGCAAGTTTTGTTTGTTAATTCGATAATATCATGATTATGTGCTTGAGAATACTTTGTAATTTGGGTGAAGTTCAACTTATATCTTAAAGTATTAAGTAATTTTTATCATTTGTGTATCTTACTTTTAAGTAATTTTGAGGATTTAACTCCTAGAAGAATGGAGCAAGCAAACTCACTGTGACCTGCAAGAGTTGATTTTTTTTATATGAAACCACATTAGAATGAGATTACAGAGTTTAAACTTTTGCAGAAAATAAAATCCTATCTAGAGACAAGGTTTTAGGAGTGGCTCAAAAGTATTAAGACATTTTGCATACTAACATCAAACCCTAGAGATTCATAATACAATACTAAGGATTTAAGACTAAAATATTTGAACTATAAGCCAAAAAGCAAGGCTTAAATATATATTCTAAGAACATCAACTTCCCTTGTCAAAGTCCTTTCTGGAAAACATTGCCATTGTCAGGTCCCTTAGATGCATATTTACCTTGTCTCAATCAAAATTTAACGATAATGATTTATTGAAAGAATATCCCATTCTATCTCATCCTGCCTTTTTATGATGACGTATTGGTGCTCAACCTACCTCCTTATGATGATATCTAGGTGTTCATCATGTCTCCTTATGATGATGCCTTGGTATTTGTACTTGAGGAATTTTCAGCAGATTTTACGGGTCTAATCCCTACACTATTGTTATTCCTATTCTCTAACGCTTGACCGACTAAAATAGCGTAGGAATCCCGCCAATATGATCCTTGTCTGGCTGCGAGAAATGAATGATTGGCATGGGCATTGGGCTTTAGAGTATCGTTTCTACAGACATGATAAACTCTAGCGTGCAACCGATTTAGAGGATAGTAGTGTTTGTAAAAAATGGCCAATGCCTTCTTGTTGCTGCCTTTTGCAGATTCATTGCCATAACTGAAAACACCAACGATTTGTGGCATGTCTCTGGAATGGAATACATCGGCTGAAAAACTGGCCTTAAAAGCCATTTTTAATGGATTTTGAAGCTTGAACTTTAACCCTTGTAAGGATGGGCCGAGAGCATATAGAGATCAATACGGAGACCAAAGTATGTGTTTGGGCACATCACACACTCATTTGTCCCAACCAGTCGTGACTTTCTGCCAAACATTTCTAGTTATAAGAATTCTAAGACTAATATAGAGTTCTAAAGATTGTTTGGTGGTGGTGGTAGGTCGTTGAGTGGGAGTATTGTAGAGTATGGATATGACATATAATTGGGATGTTTGCAAGTGGTAATTTACTTGTGTTATTATATTTTCTTATTATTATTGACAAGGGGGATTTTCAGTATCCATCCTAACGGGCTTATGGAAATGCTAAGGAAATCCCATGGTGTTTTAGGTTCATTTGATATGTAGGTTGGATTGCCATTTTTTTGTTTTTCTTCTGGGTATTTGTGATATAGGGTTGTTTTTGCTCAATTGTGTGTGAATTGTGTGTTGTAGCAGTTGAGTGTACCATGCAAAGAAATGGTACAAGAGCCTCCTTTGTAGTGATTGTTGTAATAAAAAAAAGGAAAAATCCACAGAAACAACAGAGAAAAAGAAGTTGGAGAAGAAGAAGCAATCTTTGTAAGTTACAACATTTTGAATATGACTGCTTATTTTTCTTTGGTTTTTTCTTGTGTATTTGACAGTCCAGCTTCTCACCCAGGTATTACAACAAATAACACAAAACCTAGTCTCTTCTCTGCAATAATTATTCCTATCTTAAATCTGCTATGGCTTATCCATTTCTTATGTTGTTATGTTGTCTCTTTTTGTAAGGTGATTGGCGGACATTATGCTCTAACCTCTGTAACTTTTTTTTATCAACTTCATGGATGTTACATGGTGATCGCCAATGAACGGTAAGTCCTTAATCTACGAGTGGAAGTTGAGATAGGGTTTAATCCCTACAGGTTCCTTCCCATTGATTTGATCGTTTACCCTTGATTTTTGTCTATTGCAAGAGAACTATGTTTCTTGGGTTGGATCGTTAACATGGTATCTATTCCCATTTTGGTGGTAATTTACACCGTACTATGTCGATTTTTCTTAACGAAATGCATTTGTATTTTTCTTCCAAATCCTTAAAACCACAAACTCTGGTTGAAAGTGCAACTACTATGCATCATCAAACAAATCTAATGATCCTGGTATAGATGACCAAGTTTTGGTTCAGCAAGGTTTACATTTTGAGCTCATAATCTCTCTAACTAAGCTACACTCTACGTCACTTCAAAGTTTATTTTAGAAACAAGAACAATAGTTCCTTTATAATCTTTATATAGATGATATCATCTATTTTTTTTTACTATGTAATGTTATTTTACTTATTTTGAAGTATTGAATGATACAATTGCATGACTACTTAACATGATTTCCTATTTACACCTAGTTATTTTTATGCTTAGATTTTTTTTAAGGCATGGCATGGTCACTAAATAAAATATGTGTGGAGCATTCTTTTACTCTGTAAGATGTTAGAATGTTAGTACTCCAGAATAACTCAATACTGAATACAAAGTATACTCTTTAAGTTAAGAAATTGAGTATATACCTTCTCAGTTGTTAGATGGTTGAAATTATTTTGTTTATTTTCATGGTATAAATTATGACGTATCATTTCTTATTTGTTCTAGTTTATATTAATCTAACTCCCTTTTATTTATTTTCATGGTAGAAATCACGACTTATCATTTTTTACTTGTTCTAGTTTATATTAATCTATCTCCCTTGTATAATGAGAAAGTTTTTATGGTAGGAACGGTGACTTCATATTTTTTACTTGTTTTCATGGTAATATACTAAAATTTAAAGTAATTAATCATGTTAAAATTGATAACATGCATTTAATACAATAATAATATTATCAAAATGTTAACAAAGTAATTTAGTATATTAATGGATTTTTGCATCATGAATATTGATCTTCAAATTCTTTTACAAACTATTTGTATCATGGATATTAATTTTCCATTTAACTATTTGTATTATGGTTATGAGCTTCAAACTGTGTTTGATTTAAGTATTTAAAATACAAATTGGAATTGACTCTAATAAAATATTTATGTATATTGTCGTATTTATTTAAAGATAGATAGAGAGGAATCTATTGGACTTAAAGGTAAAGAGGGAGAGATTGGACTTATTGGCAACTTTGGAAAGTAGATAATAGATTGGAGATAGAATACGATAACATGGAAGAATTGACAACTTTGGAAAGTCGATCATGGATTGGAGATAAAACATAAGAGGTGCTTTAAGACATAATTGTGTAATTTCACTTCATGAATCTTTCCAAAAATGGATATTTTAGACCAATACTATGAACACTATCAATTTGTAGTCTTAAATTAGCCTCATTCTCTTGGGTAAGGTAAAATTAGTCATGCTGCCTCATATTCCAATTACTTTTTAATGAGATGACAATTTAGATTTAATAATCAACTAAGTAATATTATTAAAAAATAGAAAACATAATGCTCCATATATTCAAATCTTTTCGGTTACTTCATATCAACACAATACATTCATTCCCATAACCATTTAACTCTATGTATTCAACATGAAGATGTCCAATAATCCTAGAACCCATAAAACTTGATATCTTGTTTCAATTTATTTAAATCCAAATGAAACACAAGAGGTTGACATGTAGTATTTTTGGTAGATAGAAGCCTTCACAGGCTCCACACAAGGAAATACTATTTTATTAGCTACATGATCAAACAAATACATTACATGATTATTTATATCGTATATAACATTTTTTTAATTATTTATAATACATTGTTTGTTTGTTAGGATAGTTAACACTAATGCATTTTAAGTTGAACGATGTTAAAACAAGAAAATTATAAATGAGCCCCCATTTACTTTTACACACCTCACATTTATCGTATAAGGAAGTCTTCATTTAAAAATTATGATAGGGAGGGCATTCTCTCTCTATATAATTCTATTTATGACAGCGCGCCAAGTCTTCGATCGACGCTCGTCGATAGGCATTGGCAGACTCTAGAATCTTGTGGACCAGCTGTTGGCCGCGTGATATTCTTAAACTGGTGGCTGGTGGCCTGTCTCATCACACCATGAAACCTCTTTACCACGCCCTGCGACATCCTTCGAGAATTCAACTCCTTTCTAAATAGGCGTGCACCACATGACCTACTGATCACGCAGAGTTATGGTGGTGCTGGCGGGTTAGCAAGTGTCCCTTTTGACTGCGCATGCAAAGGAATTCTTACGTGGATACTATCACTTCATTTCCATCGCCATCGTCATCGCCATCGCCATCACCGATCGAGCAGGTAGCTAGAGTTATTGATGTCAAGTCTGTGGAGTACCGTCAACGCCAATGCTGGATGCGCCTACATATTGAAGCTAAGTGGTTACTTGACTAGACAAGTATCAAAACATTGGTATCTTTTCATGATTTCCAGAATGATTAATCGATTTTTATAGATATCAAGGATCTCCATGGATGACTAAACTAATCGTTAAACTATTGGTTGGTTGAGTGAGTTGTGGTATATAAAAATTATTATTTTTAATTATTTTATAAAATAAATGTTTGTCACCAAAACAACATAATATGGAGGACATGTTATAATATTTTTACTTAACAAAACAATAAAAAAATACAAAACTGAATTATTTACAAAAAAAAATGTTGGTTGTGAACATGGTTTTAAAAACATGTGCAAGACCTTTTGAACAACCCATGGTTTTATTGTACATGGTTTAGGAGGGCATTGCAAGACCTCCTAAGCAACCCATGGTTTTATTGTACATGGTTTAGGAGGTATTTGCAAATGGTTTTTAGACCATGTGCAAGGCCTCCTAAACAACCCATGGTTTTAGGAGGACCTTGCATATTATATATAGATGTATCTTTTGGTCCATAACTTTTCTGATGTAAATGTTGGCTATAAATATTATGAGGGAGATGTTGTAACGTTCATGTAAATGTCAGCTATAAATATTATTTCCGATTATGAGGGAGATGTTGTAAGGTTATGTACAAGGTTCCTCATATAAAAGTCCGTTATAAATATTTACTTTTTTACTTCTATTTACTTATGATATAGATTTTGTGCGTAAATATTTTTTTAGCCCATTAAAATAAAAATGTATATACTTTAGACATGCAATGATTTTCAATTATTTTAATTATGCATACAATTTAAGTTGCAGGTTGCAGTGGAGGAAAACTAGGAAGCAGAGGCGAGATGAATATAAATCTTCATTTCAGCAGCCTCTTGTTCCACCTGTAAGTGTAATCACCATCTCATCCAACACTAAAGTGGGTTGTCGAACAATCAAAGCGTGTAGTGTAGAAAGCAACTTTGTATAATATGGCTATTGACCTTAATATCATTATGATGTAAAGAGATATATCTTTATATGACATAGATAGATATAACTTGGGAGAGCTCTCACGTGCTAGCGATTTGACTATAAATGATGTGTTGATTCTAAGAGGTGTTGTCCATATTTAGAGCAGGAATACTAAAGGTTTTGACCTTTCTCTATGTATTGCTTTTGTTTTTGGGACGTTTTAGATTTTAGATTTTTATTTCACATCCACCAGAAAAACTAATCTATGATGAACTCATGGCATTGGTGGAGTTATATCTACCTGTTATCTTTCAGCTTTGATCAGCTTCAATTTTTTTCTTCATGTCGAGATTGATTCCGTTCTTTTCTATAATAAGCGGAGCGGAGATGAGATTTGATTTGCAGATATTTTATTATCGCTATCATATTCTCCTTCAATTCCTTCATTGTGGGAGACAAATAGATTAATGTATCGTCCTCTAATAACTAACACATCACCTCAACTAATAAACTGGTAGGATCTCTTTCGATTTTGTTCCAAGATATCAATAGCACATGACGAACTCAGTGCGTTTTTTAAGTCTTGGTAAATGTGACATTTCTCTCCAATCTAGAGCATTGACAAACGTTAGTATACTGCCAATTATCTTCTCCATTAAATATTGGTTTCCCAGACATATTTTCCAACTATGAAATCACGCGGCTATTTTCTTTGTGAGCTAATTTCTCTAAAAATACACTATATTACTTTCTCAATACGTGGCAAATAAAATGACTGGCAGCTCAGCTCTGATGACGTCCATTTTTTACTCAAAGCCTCCTTTATTTGTGATCTCATGAGATCTCTTTTGGCTACTTTAGAATTTATGCCTTGATTTTATACTTAGTGTGGTGGCACATCTTGTCACATGCTTCTCTCCATTTTTGACACATACAAACTCCGTGAACATCATTTTATGGCACTGGATGATGCCGTTAGATATAATGGACGGTCATGATAACGTTTATCATGCCTATGCCTATGATAGCAACTTTATAAGAATCGACGACGAGTTCGATCCTTTTCATTTACAAAATGTCAACATGTCAAACATAAAACACACATTAAACCTTTTGTTAAAACATATTAAAACGTTTGCCTAAAGATCTTCAAATGATCACAACAACTCCTCAAATGACTTTGACCTCGGTAGGTAGAAAGGCCTCGGATTTTATATGGACTCACCTATCCTATTTTTATACTCTTATATTAACAATAATTATTATTATTAAAAATAATTCTTAGAATATTTTTAATATCATATTTAACAAATTCAATCCTATATGGAGTAATTCGTAATTATTATTATTAAAAATAATTCTTAAAATATTTTTAATATCATATTTAACAAATTCAATCCTATATGGAGTAATTCTTAGAGAAGAGCTTTATCCTCCAAAATAAATGTCGGCCACAAAACAACTAATATGACGGAGATGTTGTAATATTTTTACCGAACAAAACAGTAAAAAATAAAAAAAATTAATTATCGATAAAAAAAAATGTAGATGAGAAAAACAACACATTATGGGGGAGATGTTGTAATGTTCATACTTAACAAAATAATTAAAAATAAAAAATTGAATTATTCACAAAAAAATGTTGGTCGTGCACATGGTTTTAAAACCATATGCAAGGCCTCCTAAACAACCCATGGTTTTATTGTACATGGTTTTAGAGGGCCTTGCAAATAGTTTTAAAACCATGTGCAAGGTCTCCTAAACAACCCATGGTTTTATTGTACATGGATTAGGATGTGGTTGCAAATGGTTTTAAGAACATGTGCAAGGCCTCCTAAAAAATTCATGGTTTTAGGAGGGCCTCACACATGGTTTTAAAACCATGTATGGGGGAGATGTTGTAATCTTCTTTCCTAACAAAATAAAAAAATATATAAAATATTATATGTTAGCCATAAATAGTAATAGATATTAATAATAAAAATATTATATGTCAACCTTAAATAAAAAGATGTGTCTTTTGGTCTATATCACATGAAAGATGAAAGATGATAGTTGAGTGCAATACTAAATAAGAGGTTTGCACCTCCAAAGATTTGATCCCTCTCAGCAGTTGATAGAGCCTAGGGTTTGGATCTATGCTAGTCAACACCAATCGAGTGCATTTACCATCAAATATCCTTTGTAGATTTTAAAACTAAGAACATATATGTGCTATACAAAGAACCCGTATTGCATGTTGCATGCTCTTAGTCTTGTGAATCTCATTTGCATGAACATTATTTTAACACTACATTTTTGGATGGTTGACTCGCTATATTTTCCGCAACTTCTCTACTCGACGTTGGCATATTTACTTAGGAGTCTATTAGTTGTTTTATTAATTTTCCAACATGTGTGTGCCATACTCCAACTCGCGACTGGGAATGTTGCATTGAGGAATTAATTATGCATGTTGTCTCCTTCTGAGTGCCCCCATGACAATGCTTGCGACGGGCACAATGCACGGATCATTGTCACACCTAGCTACATGGGTGTTGTGCAAGTTGATGGGCTATATTTAGGTGCTCGGGAAGATACGAGAGTTGTTAAGTATGAAAACATTGGTATTTTCCTTCAGCTCAGGAATGTCTTGAGCATGTTCTTGGGGAGGAAGTCACAATGTGAGGTGACATAAAAGAAAAGATAGTTTACATAAGACTCATTGTTGCACTCTAAGGATACAATGCTATAATGACTAGGATACAACTCAAAATGAATTAAGGGTAATTCAAGGGCCCTGAATCCATTTCTGCAATAAAAATTGCAATTTTAACACTGAAAATCTCATTTTCAACACCAAATCGTGTTGCCAGATTCCAACCAAACTTGCCTGGAAAGGTGCAAATGGTCTAGAGATTAACCAACTCCCTACCTTATTTTTTTTTTGTAAGTTCAGGACTAATCTATTAAGTGAAGATAAATGTACATATACTGATACAAGTTTGTGTGTTATGAGAACACGAAACAGAGCCAGAAGAGGTCGTCCAAGAGTTCCAAAAAATGATCCTCCCCTTTAAGGGGAAAAAAGATCTTAAACATCAAAAAAATACTGAACAGAGTAAATAAAAGTCAGGCTATCTTAAGCTAGACAACTGGCAGTGTCTGGAAATAAAAAAAACTCGAGAAAACCTGTGGAAACGAGACACCTGGCATCATAGCGGTTCGTACGGGACCTCAATGATTGGGTAGCCTGTATTCAGTTCCCCATTGAAGATCCTGTTGCTTGCCATTCTTTTGCTTCTGATCTAGTTCCTTGAAACCTCCTATGGAGTCGCTGTTCGTGGAATTGCCCGAGTTGGGTGGTGGCTGTTTGACTGGCCTAGGTGACGATTTCTTGAAATCTTTCCCTTTCTTCCTCATGAACTGGCACCGTGGAGAGGTGAGGGTGCTCATACCACGAGGCAGAGGAGGCGGAGGAGGGGGTGGAGGCGGTGGTGGCGGAACAGGGTCAGGGATATCATTGTTGGCCGGCAGAGGGTTGACTGCACGAAGGATGAGTCTGGTGAGGAGATTTTTGAAAACCCAGTAGTTTCCCCTGCGAGATGTGGTTCAAGTGACTACGGTGAGGGAGCCAGAGATTTCATCTTCCCAATCATCGACCAAGGTTCTCAAAGCTTCTAGAGTCTCGACTTCGTACCCTCTATTACTGACCTGCAGGTGAAAAGGTGGCTTTGCAGGGTTACCAGCCCTTCCACGTCCTCTCCCTCCTTTCAGAGGTCCTCTTCGACGCGGAGACATGAGATTGTCAAGGTGCGAGTTGCTGTAACAGGCGCAGGGGGAGCTGAGACCAATATCAAGCTTGTGCAGATAAAGCTTGGGCTGAGCTTGGTTGGAGAAAAGAAGGAGCTAATGGTCGAGGAACAATGCAGAAGCCATAATGCACCAGGTCCGATGGTCATGATGGTGAGCCATAACTGCCCTGTACCTAGCCTGCTCAACCTTAATTGCTGAAGGGACTGTTACTTCTTGGAAGATCGTCACTCACCGGGGTCCCTGCTGGTGCTGGCGTCATCAATGGAGGTGACCGAAATACAATCGCCGGCGAAGAGGACTTCATTTTCGTTGTAGACCAGATGGGTGTCAAACTCTTGAGGGCGTCGGTGTGCATGCGGCCGCCCGTCATCCACCTGGCCGTCCATGGGGGAATTTGGTGGGATGCTAACATGGTGGGCCATGTCCTCGTTATCATGAGCCTTCTTGTCCTCCGTGTCATTTCTCCTGTCACCCGCATCTGGGGCTAACTCCCTACCTTATTGGAAAGGTCTCCATGATTAATTAAACCTTATATATATATATATGAATTGGACGTCAAACTCGGTGACTATGGGGCCAACAAGGTACTATTTGTTTGCTCCATTGATGTAACACCTTTCCTGGGACGAATAGAATTCAACTTACAAAGACGATTGGCATGTTATGTGATACAATACAACATTTCAATGAAGATGATTCTACAAGATTGTTCAATTTTTTCAGTCCATTCATGGATGCCTCTGTATACATCCTATGAGTGTGTGAAGATTCGATAGATGAAAGTATCTATGACCATTGCATGTACCCAAGAGTTTTTGCCTAGGTCAAATGACCCTGCCACACGAAATATTATCTAAAGTTGTTTTTTTGGTGTTAAATCCACTGTTGATATAATACATAATACATATCTAAATAATAATGCTAAGACTCAACAATAGTATAGATTTTGAATTCTAATTCCTACAACCATAATGAAAATATCCTTCTATATCTTAAAAACAAATAGCATCAATCCTAAACCCTTTAAGCAAATCAAAGAGAAAAAAACCTTAAAAAAAATGAAAATGAAACCTAAAATTTTGATCTCCTTTTCTTTATGTCTTAGTATCCTAGGAACAATAATTCAAGGGCAAGATAGATATCGTGCATATATTTTACACACAACCCTAGATATGCACAACCCTTCTATAATACAAGGGACGAGCAATAGAGCATAAAACCTAACTTGATATTAAAAAATAAATAAAAGAAGATTGGAATTCATACATGAAGCAAGAAAAAGCATAATTATGCACCTAGAGATGAGTCAATTTGTAGATCCTCTGTAGTGGAAGATAATAGGAATGTTAAATGGAAAAAATCCTAATAATCCTCAATTTATTTTCTCCCATCCCTAATTTATGATTTTTTTTAATTAATGTTATTATATTTGTATAATATAATTTTTAAAACCTATTATATATTAATATTGAAAATCATATTAATATTAATAAGTTTCTACTTTTTTAATATTAATATTAGCATTATTATTCAAATTAAAAACATATTAATACTTATATACTAATCTTAATATTAACTAATAATATTTATATTAATATTAAACATATAATATTAATATTAATTTTTTACAATAGTAATTTTCAATGCATTAATTCAATTATTTTGCTTATTTAATCTAAGACTCGACTAAACCATACTACGTCGAAGGAGGGAAGACATTTGTTTTCTTGAAATAGGAGTCATTGGCGTTCAAATGTAGGGAGACAAGTAAGGGTAGGATTTTAAACGTTTTGAGGTTAGATGAAGTGACAATCGTGGAAAACGGTTGTGGATTGTAAATTAATGGAGGATAAGAAATTAATGATTTTTGGCGATCATGACTCAAAATGCACACACTTGCCGAAACTTTGACAGACTGCGAAAAGGGTCAAATGGTGACAATTTTCATCGAATGAAACATGAACGTGACCAACATGATGAGCAGAATCCAATGGTATAACAATCATGACATGATGATGCTTATAGTGAGAAACGACTAACTCCATGACACAACTCAACATGGCACATGATGACACATAAGATGAAACCTGACAAGTGTGTTGAAGGGGCATATGGAAGTGAAAATAGTGAAACAAGGTATGGACACAACAAGAAAATAGGCCTGGATACAAAAGTATAGATAAAATGGCCTTGCGACAAAGTTTAATAGGTTATTATTTGGCTACCCATTTTCATACTAGTGATTAACAATGCTCCTTAGACAAATTGTAATTGGGGATTAAAACTAGAGAATAAAATCAATATCTGAAGAAGATCTTACTGAAGAAGTGAGAATCATCTATTGTATGAACAATGGAAAATCACAATTTTGACAATAAAATTTAGAACTTTGTAAATGTTAATGTTGTAAATGGATTATGAAACTCCTTAAGGGGAACTCTGAATCCATTTGCAGCGTTAAAATTTACACAATCGTAATAAAATTATTACAATTTCATAAATTTTAACAATGGACATCTTATATAATTATTGACTTAGATTTTCTAGTCATCTTTTGTATCCTATGACTAAATTAGTCATTTTTACTTGTGATCACTTAAAATTGCTCATATTTGATCATATTTCACTTTAAAACACTATGGTGACCAACATTTTTGGTGGTTTAGTCATTTATTTCACTTGGTGACCAACGTTCTTGGTCGTCTGGTCGCATATCACCCATTTTTCTACTAGTGCATTTCTGGCAGTTTCATGCACGTCCCCTTCTAGAGAGGTTCCCCCTCCTTCCATTCCAATGCTTGGATTATTCTGCCTAGTCGGGGAGCTCAAAATTCCCCTGACCTCTAGGGGAGGACTATTTCCTCCACCCCCACACTCCCCCGGCCCGCCTCGTCAAACCCATCATTCACCTTGTAGACCCAAAGCTTGACCTGTGACCTTTGGCCCAAAGTTGTAAACAATTCTTCCAAATCCTAAACACCCCCTTTCTCTCTGCTCATAAAAAATCTAGGACCATGACCTTATACAAATAGTTTCAAGCATATCCACCCAAGGTGACTACGAGGTGAGAAAACTAATTGGGAATTACTATTTTTTCTTGTTTTATTTTAGATGCTTTGGTATTTTTATTATTTATTATACCAATTTGGATGACAATACACCTATCAAATTCTACATAGGTGTCTTTTGAGCCATTGCAAAAAAATTAAACTATATGGACTCATAGCACTGGAAAAAATAAGCGTATGGCTTTTCGATCTCCCCCCCGATCATACAAAATAATTAAAAAATCATTGTGTGAAGTAGATAACACCTGAGGAAAATTTTAGTACATGATCTACGAACGAGAAATTATAGGGACAAACAATGTGCCCAAAGACTTATATGGTTTAATGACCAATGAGTTAAAATAAAGAGTGGCTTGTAAAGACTTAAACCAAGGAGGATGTGTTTGAAGAATACTTGTCCAACTAGATCATGAGAATGTGCAAAAAAATTGTTTGCATGAGGTTTACAAATATTGATTATTGTGGGGTGTTAGGAATAATAAATATTTGGCATGTTCAAGGAATTACCACAACAAATGAGAAAATTATAGGACATGGTAGATGCATGGGAATTTGTAAGGATAATTAATGTTCCCGGAGACTTATATTGTGTCATGAACAACAAGTTAAATCAAAATGGGGATTGTAAAAACTTAAACCAAGGAGCACGTGTTTTAACAATAATCGGAGAAGATCATGATAATGTGTAGACAAATTGATTGTAATGGGTCGACAAATATTCACTATGGCATGGTGTTAGTAATAATAACCATTTGGCATATTTATGGATAGTTGCATTATTGTAATTGTCAATTGCAATTAATGTCTTTGAATATGGTGTGTTCAAATCCTAGGTAGATTAGTGAGTCTTGAGTAATGGGTTCTACATGATACTGATATTCCATGCAAAAGAATCAAATTCCACATGTGAATTATTTAAAAGAATATGTAAGATAGGTAATAGGTGTAATTATTTTCTCATAAAGGGTTTATGATATGAATAGTTTCCATGGAAGAATCCAACCAATGCTCACAAATTGGTGAAAGTCCCAAAGACTCATGGGTTTTATAGTGGGGACTTCTCCCCTACTACATGCAAAAGAACCTACCTTAGATGAACTGGATCTAAGGGTAGAGTTCATAGTGCAAGGGATATATCGACCTTGAATTCAAACAATCAATAACAAAATAATTTTACGATTTTATATTTTTTCTCTAACTGATAAAACAAAAGAACAAGCATACCTTTAAATTGGGTCACTGCAACCGTTTCAGGAAATGGTCCACCGAATCTCACGGTCTTGTCCTCTGATATTCTTCACCAATGGTTTTGAAAGGGAAATGGATCAAGGAGGGTATGGAGAAATGTCA
The DNA here is from genome assembly GCA_001517045.1 of Pseudotsuga menziesii. NCBI lineage: Eukaryota > Viridiplantae > Streptophyta > Pinopsida > Pinales > Pinaceae > Pseudotsuga > Pseudotsuga menziesii. The sequence goes on along the minus strand of LPNX010815258.1, from coordinate 8,496 downwards.
ACATACACCATGGAATAATATGGCAAAAGTATGGGAATGATTGAGGAATTGAAAGTTTCTGGAAATCAATGATTGACAAAAAAATTGACTAAAAGTGTTTGTGGGGAGACCTTCACAATGTATTTATAGGATGATTCGGGATTTTCTTACCCATCGTATTGACCCATGGTTTTTCATAGTGTATGGTATTTATCCATGGTTTTTGACCCATTCTCATTTTAGGGTTTTTTTGTCCTTTTTGGGAGAATGGGGTTATCTTGCAATAAATGCCCAACTTCCCTGTATTTATGGGGGAAGGAATAATGATGTTTTGGACCAAATTTGGTGGAATTTAATTGCGAAGGTCAAAAAGGAGGGAATAATGGTGGGACTATCACATATAATTATGGTTAGGACTATAGAGAGCTATGTGGACAATTTTTGGTGTTAACAGATTGCCCCCTGATGTGTGAGGGAAGGAGCTCATCGTATGATCGACATACATCATAGGATCAAGCTAGGGAGAAATGGTGTCAATGGTGGAGAAACCAAAGAGGGCCACAAAAGAGCAGAGTTTCCTCATTCGATTTGTAGTGGCTTTTGATTTGCATTACTTCTAAAAAATGGATGAGGTACATATAATATTAGACATATATATGGACAATGTGAGGATACCCATGATCGTATCAATGTATGAATATAAAAATGGTGATCAAGGCTCAAATAATGGGATTTGATTAATACATACAAATCGAATTACAAAACGGTGGCCTCAAAGGGAGGTTGCATACAAATATAGATCTGAAGAAATGGTACACATAAATAATGTAATTCTCTTGGAATGCAATATAAAAAAAACTTATACTCTATTGGATCTGAAGGTGTACACAACTGTATGGAATCAAGGACTAAGAGTCAGAATCTTTGAGGTACAATAAACATCATCTGATATTGTAGATACACGGAAGCATGATACTAGGAGGCGTCTGAACACTATCGCCAACACAACCCAAAGATCACAAGGGACATTAAATTGTATGGGTCCCAAAATAGACTAACCAATATGCTAGAGTTGGGTGACAACTAGGGTCTTCGATGAAATAATGAAGGAACCAATACCCTATATGAATCTCAACGGTGCGATAGTGTATTTGAATTCGAGCACATGAGACACAAACAACCCAAAAAGAACTAAGGACTCCTTCTAAGTGGTCCAAGGAACTCATATAGGGACCTCTAGGTATATCCTTTAGAATGGATGTGTTGACGTCGGCAGAGGGAGACCTGTAACTACCAAGGCAATGAGGTTTCCTTGATAGAAGTGCAAGGGGGAAAACAAAATATAATGAACAATAATGGGATTGAGACACTAAATGGAGAATAGGGGTAGGGGAGTACGGAGGATTCAAACGTCCTTTTTTCAAACTATAAGGACATGGCTGACCTGGAAGCAAATGATACTGACTCATGAGGAGGGAATCATAGCTATGGAACCGGGGAGATGACTGCAATGGGAGATACTTGGGGAAGGTAGTGGAAACATGATATCTGGGGGATCCAAGGGAGACTCATCGAAGAGTAATCTAAACCAAGGAGACCCAATGGGGAAAAGTTTCCATAATGGGAAACTATATGCAATATATGTGGGAACCGAAAGGCATTGTTTGATCCTTATTCATAGTTTAAGGAACTCAAAGAAGGGATATAAGTATGCTCAATATGATACTATCTCGTGTATTTTTGTCAAGACCAAGATGGTAAATGATCGATGGTGTTTTCTTGTTTAAAGAGTCTGAAAACATGAAGAAGACTCAAGTGGGTCTCTTTTCGTACAGTAGTATCCTATGCCCAAAAAAGGATAAAAGTGTAGAAAGGAGAACTCTCCCAACCAAATGGGACAGAGAGACTTATTTACTGTAGGTAGACTAACGAGACCGAAAAAGGTTAAACCTATACTGATTGGAAGATCATTAAAATATTGTTACAATCATGAAAGAAACCAAGTTTTCTCAACGATCTTTGCTTTATGAGAGGGTTGGAAAAGAGCTTAAATACAACCATAACTATGATTTTTCAAAAGTTAAGGTCCCAATGTCTGAAAAAACATAAAAGGATACACGAGGAACCATTCCTAGCTTGAAGTTTCTAGGGTGGTACTTTTCTTTAAATAGTCTATATAGTCTAAAAAAGGGGATAAATGAGGCCACATAGACACCCTTTCAAATAATTTGATGAGTGTGAAAGAAAGAAATCATGCTTGACCATCTATTCATTCTTTAATAAATTAGAAAATAGATTAACAGAAACTCCATAATGGTTAGTCAAGAAAGGAGGAAGTGTTCGATGTACCGAAAGGGGTGATGTTGGGGTCATGGCTGATATGGAGAAAAAATATAGTGGAACATTGGTGGGGCCTCCTTGTGGGACGATGAATGGTTGTAAAATAACATATATTTTTCAGTATGGATGGAGCGGAGGGCTCGTGAACATGCCAATACATAAGGAGTTCGATTTTCCTGGTGGCACGCAAATTGAGGTAAGTCTAGGAAATGGCCCAAAAAATGACAGGGAGAGAATGAGATGTGAGTCCCATAAGTGAAAAAAGGGAGGAAAATTGAACCCGATGGTGTGAATGGCATGAAAAAAAACGTCGGATGACTCTATGGAGCATGGAAGAAAAAGTTGACCAAATGGAGGCTTGTAAACTAGGAGGGACCACATGACACATGTCATTTTCACTGTTTAGTGTTGAGTTGGAGCGGAGGGGCCCAGAGCAGAGATGTTAATTTCTTCCAATTGGATCGATGGTTTCCTGATCTGTGAGTTGCAGGTAAGAGATATCACCTAGCCCATCGTTTTCAGTGGTTTAGTTTTGTCTTTTTCTCATTCTAGGGCTCGTGGTCAATCTCGAAGGGTTCATGGGGTCGGGTCACACTTTTTGAGGGAAAAGGCATGACCCAAGTTGCACCTATCAGGGAGACAGGTGCGACCTGGGTCGCACCTATTCAGGAGATAGGTGTGACCTCGATTGCACCTGTCAAGCATTTTTGTGTGACCCAAGGTCTAACAGGCGCGACCTAGAAAATAATGAAAAAACTTTGTCAAACTGGGTATGATGGTGAATTTTTTAATGTGCAGGATGCCTCGAGTTGGATGGTGAGAGTGAGACATCAGGGACCTCATATATGAGGTGAAGGAGGATGGTCAGTACATGACATGCTCAACCAGTGTGGGCTACTGTTTTTTTTTTCAGATCCCTTTGATGGATTCAACAAAGTTAATGTTGAACAAGATAGTGAAATTTTTGGATAGAGATGCAGAGTGCTTCATCATACTGGATGAGCGGTTGGAGATCACCCTCTCAGACATGTAATTTATGACTAACCTCCCATTATTGGGCGTTATCGATGATATCTCACTGAAAATAATGAGGGGGTGTTGATGGATGACTTGTGTGTTTGGAATTTCTATGACGTGACATATGTGCATGCATCATACATATTGGTGTGTGACATCGAGAGTCTGGAGACTTGTGTAATAGCAACAATTGTGTTGCAGATACTGGGATCGAACGATCCTCACAAGATATTAGGTGGAAGTTACTGATGGTCGAGAGTGTGATGAGGGGCACATACTATGGGTGGTCCCAGATGTATCTGATAGTGGTGTTACAGAGAACACTTCCTATGGCTTGGGGTACCACAATCGATAGAGTAACCGCAGAAATCTATCATTTCCTATATGCAAGAGAAACCAAACATCTAACACTAAAGGATCTCGATACATACCTTATTCCGGATGGTTGATGTAGATCCCCATTGAGCTTTTCCACTCTAGCTTGTATTGATAATTTGCTCTCTCAACATTCAACAAACAAGACAAGAATTCTATATAATTGTGTTAGACCTACTCTAGCATATATAATCAATAGCATATAATAATTTAAAAGCATCCATGGATTCAATACTCATTTAAATACACATTATTGGACAAGAAAAGATATTTCTATTAAAATAAATCAGAGATTACAATAGTGACAACCTCTGTCGGCACGTCTGCAAATCGGAGAAACTGAGTCCTTCACTTGGGCCTCCACCACTTCAATCCTCCATCTCTTGATAGAAAGCTTACAAGCAAAGGAAATCTTGGGAAGAACACAAAGTGCTCCAAGGGACAAAGGGATGCAGACTCAAGTATAAGCTCCGGCAACAATGGACTATAGTTTTCTTGCTCTTCAGTTTCTCTTCCTTCAATGTATCCAAAGGGTTCCTTATATAGTGCTTCAATGGGGTAATGGAAGGTCAAATCCGAGTGATCTCAAGGCATATGGAAGGCCAAGAGACAAGTGAATCAGATCCACATCAAGGAAAACTCCAAAACTATTTGACATTTTGCACACATCCTGATGTACGCGGGTTTAAGGGTCAAATTCACGTATACACGTGAGAATAGGTTTAAAAGTCGCATATAGAAAATAATGCATGTTTTTAGGGATGATCTTGGAAACATCAAAGGTACAAAAATGGTCCATGGGGTCTAAAGAGTCTGCAGAGGGACAGGGAAGGCCATAAAGGTGTGATCCAGCATGTGTGGTAAAATCAGCTATAACAGATGCCCCCTAATGTGTGAGGTCAGAGGGGTCATACGATGACTGAAATACATTATAAGTCCATCCCAGAAGTGGAGTGATGAAGAACCAGGTGGAAGAACTAACCATCCAACAGTATAATACAATAATCAAACTCTGCACATAAGTACAAGTAGATAGAGTAGTCCCGGATACATAAGAGTACAATGGCCATGAATAGGCATGATACAAAATATGACATGTGTGGTCATTGCCACGTACAATATAAATGGATCAGAATCTCCATGAAGGCTGAAGATATATAATGGATCAAGATCTCCATAATGGCTGGAAATATCTGACATACTGGAATCAAGTCACGAGAGCTGAAATCTCATGAACACTGGCATGATCAAGGAGGTATCATATATGAAATGCCACCAATCTGGAAGGTCTTCTACACAATATGCTACAAGTACATGTCCTACTATGTGAATAGAGGTGTTGAGGTCGAACATAGTAGTCCTTCATCTAATTACCAGTCATTGATGTATACCGTTAACAGACACGAGATCACCCACCGATAATGAAAATGGGAATCAAGGTACTAGAGTGCAAACTAACAAGTGTGAATAAATGTGTTGAGGTTGAACACTTGAAGGGATCCATCGATCAGGGGATATTGATGTATTCCCAAAACTGTCGATGGGGAGAGAACCTGCCACTAATGACTGCAAGTCTCAAGGCACTCAAAAATGAATCTAGATTCCTATCCCAGAAAAAATGATCTGAAGTCGATGGGATGAAATCCACTAGAAGGAGGGAATTAATTCATCCCTCATCATCCAACACGAGGTACTCAGCAAGGCTATATAATGTGGAAGGACTCGATCATGAAGTGCATGAACCAGTATCAGTACCGAGAATGGCCGACATGTAAAGTCAAGAGAACTGAGGAATGGTCGACTCAGGTTTCAACTTCCTTCGAACAAGAGCATAAAGGCGAATGGTGACTAAATGTAGGCAGCATAGAATCGATATACAAAACTGGGACATCTCTGCGACATAAGAGGCATTGACAGAGGCTCCATAGGGATTGGAAGCTTAACCAGTCGATGGAGATAAACTTAGAGAAACGAGTACAACTCCTAAAGGAAAACTATTAACCCAGCCAACGACTGTGATATACAGTGCTCTGTTTGAAGGCGACATGACTCAACTGCTACCAAATATAACATCTTTTCTTGTCTGGATTTTTGGTTTTTTGATTTTTTTGGACTTTTTCAAATATTTTGAAAAGCTTAAAAAAGAATAAAAGTGCTTTATAGTTACAGACTAGGAGGAGACAAGTATCAAAAGGGAAAACAAACTAGTTCCAAGCAGCGGAACATACCTATGCTCAATGCAAGGACACATGTGTAGGATAACGACACTCGGGGGAAAGTCCCCTCCCAGTAAAAATAGGGAATCAAGCTACAAAGGATATATAAAATGGCTCTGCATGGCTAGACATGAGACACGATCGGGCTATATGGCTAACAATCAAAGTCAGGGAAGCCGACATTAGGCTCAATGAGACAGGAAAAACTCATGATAATGCAATTACAACTTGACATAAGGGAGTCCTAGGGATAAAGGCCAGCAAAAAAGATCAAGAGGAGTATGAGGCTCTTGCGCAAAGACATGGCGATATTATACAAAGGACTCCCACACCCTAAAGGGAAAAATGTCAGCATGGACACCAAATGCAACAAAGGAGCTAACTAGGGCACCCATGTATGGTCAAGCTCTACGATTCACATCATGTCACTTCTAAAATAGCAAGAAGGTCCCGTGACAAGATAGAATGGGTTCGTACCTAAGGATATAATGAAATGTTCATAAGGTCATGCAAAATGCACACGAATATGAAATATAAACTATATGCTAGTTTAGACTTAATAACAGAGAGTGGCATGAACATATCAAAATAATGGTTGAAACGACGCTCAAAATAGACTCCTACATCATCAGATTAGTCCAAAACGGTCCAAAACTATAGAAAGGGGGTAAACATTTTCAAAAATTTCAAAATTTTTATATAAATAGTAAAAAATTCAAAAATTACATATCATTTGAAATTTTTACCCATTTGAGCTCAGAACTTCAAACGCGAATTCCGGGAGCTTCGTCTGACGAAATTCGACACCATTTGTTCCAGGTAACTTCACATGTCCTCTTCCATTTTCATGTAAATTTTTTCAATTTCCATGGTCAATTTTTTACTTTTAGGCCAGTATAAATTGGTCTTCTCGGCCCACATGAAAATCGGGGTTTTTTCCACAAATAGGGCTGGCTATATGTGAAAAAACTGCCGAAACCCGCATACATACGTGGCTGTTTTGCAAATAGTTGTGTATGTGGCCATGCACATGGTTTTTTAAGGTATCTAATGACCAATTTTTTTTTAAATGTTCATTATGGTTCTAGAATGGAGGGAGAGGGAACATGGAGATGTAGAAGAGGCTGTTTGGGGTGATTTGATGGCTCAACAAGCTCTACATGCATGTGGGATTTACAAGTTTTGGTGTCTTGGCAGCTGGCCAAACCAAGACTACTGCAGATGCTAGTAAACTGCTGGGATCTAGACTCAGAGTCTTTTCAAATTGATGGGATGTCCCTCACTATAGAGGTGGAGGACATATACTTCATTACAGGATTGTCCCGACGGGGAGAGGTGGTGAACCTACGCTCTCGATGGCCCAGAGGTGGCCTCACCATTGATGAGTATATTGCAGTATACTGTTTTCCGGACACGAAAAAGGTTGGGAGTCAAATCCTGACAAACTCCATCCAGGTGCTAGGACTAAAGGCCATACTACTAGCACTTGGTAGGATAGCTGATCTAGCATCACTCCACCAGGCCTCGCGATGATTGATGTTCTATGCAGTGGAGTGTGTGAGACCCACAGTTTACGATTGGAGCAATGCATTGTTGAGTAATATGAAGCAACAACTCAGTGACTGCAAGATGGGTAGGGTACAAAACTTCAGTTTCGACAGTATACTGAGCACGTTCTTCTTTGAGTGTGTTCCGGAGCTAAGCCTTAGAGCTGATGTTCCTCCTCACGGGGTTCGATATCTAGCCTAATGACGTTGGGAAAATTCTATGCATAGACTGGGTGGAGGTAAGGTGTCTAACCCCTACCCAGTTGATTTCTTTCCATGGTGGCAGCGGCAGATAGTTTCCATTAATGATTACCCCTATGCAAGGATAGATTTCTGGGAAGATCTCGACATGCCCCTACCACCAGGAGTAGCATATGGTGATATTGGTAAAAAATCCCAAACCCTCTTTTTAAAGTTTTTCAATTATTTAATTTTTTTGTGTTTTTCGATATACAGACTCAAAAGACATGTTTTGGTGTGATGACACAGAGTGACACTTTGTCATATGTATGCAAATGTTGGACCACGGCGGCCTGACGGCTTCCCTCGTCATAGACGGAGGGGAAGAGGAGATGATATCATGGGTGTGGCTGTAGAGCAGATGCTCCAAAGCATCCACACAAACTTTGTACGACTGACACATCAGGTACCCATGGTGCAAGTTGAGGACTTACTTGAGGCCATGCAGCGTCAGGTGGTTGGAGCACCACGAGCATGGATTCGGTTATTTCAACGACTAGCTAGAGCCATGGTGTGCTACCACGATCAGAACTGTTAACACCCAAAAATGGTTAACTACCTCATCTACCCCTTTTCATGGCTCATTCGTCCATTTACCTACCATATTTCCCTGAAAATCCCACTAAAATGCCTCCAAAAGGCCATAAAACCATCTAAAAAGGCTCTAAAAGGCCTAAAATGCTTCCAAAAAGCCCAAAAACCCCTTTTTCCTCCAAAAATAACCAAAATTCCTCCAAAAATAGCAAAAATCCCCAAAAGGGAAGAAAAGGAATAAAAATAAT
>LPNX010815232.1:188636-268076 GCA_001517045.1 Pseudotsuga menziesii | reverse complement strand
GGAGATTTTGAAAAATCTGAATTCCAATGTAAGCACCAACTATTACAATGAAACTTTCAAGAAGATAATTCTTTAAAAACATAGAATGTGTGGCATTGTTATGTANGTCAGGCTCGGGTTGATGTATTTTTTGGTAGCATGATGTTGTTTTTGAAAACTAGGATTGCATCTTAAAGGTCCATCATCTTCTTGCACTGACCCTCATACCGGGCTGTAGAATGCGCCTCTCGACGCAAAGATATGCTAATCTAATAAAAAATAATAATAAAAGGAAATATTTACAAGCTTTTATAAAAATAATGTTATAGACATTGAAAAAGAAAAGATATTTGATTATATAAAATTAAAACAATAATAAGAAAAATATGATTTTTAGTGAAAATAAAAAATAAACTAAATGATATTAGGGATTTTTTTTTAAATTTTAATATTTTTTGAAATCAACTTTTTAATCACATAAATAAACAATTAATTGAGTATATTAAATTTAATATCAAACAACTATGTAATATATATAAAGAATTAATAAAAAATAAAATATATTTAATTAAAACACAATTAAAACATTTATGCATACAAAATGTATCTTTTGCCATATGTAATTAAAAACCTGAATAACTACAATAAAATAGAAATTCTTTTTATTAAATAATTTTAGTTATTATTAAATAATGTTATCTTTTGTAATATGTAATTAAAAATTTGAATAATTACAATTATTTTTTAAACAGAAATATTTTTATAAATATTTTTAGAGAAATTATTTTACGTATTATTTTACAGATTTTAATGTTTGAATCAGTGAACGTTATGCATCCTTCAAAAAAATCTGATTGAAACCGTGAATGGACAAATTCGAAGCATAAAACTTTATCCACCAGCAAGATTCCTAACAGAAAACTTCAAAATAAGATTCCTAATAAGAAACTTCGAACTTCAGGATTCGGCTCTGACCGTATGAATCACTTTAGCACTAACATTTGGTTCGTAAAGGTTGATATTGTAGACTAAACCTTTGAAAATGGAGAAAGAACCTAAAGTCCTCGTGCCTTACTTCTGCAACCAAATGTACATACCTGCAAGCCTACAGTGTGCGTATTAATATGGAACCAGAGGCGCGTATTACTGTGCGTGCGCGTATTAATATGGATCGAGGAGCTGAGATGTTTCATGGAGGTTGAAAGTATTTTTAAGGAACGAAATCTATATTCTGTTGCAGCAATTTTCATAACAAAATAATCTCGAATCCATCGTAATTCATTTTATTACCTTTTTATCACTTTACACGAAACTAATAATATCAGATTCCTCTGTCTTTTTGAAAACTTGCAAAGCTTATTTCTTTCACTAATTTGCACGAAACAAAGTTTTAAATTAACAACAAACGGGATCCGGTTTCATTCCCAGAAAATTTTTACCTTGCATCCTCGTGCACATTACTTTATTCCAGAAATTGATTGTTACAATTTATACTGCTACATAAGAGCTCAGCTCAGCGATGCTACTATATGAGATCAGATCTACGCAGCACAAGAAGCGCCTTGCTGCTATTGCGCAACAGATTTCTCCACACGGCCAGCAGAATTAGTCGTGTAGAAATCTGCGAGAGCCTCCATCACCTGAACATGCATTTCAAGATTCAAGATGTAGTCAGTTGTCTCCTCGAAAAGGGTATCAACCGCCATTTTCCTGCCACCGAGAACTAGACTCCCTAGAATCCTGAGTCTGCTGTCGATTCCGCCATGATCATCATGACCACCTGTTTTAATGTGAAGATTATTACAAAATCTGGAATTGAGAAAGCACATTCTCATCCTCCTCGCTACCTTTAGACTACGCTTTCGGCGGAAAGAAGAATCTGTCATCTTCATCATTGCCATTGTCTTTTCTCTGCGCAAAACGCGGAGGTTCAGAGCTCGACTCCAGGCACAACCCTTGACGTCCTTGTGAACATATCGGCTGCGAATCGAATGTCTCGCTGTCGCTGCGTTGTGTTGGAACGCCTCTTCTTGATCTTCTGCAGCTGAGGGAGAAAATGAGTCAAGAAGACTCGAACTCTAGACATGTCCCTGTACTTCCCAGCTTCCATGGCAAGCTGCATGTATGTGGGCTTCTATTTCTCACCGAGACAGATCCTAGATGGAGGAGACTCGTGAGCAATGAGATATTGAATATTGTATGTATATCGTAATTAGAGGGCGGGCCGCGGGTGCCCATCTGGCCAATTTCGTCGTTGATCGCAGCAGAATCACATGAAGGGAGAAGGTGTTATTATGTGAAATCCTATTCACGATGCATCCAGATGACAAGCAGAGGAAAGAGCTTAGTAGAGAACTTGGTCTCGAACCTCTGCAAGTCAAATTTTGGTTCCAGAATAAAGTCAGTCTTTGAATTATAAATAACATAATAATAAAATAAATGATGATGTTATCATTGCCATGTGTCAAGTGAAAACCAGATACCAAACTCCAAGAATGACATCATTCCTGATTGGCCAATTAGAAGTTTACAAAATAACAAATAGAAATATTTTTATTAAAATTTAAATCATTTTTTTGCAAACTCTAAACTTTAACTTTAGAAAACAGATTTTAATTTTAATTTTAGAAAATAGAGGGTCAAAGGGTGGGTTGACTAGCAACCGATTACCATATACCTACCGAGGCAGGTATAATAATCCATAAATTAAAGAGTGTGTTAGTGTACGCAATTTTTCTTATTAAATATTTTAAACTTGAATCAAGTTTCAAAAAATTGTTCCTTATTAAATCTTTCCGAAGCATGGAATGTTCCTTGTTGTGGCAATGTTGCTAATCTTTGAAAGGCTCTGTATCCACTGTTAAACATGTTTTCATTGTTCTCCACTATTCCAAAAGAATGCATGTTTTTCCTTTCCACATAATTGGATTGAATACACCACTCAAGATAGTTCTGAACATATTTTTCAGGGAACTTTTCAATAGCAATAGCAGCTCACTGTCTCGGATTTTAGAAAACCTACCTGCTGTGGATAAAATAATGACATCCATATTTGGCAACAAAGTCACCCACTACACTCCTCTCTCCATCCAAATCAAACTTCATTACTTTTCCTGTGTTTTTAATATTTATGACATTGCATCTCATCACCAGCTACAGAAGTCCACACCAGCTACAGGGTGCACTGCATCTGTGTTTTCTATATTTAGCTGAGTCACCATTTATTTGATAAATGCCATTTGGTTTCTATCCTTAGATGAATCTTATCTCTGTATAGAGGCCATTTATGGGAGTATTCTGTATTTTTCTTTCGTTTGCACTGAATTTTCTTTAAAACCATACTATAAGAAACCTTTTCTCCATGATCACTGCTGTGTTTACAGTACCACTGTCAATGTAAGGAGTAATCACTGCTATTGGAATTTTGTTAAAGTACAAGGAACAACAATATGAATTTGGGTGTAGAAGTTTGAAGACCAACAAATACGGAAGAACTGAACAATTGTTGAGGAACCCATGGACCTCCAACTCTTGAAAATAATTGGATCCATATCAAACAACAGATTTTTATGCAAAAACAGCTTTGGCACACCGATTAAAAGGTCCAAAGTATCAATGCGTGATAAATGATTTTGTCAAAAGTAATATGAAGCCTCATTAACTTGGGAAATTAAAAGCTCCAAAGTATCGATGCCTCCTAAATGATTTTGTCAAAGTAATATGGAAGCCTCATTAACTTGGGAAATTAACAAGTAATTGAAAATTCCAAAATATAACATTTAAAAGGTGAATTCCACACAAAATAGAAACTAATTAGAACACAAAATAATTGCAAGTTAAAACTCATCTTTATAAGTATCGTTGAATCTTAAATAATAATCCTTTCACTTAGAGCAGCATACAAAATACAGCTTAATTTCTTCCTAGTTTTAGTCAAAAGAACTTCATAGATATGACTATTGGCATCATGGATGGATGATAAATTAAAGCAAATATAGATTTGCAATCTACTTAATAAAGCTTTGCAAAAACATCCAGTTTTTATGTTGGCAATAATATCAAATAGATAATACAAATTAATAAAAACTTGTTTGAAAAACTTAAATAAATCTTGTTTTTGTAAGAGTAATTGCAAGATTGAAATCTATTGCTGTTGCAATTTTCAAAAACTAAAATGTAGAAGAACTTTGGTCATTCGATGCATCGGCATCTTTCCTTGGTGCATTTGTATTGTTGAGTAACTTGGATATGCTTTGTCTTATTCTCCTAGGAGCAATTGTATTTCCTACCAAATCCTCTTTGAGGTTTTCCAACACCATCACGACCTCTCTCATAGTTGGTCTTTCATTAGGTGAATCTTTTGAACAAATCAAACCAAACCATAGCAAAGAAATCAAACATTCTTGCACATTATATTTTTCACATTCATCTCTATCTAGCTCACTACAAAGATTGTTGTCAATTACCTCATTAACTTTATTTGGAAATGCCATATTCACCCACTTGTGCAAGTTTAGGTTCCCAACAAATATGTCACTAGTTGGTCGTTTACCAGTAAACATTTCCAATAAAAGAATTCCATAACTGTAAACATCTCCTTGGGTAGAAACTCTCTCACCCAATCCATACTCTGCATAAAAGGCAACCTTTATCAAAATTACCCCTAGTGCAAACAAAATTGTTCATGAGAAACACAAATGAAAGTAATTTAAAAAAAAATCCATACCTTGGGCAATGTAGCCTATAGATCCTTTCAAAGCAAGTGTTGAAGTAAGTGAATCACTAAAGGATGCACCAAGTAGTCTTGCAATACCAAAATCTGTTACATGGCCTATCATGTCTTCATCCAACAACACATTGCTGGGTTTTATATCACAATGCACTACTTGTACAAAAGAGTCATGATGAAGATATTCCATGGCATGGGCCACATCTATGCAATGCCTAATCGCCTTTTCAATCCCAGTTCATACACATGCTCACCATTGTTGTGAATTGTATCGGGATATAAATGTTTCTCTAGGATTCCATTAGACATAAAATTGAACACTAAACCTTTGAAATGGAGGTTGGAACATGAAGTTATGATTCTCACAAGATTACGATGTCGAACCTTTTGCAAGACACTACATCCAACTTTAAAACTTTTCTCAGCTTGGTTGTTTTGCAAGTTCAAAACTTTCACAGCAACAACTGTGTCATCACTCAAAATTCCTTTATAAACAGATCCAAACCTACTTGATCCCAACAAGTTGGCCTCACTGAATCCCATAGTTTCCTTGTGAAGCTATTGAAATGAAATCCTTTGGTGCTCTAACTTTTGAAAAATGGTTTGTCAAAAATCAAAGTTTTTCACGTGCATATTTCCTCTCCAAAAGAACCCCAAAAGTAAGCAACACAATATAAACACACTAACTCCACTCACTGGAAATAGTACCTTTTTCACAAATGAAAAATGCTCTTTTGGTGTTGGACAAGCAAGTAACCCGAATGGTTGTGGTCCACAAAGGTGAGGATTTCCAATTAAGGACAAGACAATCATTTGATTTATAAAAAAACCTTCTTTTGGATTTTCCCCTATGAGATTGTTGAAAGACAAATTCAAACAGTGAAGCATTTTCAATTTTTCGAGAGTAATTGGTATTGTACCTGATAAGGAGTTGAAAGAAATATCTAAGTTCATGAAACTCAGTAAATTTCCAAGTGAATCTGGGATGGAGCCTTGAAAGGTGTTTCTAGATAAATTCAATGATTGTAGTTCACTACAGCTTCCAAGTGTAGGTGAAATGACCCCGGTCAATTGATTGGAGGAAATGTCTATAGCTTGTGCCATTGCAATTTTACCAATCTCCAAGGGTAAGAGGCCATCTAATAAATTCCATGACAAATTCAAATAGAATTGTAGATTAGAAAGCTTAGCTATTTCCCATGGTATGCTTCCAATGAGCATATTGTGAGATAGGTCAAGCAATTCCAAATTTATATAGTTTCCTAAGCTGGCAGGTATGCTCCCTGATAACTTGTTGTGATGAAGGATGAATCTTCTTAGTTGTTTAATGGATGCAAGTGAATTGGGAATGTTTCGAGAGAGAATGTTTCTACTGATGTCCAAGAGGTCGAGTCCTTTTAATAGTTCAAACTGATAAGAGATGTTTCCTTCTAATCTATTGTTCCCTAAATCTAGTCTTTCAAATTTTATAAGGCTTCCTAATGGTGGAATGATTCCATTTAAAAGATTTCCACTTAAATTTAAAAAGATTAGGTTGGTAAGATTGCCTATATGTGGAGGGATGTTTCCTTCTATCATATTTCTTGGCAATGACAAGTAAGACAAATTCATAGAAAGTTTCCCTATCACAGAGGGAAAGACACCACTTAGTTTATTGTTGCTCAAGTGTAGTTTTTGTAGGTGAGAAAAATTGGTAAGAGCTACAAGAAAGGGCATGGTGGTAGCACTGCCGCTATCAAGCTCATTATGGTGAAAGTTTAATCTTTTAAGGAGAGATAGTTTACCCAAATCTATGGGCACACTCCCACTCAAATTATTCCTAAGATGCATTCGCTGATATCAATTGTGGGAGTAGCGCTTTCTAGAAAAGCAAACTGCCAAGAATGGTTTCGGAAAATCAAGAACACTCTGATTTTTAATGATTTATGGAAAGAAGTTTGTGAAGGCAAGGATGATAATGACCCAGAGAAGCCTACATATGACAAACAACTTGCAATATGGAACAGTAAGGATAAAAAGGCGTATTCTTTAATTTTAGCTTCCATCACTGAAGATTTAAGTCAACATATACTTTCCAGCACCACAACATTTTCAACGTTAAAGAAATTAAAAAAATTTGATGATTCCCATTCAAAACTAGAAATTATACAATTGTTGGTGAAGCTATTTAATCTTGAATTAAAAGACAATGATCCCATGAAGTTGGCTTCTAAAATTAAATCCATTTTTCATGATATTGAATCAACTGGTGTCAAAGTTGACCTAAAACTCATTGCCTTCATTAAAGTCCTAAAAGAAAGAGAAACAACCTCTAGACAAAGGAAAACCACCTGAATATGTTCACTATATAGTTGCACATTGTAATCTTAGCATTAATGAAGTTTTTAGCAATTTTTTTGCTTCTTGGGAAGACACTTGGATTTTAGATACTGGAGCCACATGTCATATGACCTTCAGAAGAGATTGTTTTAAGACATTTAGTGATCATATTGATGGGATAGTTTATTTTGCTGATAAGTCACAGTTGAAGCCCTCAAGAATTGGATCTATTCGACTTAAGTTGCCCGAACTTGCTGATTATATTTTGCATTAAGTTATTTATATTCCTCACTTAAAAAGAAATTTGATGTCTCTCATACAAGTTAGGCAACAAGGGCATTCAATACATATATTTGATGGTATAATTGAAATAAGACAAACATCTGATAATGTGATTGTTATGACTAGTGTTGAAGAAGACAAACTTTTAAAACTATAAGGGACATCATCTTTCTCATCCAATTTAGCTCTTTGGGCTCAACATAGTGATACTCTGTCTTCCAGTCTATTGTGGCATGCTCATTTTGGACATATCAATTATGATAGTATTAGGGTTATGAAACAACAGGGTATTCACGGGCTTCCTACTCTTCCAAGAAAATTGTCTCCATGTAATGCTTGTATTTTAGGCAAGCATTATAAGCAGCGTTTTTATAAGTCTTCTTCTAGAGCATCCAGGAATTTAGGACTTATACATTCAGATTTATGTGGGCCCATGCCTTTTCCATCTGCCAATGGTAATAAATATCTGCTAACTTTTATTGATGACTACACCAGAATGTGTTGGGTTTACTTGTTGAAAGAGAAATCTCAAGTTTTTTCAATTTTTGAGAATTTATATTTATGGATTACAAATGAAACTCAACTTAATATTGGCACTCTTCGATCAGATAATGGTAGCGAATACAGATCTAATGAATTTGAAAAGTACTTACAAGATAATGGTATTAAACATCAAGCCATCGTTCCTTATTCACCACAACAAAATGGTGTGGCTGAACGTATGAACAGAACTTTGCTTAATAAGGTGCGGTTAATGATGTTTTTTCAAAATGTCAAGTTGATGTTTTGGGGAGAAGCAGTACTTTGTGTAGTTTATATCCGTAATCGGTGTCCTTCTACTGACATCAATAATAAGTCTCCTTATGAAATGTGGTATAATCGTCTTCCTACTATTCAACATTTTAGAGTTTTTCATTCTCCTTGCTTTGCCTTCATTCCTACACAACATCATAACAAATTGGGTGCTAGGAGTTGCAAATGTCTTTTTTTGGGATATTCTAATACTTCCAGAGCTTACAGGTTGTATGATGAGGAGAACAAGAAATTTATTGTTTCAAGAGATGTAATTTCTATTGAATTTGATAAATATGTTTCTATTGTTGATCGACAACTCAGTCGTTTGGATAAATTCCATTCCAAGAAGTTTTATTATGAATGGGATAATGAACTTCCCCATCTTGAAGGGGGGATACAGATTCTAGATCAGTCTGTGGATTTTCCTTCAATTAATTTTCCTTATGTATCATCACTTGAGAACGAAGGAAAATTAGATGATAATAATGATTCTGTAGAAGAAGAAATAATTGAGAATAATGCAAAATTGGAAATTGAAGAAATTGTTCAGCCATTAGAAGTTGAAGAAACTATTCAGTCATCACCACAGCAATCCGTTCGTAGATCAATACAAACAAAGACAATTCCAAAAAGGTTTGATGAATTTAATTTAGAATTTTCTATTGTTGTTAATGAGCCTACTACTTTTGAGGAAGCTGCTAGTTGTTATGAGAGGAAAGATGCAATGCAGGAAGAATATGATGCTCTTACTAAAAATGGCACTTAGAGGTTGGTGGACCCTCCTATTAGCATTAAACCGATTGGCTCTAAGTGGGTTTATAAAAATAAATATAAGGCTGATGGCTCACTTGACAAGTACAAGGCAAGATTTGTAGCCAAGGGATATGCTCAAAAGAAGGTATTGATTACACAGAGACATTTGCTCCTACTGCAAAATGGGGTACTATTAGAACTTTGTTTTCTCTTGCTGCTCAAAATGGATGGAAAATACATCATATGGATGTAAAAACTGCCTTTTTAAATGGTGATCTAAAAGAAGATGTTTATATGTTTCAGCCGGAAGGTTTTTTCGTTAAAGGAAAAGAACAAAAGGTATGTAAATTGGTGAAGTCTTTATATGGTTTGAAACAGGCACCCCGAGCATGGTATGAGAAGTTGACTGAGCATCTTCTCAAATTAAATTATAAGCATTTCAATCTAGATGATGCAAATTTATTTGTTAAGAAAGTTGGGTGATCAATTGTATATCTAGTTGTCTATGTTGATGATTTGCTTATCACAGGAAATAATGATGACTATGTAGTCTTTACTAAAAAAGAGCTGCAAAAGGTTTTTGACATGACAGATTTGGGATTACTTCATTATTATTTAGGTATTGAAGTAGATCAAAAACCAAAGCACATATTTATCTCACTGAAGAAGTATATTGTAGATCTATTGAGTAAATTCAGGATGCTGGATTGTAATTTAGTTTCAACTCCAATGGAGCAGAATCAAAAGTTTGTTTCTCATGAAGGCAGTACATTTGAAGATCCAACAAAGTATAGGAAACTTGTTGGAATCTTGATTTACCTTACTACTACTCGTCCTGACATCTCTTTTGCTATTGGAATACTTTCCAGGTTTATGCATCAACCTTGTGAAGGTAGGCAACTTGTTGGAAGCTTAATTTGCCTTGCTACTACTCGACTTGACATCTCTTTGGTTGTTGGAATACTTTCCCGGTTTATGCATCAACCTTGTGAAAGTCATTGGATCGCAGCAAAATGAGTGCTCAAATATTTAAAAGGTACTCAAACGTTTGGCATCCAATACTCTAAAGTTTCATACTTTTGTCTTACTGGTTATTCAGATTTAGATTTTGAGGGAGATAAAGAGCAGCTCACTATCTTAGATTTTAGAAACCTACTTGCTGTTGATAAAATAATGGCATCCATAGTTGGCAGCAAAGTCACCCACTACACTCCTCTCTCTACCCAAATCAAACTTCACTACTTTTCCTATGATTTTATGACATTGCATCTCACTACACTCTTCTATCCATCCAAATCAAACTTCATTACTTTTCCTGTGTGTTTTATGACATTGCATCTTATCACCAGCACAGAAGTACACACCTGGGAATGACGTGGCCTTGAAGTATGGCAGACGGTTCAACCATTGGGTTTCTATATTTAGCCATTTATTTGATAAATGCAATTTGGTTTCTATCTTTAGTTGAATCTTCTCTATGTATAAAGGCCATTTAGGGTCATTGATTCATTTTCCTTAGAAAATATGGGAGTATTGTGTATTTTTCTTTTGTTTGCACTGAATTTCCTTTAAAACCATACTATAAGTTTATTCTGATATCTTTTCTCCATGATCACTGCTATGTTTACAGCACAACTCCATGATCACTGTTGTGTTTACAGCACCACTGTCAAGGTAAGGAGTAATCACTACTAATGGAATTTTTGTAGAGTATAGGGAACCACAATATGAATTTGGGTGTAGGTGTTTGAAGGCCAACAAATACTGAAGAACTGAACAATTGTTGAGGATCCCACGGACCTACAACTCTTTCAATCAGCGAAGAACGTTCATCGAAGTGAGCAAGCTCATTGAAGAGAGAAAGCATTTAAGCAAAGGAATGAAAATAATTGGATCCATATCAGATTTTTATGCAAAAACAACTTTGGCATACCAATTAAAAGGTCCAAAGAATCAATGCGCGGCTAAATGATTTTGTCATTTAGTAATATGGAAGCCTCATTAACTTAGGAAATTAACAATTAAAAGCTCCAAAGTATCAATGCCTCCTAAATGATTTTGTCAAAGTAATATGACAGTCTTATTAAGTTAGGAAATTAAGAAGTAATTGAAAATTCCAAATGCTCTGTTAAATAATTTTGCCAAAATAATATGATAGCCTCATTAACTTGGGAAATTAACAAGCAAATGCAAATTCTGAATGCCTTTGTGGTGGCATCTCATTTTGAAATTTAAAAAAAGGTGAATTCCACACAACATAGAGAAACTAATTAGAACACAAAATGATTTACAAGTTAAAACTCATGTTTAGAAGTATCGCTGAATCTTAAATAATAATCCTTTCACTTACAGCTGCATACAAAATGCAACTTAATTTCTTCCTAGTTTTCGTCGAAAGAACTTCATGAATATGATTGTTGGCATCATGGATGGATAATAAATTAAAGAAAATATAGATTTGCAATCTACT
This sequence comes from Pseudotsuga menziesii, assembly GCA_001517045.1. NCBI lineage: Eukaryota > Viridiplantae > Streptophyta > Pinopsida > Pinales > Pinaceae > Pseudotsuga > Pseudotsuga menziesii. The sequence continues at coordinate 256,749 of LPNX010815232.1, read as the reverse complement.
TAATAAAGCTTTGCAAAAGCATCCAATTTTTATGTTGGCAATAATATCAAATAGATAATACAAATTAATAAAAACTTGTTTGAAAAAATTAAATAAATCTTGCTGTTGTAAGAGTAATGGAAAGATTGAAATCTATTGCTGTTGCAATTTTCAGAAGCTAAAATGTAGAAGAACTTTGGTCATTCGATGCATTGGCATCTTTCCTTGGTGCATTTGTATTGTTGAGTAACTTGGAAATGCTTTGTCTTAATCTCCTAGGAGCAATTGTATTTCCTACCAAATCCTCTTTGAGGTTTTCCAACACCATTACGACCTCTCTCATAGTTGGTCTTTCGTTAGGTGAATCTTTTGAACAAATCAAACCAACCCGTAGCAAAGAAAGAAAACATTCTTGGACATTATATTTTTCACATTCATCTCTATGTAGCTCACTAGACATATTGTTGTCAATTACCTCATTAACTTTATTTGGAAATGCCATATTCACCCACTTGTGCAAGTTTCTAGGTTTCCAACAAATATGTCACTAGTTGGTCGTTTACCAGTAAACATTTCCAATAGAATAATTCCATAACTGTAAACATCTCCTTTGGCAGAAACTCTCTCACCCAATCCATACTCTGCATAAAAGGCAACCTTTATCAAAATTATCCCTAGTGCAAACAAAATTGTTCATGAGAAACACAAACGAAAGTAATTTAAAAAAAAATCCATACCTGGGGCAATGTGGCCTATAGATCCTTTCAAAGCAAGTGTTGAAGTAAGTGAATCACTAAAGGCTGCACCAACTAGTCTTGCAATACCAAAATCTATTACATGGCCTGTCATATCTTCATCCAACAAGACATTGCTGAGTTTTATATTACAATGCACTACTTGTACAAAAGAGTCATGATGAAGATATTCCATGGCATGGACCACATCTATGGCAATGCCTAATTGCCTTTTCAATCCTAGTCCATACACATGCTCATCATTGTTGTGGATTGTATCGAGATATAAATGTTTCTCTAGGCTTCCATTAGACATAAAATTGAACACTAAACCTTTGAAATGGAGGTTGGAATATGAAGTTATGATTCTCACAAGATTATGATGTCAAACCTTTTGCACGACACTACATTCAACTTTAAAACTTTTCTCAGCCTGGTTGTTTTGCAAGTTGAGAACTTTCACAACAAAAACTGTTTCATCACTCAAAATTCCTTTAGAAAAAGATCCAAAACTACTTGATCCCAACAAGTTGGCCTCACTGAATCCCATAGTTGCCTTGTGAAGCTCTTGAAATGAAATCCTTTGGTGCTCTAACTTTTGAAAAATGGTTTGTGAAAAATCAAAGTTTTTCACATGCATATTTCCTCTCGAAAAGAACCCCAAAAGTAAGCAACATGATTTTTCACATGCATATTTCCTCTCGAAAAGAACCCCAAAAGTAAGCAACACAATATAAACACACTAACTCCACTCATTGGAAATAGTACCTTTTTCACAAATGAAAAATGATCTTTTGGTGTTGGACAAGCAAGTAACTCGAATACTTGTGGTCCACAAAGGTTAGGATTTCCAATTAAGGACATGACAATCGTTTGATTTGTGAAAAAACCTTCTTTTGGAATTTCCCTAAAGACAAATTCAAATAGTGAAGCATTTTCAATTTTTGGAGAGTAATTGGTATTGTACCTAATAACAAGTTGAAAAAAAAATCTAGGTTCTTGAGAAAAGTGAGAATACCCAATTCTAGTGGAATGCTGCCAATGAAGTTGTTTATGGCAATTTCTAAAAAAATCAAAGCTGAAAGATTTCCTAAGGAGGAAGGAATGGTACCCGTGAGAATCTTCGCTCCCAAGTAAAGCTCTTGCAAATGTGGGAGGGAACCCAACTCTTAGAATTAAGAAAATGGAGATCAGCCATTGCAACGGATTCACACACAATAATAACTTGTATTACTTAATCATACATACATACATCACATATATATATAGTTGGAGTGAGATCCAACTAACTCCAAACATGGAGATGTTGGTTGAGAGAATATCTCAACAGTCTCCTACAAAATCTCAAACCAATCCCAAACTTAGTATGCTGCACTAATGTGAGCATTATCTCTAACACCCACCTTTAATGCTTACATTTCAAAACTTACAATATTGAAAACACAAAATTTGTCATTGTCTGTCTCACTGATCTTCATACACATTTACACCCATCTTTGAACTTCATAGACACACTCTTTCTCTCCCATCATCTTCGAGCTACCACTTCATACAGCACAGATACAACTGCTTCCGACCATCTTTGACGTTCTTTGTACAACTGACGCTTCTCGACCTCCTGAAGGACAATCTTGATACTAAACCATCCTATGAATACACTTCCATCTGCGAATATTTCACTTTCGGCTATCCGCAGTTATCTAGGAGAATGATTCGGATATTGAATGTCTTCAGCAATCAGTTTCACAACTTGACCTTACATAAAATAACCTGTAACTAATGCTCCCAGAGCACGACGGGTCACATCAGTTTAGAACAGACTTGGACAATTAAATTAGCTATTTGTTCTCACGCCATGGAGAACCACCATTTTGACTTATATAAGTCTATTCAATAATTGGTTCTACATCATTGATGTTTGCACACTACACTTAAACAATAGCACATTACAGAACAACAAATCCAAAATTCTACATAAGAACAATCCACACACTCCATAAAACAATAAACTTCAGACACCGATCTGTAAATGGGATATAATCCGTTCTCCCAAAAGCTGACAGATATTGCAACATATAAGGAAATGATTTCAGAACGCAATTCTCTTTCACTTCTGTATGCATTACGGAGATTCATAGTGGCTTTATAGCAGAAAATGTAGTCCTCTTGCACAGATCAATGACAGCTTTGATATCCTTCACGCAATGAATCTGCTTTCTCTCTTTTTCTCTACAAATAGATATGGAGCAGCGACAAACAAGCAGCGACTTCTACAACATGTATGTTGATTAATTGATTTCCTCTCCACAGCAGCGGCTCTTAGAAATTAATGCTCACGGCATGAATACACGGCGGGTTCTCCTTCAATACAGCAGCAACCACTGAGTGATTGGCGAGCAGAGATCAACGGTAGGGTTGCTCCATGCACAATCCAGTTGTGCTCTTTCCTTTGGCTGATCAGAATAGATCGCAGTATGGCATCCGGAAATGAACAGTACAATGATCCCTTAATTCAATCTTGCAGCTTATCGCGTTTCCTCCTTTAATTCATGGATGCAGCAGCAGGTGGTTTGTTCACTCAATTAAACAGCGATCTCACGGTTTCAAATGCTGCGTGATGGCCCTCCCTCTCACGATCGACGGTGCAATAATAATTAAAGTGGAAAAACAGAATCAATCAACTCTGTAAAACACAAACACTCAAAAACAAACACGTCCCTCTCACGCTATGTACAAAGAATCGATTTTCTGGAATCTCACATTTTCCTGGCCTTCCCGTGAGAGAATCAAGCCAGAACAGGCTCTGATACCAAATTAAGAAAATGGAGATCAGCCATTGCAACGGATTCACACACAATAATAACTTGTATTACTTAATCATACACACATACATCACATATATATATAGTTGGAGTGAGATCCAACTAACTCCAAACATGGAGATGTTGGTTGAGAGAATATCTCAACAGTCTCCTACAAAATCTCAAACCAATCCCAAACTTAGTATGCTGCACTAATGTGAGCATTATCTCTAACACTTAGGGTATGTTTCCGCTGAGATGGTTTAAGGAGAGTGTCAGCGAAACCAAATTTCTGCAACTGGCGAGTTGATGTGGAATATTTCCTTCGAGTTGATTGCGATGCAACCAGAGCCACCTCAAATGGAAGAGGCATCGCAATTGAGGTGGGATGGGACCATGGAGCATATTTTTTTGAAAGATTGAGAGTGCGTAGAAAGGAGAGATTGGGGAGGGATGGAGAGATGGTACCGCGCAGATCCATGCCTTCCAGATGGAGGGCGACGACTCTGTTTGTACTGTAGGTGGCGGCAATCCAGTTGCAGAAGTGGAGCGCGGCTGAATTATTGGGATCGATGGTGATGAGTTTCTTGAACGCGAGGAGGGATTGCCCATCGTCATGATCAAATGACTGCGTATAGGAGGGGAAAACGAAAAGGAGAAACACGAGTCAAGGAAAAACGAAAGAGGGAGAGGGAGAGGGAGACAGCATGGTGTGCTTCAAATGGAAATGGAGATAGCAGTGCTTCCTTGTCAGATGGAGATAGCAGTGCTTCTCGCAAAGAGAGGGGCAGAAACAGAGGAGGTAATCGTTCATTGTTGTTGTGTGACAGAGAGTGATGACAGAGGAGGTGGCATCATGTGTGTGGTCAGCCACGTGAGCGCAATAAAAGGAGAACGTCTCTCACCAACTTGATCAACTATCTTTAAGCTATTTTTCATTTAAATTGACTATTTTAGTTTATAAACTTCAATGTAAAATTGGATTACCATTTAAATTGACTCTTTCCTATTTTACATAAAATTTAAATACCATTTTAAATTAATTTATTTATAAACTTTAAACTTCAATTATTGAAAAAAATAAATTACAAAATGTAGATTACCATTTAAATTGATTATTTTCTATTTTACATAAAATTTAAATATCATTTAGAATTAATTTATTTATAAACTTTAAATTTTAATTTATCGAAAAAATTAAATTACAAAATGTAGGTTATTGTTTCCTATGGAAAGATTACATTCACGTGTTCTTGAAGTATGTCCATTTCTAGTGACTCCAGTGTTATTCTCCTAATGTTCGATTGTAGAGTAGTCTTTCTAATTAGATTTATCCCTACTACATGCACTAAAATGTTTTCATGAAAGTGTCTCTCTATTGTCTTTTTATATCTATTAGGGAATGTAGTAGTATACTCTATTTGGGTTTTTATTTCTACTTCAATCATTAAGCTACAAGCCTTCTATTAAGTGGCCACAATTGCCCATGAACACAAGCATTGAGTATAAATCAATTAAAAAACATGTTTGTCATGTTAGGCATATTTGTTGGGTGTATAATATGCCTAAAAATTATTTATTTTATCTATTCTTTGAGAATGTCGAGTGGGTTGTGATTATATTCTATCGTTATTTGCTCAATGAGTCCATTACCTATTGGGATAATATAAGAATAATATTTTTTTAAAGCCTTCTTTATATCTAATGACTATAATATTTATTTTTATAGATGTTTTAGAAACCTTAATGACTAGAATATTTACGTAATTAGATGTTTTAGAAACCTTAATGACTAGAATATTTACATAATTAGATGTTTTTGAAACCCAATTGATGATGTAGCTCTTTTGAGAGAGCATATTGATGAGCTTAGAATTCCACCATTGTGATGAACTTAAATTACCCTCTAGGGAAGTTTTCTTGGTATGGGTTTGATGAGGAAGGGATCTTAATGAAGGAATAGATAGAGAGAGTTGGGGATTTCCTTTTTAATTCAAGTGGAGTATGTGGATTCCATCTTTGACATGGAATACGTGCTTTCTTCCTATGATGTTCACTCCAAATGGAAAACATGAAGACAATGAAGGAAATAACATAGATATTTATTTTTAAGTAGATAGCTCAATTTCTTCGGTAGGATTTATTGAAGAAAGATGGATTTCATGGATTTGATGTTGAGAAGCTATGTTTGAAGAAATATGGAGAGAAGTTGATAACACAAGTTAATCACAAACCAATTTGGTATTTGATAGGATTTTGGGCATTATTTGGTTTCCTAGGCATTATTGCATGAGACATTGTTTTATTTCAAGAGATTTGTTAAATGGTGGAATCATACTAAGGCATCATTGTACAAGGATGGAAGCTAATACTAGAGGTGGATATGAAATTTCAACAATAAAAAAAGCACTTGGCTTGGATGTGGAGAAAACCCTTCTAGTAAATTAATATGACTATGGATGGATTAAATAATTCAAAGATCCATCCTACATTCTTGGTGTGTACATCATGGGAAAAAAAGCATGCAAGTGGGCTCATCTAGTAAGTGCATGTGTTGGTCTCATTGTGGAAGTCACTTCATTACACCAATCTATGTTGGGTAACTTCAAAGGAAAATGGGTTTCACTTTAATACCTCAATGGCTTGATTAATCAACATTCATAATGTGGAATTATTTTAAGTGTTGACTCACCCATTAGGTCAATTGGTGTATGTCAAGCCATCATCAAGCTATTCAAAAGTCTAATTATATACCCAAAACCTTATTAAAAAGTAACCACTTTAAATAGTGAAAATAAACATATAAAATACCAAAATGATTCCCATGATAGACAAAAGAAAAGATTTTAAGTCAAGATGACTCAAATGCAAAAGTTGATAATGGCATATTTGAGAAACAAATTAATAAAGGAATTAAAAAGTTGGAAAACCTAAGACACCTAAACACCACATGAAAATATACAATTTAACACAACATTGTGTGGTGATGAATAAAACTAAGATTTATGTTTCAATTATTCAAAAGATTTATCTTATACATTTTCTTCATATAATTATTTTTAACATATTCTTAATATCTATTTTATTCCATTTTCTTTTAACATATCATTTTAACTACTGATATAATTTATAAAACATTATACAGCTTTTATTTACTATTTCTTATAGTTTATAAAATCTTCACAAAAAGAACTTCACATTTTATATTTAAAAAAATCATATATCAAACTTCCCATTTTATTTCAAAACATATAATAAATAATTCATAGATTAAAGATTGTGTCAGCGTGTGAGCAAAACTTTAGCACAGAGAAACTGCAATGTTTCTTATTAAATATATTTAAACACAGAGAAACTGCAAAACTTTAGCACCAAACGAGTTCAAAAACCAAATTTCAAAGCCCAGATTTCAATTAAGAGGAACTCATTGTTCCCCTACCTCTGCATATGGCAGCGTTGCTATCCACTCTTATACACGTTTTCATTGTTCTCCACTGTTCCAAAAGAATGCATCACTCAAATATATATGTTATTCTCCACTGTTCCAAAAGATTGCATCACTCAAATATATATCTCAACATGTTTTTGCCTTTCCGCATAATTGGATTGAATACATCATTCAAGATAATTCTGAACATATTTTTTGGGAACTTTTCATCAATCCCAAGAGTGTAAGTCTGCATAGTTGTTGTGGGGATGGCAATAGCAGCTCACTATCTCAGATTTTAGAAACCTACCTGCTGTGGATAAAATAATGGCATTCATATTCGGCAGCAAAGTCACCCACTACACTCCTCTCTCCATCCAAATCAAACTTCCCTACTTTTCCTGTGTTTTTATGACATTGCATCTCACTACACTCCTCTCTCCATCCAAATCAAACTTCATTACTTTTCCTGTGTTTTTAATATTTATGACATTGCATCTCATCACCAGCTACAGAAGTCCACACCTGAGAATGATGTGGCCTTAAAGTATGGCAGAGTGCAACCATTTGGTTTCTATATTTAGCTGAGTCACCATTTATTTGATAAATGCCATTTGGTTTCTATCTTTAGATGAATATTATCTCTGTTTAGAGGCCATTTACGGGAGTATTCTGTATTTTTCTTTCGTTTGCACCGAATTTTCTTTAAAATCATACTATAAGATACCTTTTCTCCATGATCACTGCTGTGTTTACAGCACCACTGTCAATGTAAGGAGTAATCACTGCTATTGGAATTTTGTTAGAGTACAGGGAACAACAATATGAATTTGGGTGTAGGAGTTTGAAGGCCAACAAATACTGAAGAACTGAACAATTGTTGAGGATCCCATGGACCTACAACTCTTTCAATCAGCGAAGAATGTTCATCCAAGCGAGCAAGCTCATTGAAGAGAGCAAGCATTTAAGCAAATGAATGAAAATAATTGGATCCATATCAAGAACAGATTTTTATGCAAAAACAGCTTTGACATACCCATTAAAAGGTCCAAAGTATAAATGCCTGCTAAATGATTTTGTCAAAGTAATATGGCATCCTTATTAACTTGGGAAATTAACAATTAAAAGCTCCAAATTATCAATGCCTGCTAAATGATTTTGTCAAAGTAATATGGCAGCCTCATTAAGTTGGGAAATTAACAAGCAATTGAAAATTCTGAATGCCTTTATGGTGGCATCTCATTTTGAAATTTAAAATATCACATTTAAAAGGTGAATTCCACATAACATAGAGAAACTTTGTGCTGGCATCTCATTTTGAAATTTAAAATATCACTTAAAAGGTGAATTCCACACAACATAGAGAAACTAATTAGAACACAAAATGATTTACAAGTTAAAACTCATGTTTAGAAGTATCGCTGAATCTTAAATAATAATCCTTTCACTTAGAGCTGCATACGAAATGCAACTTAATTTCTTCCTAGTTTTCGTCGAAAGAAATTCATGAATATGACTGTTGGCATCATGGATGGATAATAAATTAAAGCAAATATAAATTTGCAATCTACTTAATAAAGCTTTGCAAAAGCATCCAATTTATATGTTGGCAATAATATCAAATAGATAATACAAATTAATAAAAACTTGTTTGAAAAACTTAAATAAATCTTGCTGTTGTAAGGGTAATGGCAATATTGAAATCTATTGCTGTTGCAATTTTCAGAAGCTAAAATGTAGAAGAACTTTGGTCATTCGATGCATTGGCATCTTTCCTTGGTGCATTTGTATTGTCAAGTAACTTGGATATGCTTTGTCTTATTCTCCTAGGAGCAACTGTATTTCCTGCCAAATCTTCTTTGAGGTTTTCCAACACCATTACGACCTCTCTCATAGTTGGTCTTTCATTAGGTGAATCTTTTGAACAAATCAAACCAACCCGTAGCAAAGAAAGTAAACATTCTTGCACATTATAGTTTTCACATTCATCTCTATGTAGCTCACTAGAAAGATTGTTGTCAATTACCTCATTAACTTTATTTGGAAATGCCATATTCACCCACTTGTGCAAGTTTAGGTTTCCAACAAATATGTCACTAGTTGGTCGTTTACCAGTAAACATTTCCAATAGAAGAATTCCATAACTGTAAACATCTCCTTTGGCAGAAACTCTCTCACCCAATCCATACTCTGCACAAAAGAAAACCTTTATCAAAATTACCCCTAGTGCAAACAAAATTGTTCATGAGAAACATAAATGAAAGTAATTTAAAAAAAAATCCATACCTGGGGCAATGTAGCCTATAGATCCTTTCAAAGCAAGTGTTGAAGTAAGTGAATCACTAAAGGCTGCACCAACTAGTCTTGCAATACCAAAATCTATTACATGGCCTGTCATGTCTTCATCCAACAAGACATTGCTGGGTTTTATATCACAATGCACTACTTGTACAAAAGAGTCATGATGAAGATATTCCATGGCATGGGCCACATCTACGGCAATGCCTAATCGCCTTTTCAATCCCAGTTCATACACATGCTCACCATTGTTGTGAATTGTATCGGGATATAAATGTTTCTCTAGGCTTCCATTAGACATAAAATTGAACACTAAACCCTTGAAATGGAGGTTGGAACATGAAGTTATGATTCTCACAAGATTACGATGTCGAACCTTTTGCAAGACACTACATTCAACTTTAAAACTTTTCTCAACTTGGTTGTTTTGCAAGTTGAGAACTTTCACAGCAACAACTGTATCATCACTCAAAACTCCTTTATAAACCGATCCAAAACTACTTGATCCCAACAAGTTGGCCTCACTGAATCCCATAGTTGCCTTGTGAAGCTCTTGAAATGAAATCCTTTGGTGCTCTAACTTTTGAAAAATGGTTTGTGAAAAATCAAAGTTTTTCACATGCATATTTCCTCTCCAAAAGAACCCCAAAAGTAAGCAACACAATATAAACACACTAACTCCACTCACTGGAAATAGTACCTTTTTCACAAATGAAAAATGATATTTTGGTCTTGGACAAGCAAGTAACCCGAATGGTTGTGGTCCACAAAGGTGAGGATTTCCAATTAAGGACATGACAATCGTTTGATTTGTGAAAAAACCTTCTTTTGGAATTTTCCCTATGAGATTGTTGAAAGACAAATTCAAACAGTGAAGCATTTTCAATTTTTGGAGAGTAATTGGTATTGTACCTGATAAGGAGTTGAAAGAAAGATCTAAGTTCATGAGACTCAGTAAATTTCCAAGTGAATCTGGGATGGAGCCTTGAAAGGTGTTTCTAGATAAATTCAATGATTGTAGTTCACTACAGCTTCCAAGTGTAGGTGGAATGACCCCGGTCAATTGATTGGAGGAAATGTCTATAGCTTGTGCCATTGCAATTTTACCAATCTCCAAGGGTAAGAGGCCATCTAATAAATTCCATGACAAATTCAAATAGAACTGTAGATTAGAAAGCTTAGAGATTTCCCGTGGTATGCTTCCAGTGAGCATATTGTGAGATAGGTCAAGTAATTCCAAATTTATATAGTTTCCTAAGCTGGCAGGTATGCTCCCTGATAACTTGTTGTGATGAAGGATGAGTCTTCTTAGTTGTTTAATGGATGCAAGTGAATTGGGAATGTTTCCAGAGAGAATGTTTCTACTAATGTCCAAGAGGCCGAGTCCTTGTAATAGTTCAAACTGATTAGAGATGTTTCCTTCTAATCTATTGTTCCCTAAATCTAGTCTTTCTAATTTTATAAGGCTTCCTAATGGTGGAATGATTCCATTTAAAAGATTTCCACTTAAATTTAAAAAGATTAGGTTGGTAAGATTGCCTATATGTGGAGGGATATTTCCTTCTATCATATTTCTTGATAATGACAAGTAAGACAAATTTTTAGAAAGTTTCCCCATCACAGAGGGCAAGACACCACTTAGTTTATTGTTGCTCAAGTGTAGTATTTGTAGGTGAGAACAATTGGTAAGAGCTACAAGAAAGGGCATGGTGGTAGCACTACCACTATCAAGCTCATTATTGCCAAATTTTAAGCTTTTAAGGAGGGATAGTTTACCCAACTCTACCGGGACACTCCCACTCAACCTGTTGTAGTGTAGATAGAGACCTTCAAGTTTGGAGCAATTTCCAATAGATTTTGGTATGCTTCCTCCAAGTCGATTTCCCCACAAAGAGAGAAGCTTCAAGTTAAAGATATTTGAAAATTCTTGTGGAATGTTGCCACTAAGTTTGTTTCTAAAAATGGTAAAGCTAATCAAAGTGGAGATATTGGACAAAGAAGCAGGAATGCTACCAGCTAATTCATTTTCAAAGAGGTTAAGTGTTTGCAGACGGGTGAGAAGGCCCAATTCTGGTGGAATGCTGCCAGTGAGTTTGTTTGAGCTCATGTCCAAGTCAGTCAAAGTGGAGATAATGGACAAAGAAGCAGGAATGCTACCAGATAATTCGTTTTCAAAGAGGTGAAGTGTTTGCAGACGGGTGAGAAGCCCCAATTCTGGTGGAATGCTGCCAGTGAGTCTGTTTGAGCTCATGTCCAAGTCAGTCAAAGTGGAGATAATGGACAAAGAAGCAGGAATGCTACCAGATAATTCATTTTCAAAGAGGTAAAGTGTTTCCAGACGGGTGAGAAGGCCCAATTCTCGTGGAATGCTGCCAGTGAGTTTGTTTGAGCTCATGTCCAAGTCAGTCAAAGCGGGGATAGTGGACAAAGAAGCAGGAATGCTACCAGATAATTCATTTTCAAAGACGTAAAGTGTTTGCAGACGGGTGAGAAGGCCCAGTTCTGGTGGAATGCTGCCAGTTAAGTTGTTTCCAGAAATATCTAAGAAAATCAAAGCGGAAAGATTTCCTAAGAAAGAAGGAACGGTACCTGTGAGACTATTCACTCCCAAGTAAAGGTGTTGCAAATGTGGGAGGGAACCCAACTGGTGGGGTATATTTCCGCTGAGATGGTTGAAGGAGAGCGCCAGCGAAACCAAATTTGTGCAACTGGCGAGTTGATGTGGGATATTTCCTTCCAATTGATTGTGACTCAACCATAGCGTTCTCACACGGAAGAGGCGTCCCAATTGAGGTGGGATGGGACCGTGGAGCATATTGCCTCTAAGATTGAGAGTGCGGAGAAAGGAGAGATCGCCGAGGGATGGAGAGATGGTGCCGCGCAGATCCATGTCATCGAGATTCAGGGCAACGACTCTGTTTGGATGACGGCGGCTGCAGGTGACATAAGTCCAGTTGCAGAAGTGGAGCGATGTGGGAGTCCAAGTGGCCATGATTGAATTATTGGGATCGGTGGTGATGAGTTTCTTGAACGCGAGGAGGGATTGGCCATCGTCATGAAATGAGTGCGCAGAGGGTAAAACGAAAAGGAAAAGGAAAAGGAGAAACATGAGTCGAGGAAAAACGAAAGAGGGAGAGGGAGACCGCATGGTGTGCTTGAAATGGAAATGGAAATGGATGAGACTTCTCGCAACAGAGGAGGTATTTATAAATTTGAAGAGAGAAACAGAGGAGGTTTGTTGTGTGACAGAGTGACGACGGAGGAGGAGATATCAGTGCTTCCTTGTACAACGAAGACGGAGAGAGGGAACAGAAATCGTTGAGGTAATGCCATTCGCCGGCCACCAAAAAGTCAATGCGTCAATCACGCCAACTTAATCGAACCAGCTCTAAGCCATTTTCCATTTAAATTGATTATTTTAAAATATAAAAGATACATTTTACGTTGTGGTCAATTATCATGTAAAATTAATTTATTTGTAAACTCCAATTTTATTAAAAAAATAGATTACAATATAGTAACATATTTTTTAAAATTTTCTTTCATTAACTATCCACACAAAAATCAAAATTTTCACGACATTATGTTACATTTTAATTTATTTATCATTTGCATAAACACTAAATTCAGTATTAGTAATTAATGTTTTTAAAACTTCTACATATCATTAGTGTTTGAATCACGACATTATGTTACATTTTAATTTGTTTATCATTTGCATAAACACTAAATTCAGTATGAGTAATTAATGTTTTTCAAACTTGCACAATTCGTTAGTGTTTGAATCACGACATTATGTTACATTTTAATTTATTTATCATTTGCATAAACACTAAATTCAGTATTAGTAATTAATGTTTCTTAAACTTTCACAATTAGTTAGTGTTTGAATTATTTGTTTGGAGTCAGAATTTAGTATAGGCATGTCATTAATATTTAGTATAGATTTAGTGATTAGAATGCCATATCATTTCTTTTAACGTTCTTAATATCGCCAATCATTTTATAGTTAGCATTTTAAGAATTGATAATATTGGCCAACATTTATACACTTTTAAATAAGTATGGTTCCTTAAAATCATCCCTTGGCATTGGGTTTCTATTTTGGGTTTAGAAATTGAAGACACTTGAGATCCTCTTGGTTGAATGTCTTTGAGCTGGGATTTTTTAATCTCGGACAAGAAGTGAAAGCCTGCTAATTGAATCCCCTTGCTTGTTAAAGTTTTGGCCAATAGACAACGATCTTTTGCTGCAACCATTAGAGGCTTCAATGTCTCAAGTCCAAGAATACAAGCATTGTAGGCTAGCAAAATATTCCATTATAAGAACTTTGGAAGAGCAGACTAATACCTCTTAAAGCACTTTTTGGATTGAAGGGAGCTCATATACTTTAGACACTAGTATTCAAACATATTGGACCACCTAGAAGGAATTCAATTAATGTTACCAATCTCTACAAAATCCATTTTCCAACATGCCCGAGATAATCTACACTCTTTGAAGAGATGGGATATCGATTATTTCGCCTAGTTATAAAGAACACACTATGAATACCCATGAATAACTCACCTTTACATATTTTTAGCCGTCAATGTTTCCCCATGGACAAGAGTGCAACAAAATAAATTTGTTGGCAATCTATCAGTGCTCCAAACTGCACTCCATATTTTAAAGGGAGGAGGCTTGTCCAAATCCAAAAGAAGTTCCTCATATCCTAATTTTATCTGGTATTCCTAAGTGCATGAATTCATATTCTCCTGTTGGCTAAGCTTATATTGACACGGGAACAACCCTTTAAACTTTCTAGAAGGGTGGTCACTTGGTGGATAAGAGGATTCAGAGCCTGGATATTCCATTCTTTCCAAATTCCCATCGTGTTATCCCAATTGAAGATATCATGAAGAGTCTAGATCCCATTTTCCAGCATCCTGCCCTTTAATTTATGTAGAGCCAAAATTATTTCCCAATTACCATCTTGTACAAAATTGTCTTCCCAAATTTTGATATATTTACCATTACTATCTCTCCATCCTTATTTCTTGATCTAAAGGTCCGTTTAGGATTTACAAAGCCTCCATATTGGAGATCCTTTTTTGTCCCAACTTACATTTTCTATCCAAAGGATGTGGGGGCTTTGAAAAAATTTCTAGATGAATGCTAACATCCGCCATTCTTCCAAACTTATGATTAATCTCCAAACGATCTTGGCTCCCATGTCCAAGTTCATCATGGAAGGTTCTCTAATGTCTAAACCCCCTAGATTTAGTTTCCCTGAGTATGTTCCAATTGATCAAATGTATCCTTTTATGATATGTCTTCCCTCCCACCCATAGGAACTTGTGAAAGAGAATTCCAATCTGATTCTTGATGCCTTTTGGAGAAAGTAATCTACTAAATTGATAAATGGGGAGTGAATACATTAACTACTTGATTAATACTATCCTCCTCGATGGATTCAACCACTGTGCTCCTCACGTTTGAAAAATTGTTTTAATCTTATGAATAATAACTAACCAATCCTTTAAAGTAAACATTCCAAGTGAGATCGACATTCCAAGATATTTGAAGTATTTCCATTTTGCAGAAATAGGGAATTTCAAAATAGCTAAAATAGTGTGTGTTATATGGGAACTATAGTTACAACCATAGATTTGACTCTTGGTTTTGTTTCTTATTCCCCTAAAAACATTCAAAGAAATTTCTAGAACCTTCTTAAATTGTTGAGTTATTACTTTGGAGGATCCTCCCAAGAGGAGCATGTCATCCGCAAACTGAGAATGGTTAATGGCTTTAACCTGCCAAGAAATTTGTATTCCCAGAAATCTTCCTCTGCTTATCTCTTGCTCCAGATTGCGACTTAGGTTGTCTACAATGATAATGTATAAAATATGAAACAATGGGCATCCATGCCTTATCCCACACAAGATTTTGAGGATAAAGAAATAATGGGCATTAGATTGCTATTTGAGGATAAAGAAACAAGTATATTTTCTGAGGAGGAATCACACATTCTATAGGAATATGAATTAAAAAAAGGATATGTTATGCGAGGAAGATTCTTAGATAATTAAGAGTCAATCCTTGTGGATACATGTAGGCAACAAAAACACTAAACATTTTCACCATTAAACTAATTGCTATAAACATCACAAATTACTATTTGGGAAATTGATCAACCAAATGGTGACATGGTTAGTTCTTTTTCAAAGCTAGTTGAAGCTAGAAGGGAACATTTCAAGGCCCTCTTCAAGGATCTTAAGGAGCCAAACATTGGTGAAATTATGAGGATCATCATGCTCTTTCCCAAGCTCATGTATGATGATATGAATGAGGCTTTGATCAATAATTTTATCAACACAAAAACTAAAAGAAATCTCACAATCCTTCAATAAAGGAAAAATCTTTACACCAGATGGGATATCAATGAAATTTTATCTAGGTTTCTTGATTTACTAGAACATGACTTATTATAGGTGGTGAAAGAATCTAGGATTTTAGGGAAGGTGTTGGGGAGTATAAATTCAACCTTGACCATGATAATTCCCAAGAAACAATATGATATATCATTTAAAGACTAGACTATTTTTATTGTGCAACCTTATTTATAAGTTGGTCCCCAAAACCATTGCATCCAGATTAAAGGGAATTTCTAAGGATTTGCATCTCAAGAAGGAATGCACACTGTCAAAACACAAAAAATATTTACAACATTTCTAAGGATTGATTTAGATAAAGCATAAAATAGGGGGAATTGGATTTTCCTCATATTATTATTATCATGGTTGGACATTATTTTAATGGTTGTCAATTGGATATTGGGATGCCTAGAATTGGTTTATGATTTCATTCTAATGAATTGGTGGTCATTTGGTTTCTTTTAGGCTTCAAATGGACTAAGACAAGGGTTCTCCTTATACCCATTCCTATTCTTATTGGCGGCTAAAGGCCTCAGTATGATTATCAAGGATGCACATAAGAGGAGTGAATTGAAGGGCGTCGTGATAGATATGCTCATGTTTGTATTACTCATCTTCTTTGTTTGACGATCTTTTTATTTTTGGAATAGGAAACAATTAGGAACCTAGACAAAATCAAATATTTGCTATACCTTTATTGCAAAGTGATGGGTATGGTTATCAACATGAATAAATTTGAACTTCTATGTCATCACAGATCGACCATGGTTAAACACCAATTAGGTTTATTTCTTCCAATGAAAATTAAGGGGATGAAACAAGGGGTGAAATTCCAATGTTTTAGATTAAAACCCATCAACTATATTTATAAAGATTAACTCTAGCTCTATGACAAATTGGATTCCATAATCATTTATTGGTGCAATAAATGTTTGTCACATGGAGATTGACTAGTTCTGGTTAAGGCTGTGCTAGAAAGCATACCAATATACTGGATGACCATCACCGAGATCCCAAAAGGTATTCTTACTAATATTTTCCAAAAGTATTTCAATTTCTTTTGGACTAGCAAGAAAGAGAAGGTAATTATCCCTCTAGTCAAATGGTCTAGAATATCCCAACTAAAGGAAATTTATTTCTCGGAGCTAAAAAAAACTACCATTTCATCTTGGAACTTGCAACCAAATATGTGTGGTGTATGGTGAGTAATGAGGGCCTCTGGAAGAAAGCAGTGGCTTCTATTAAAATATTTAACCATTGAATATTGGTTCATATTTGAAAGAAGACATTCTCAGGGAGTAGAAATCATTTGGAAAGTGATGATTTAGGATTTCCCTCTAGTCAATAACTGAACGATATAATAAGTGGGAAATGAAATAAAAGTGAGGATAAGTGAAGGTTCGTGGATCAGAGTTGATGGAAACTTCAAGCTATTGGATGCACTTCTTGTTAAACTACATGACTATGGCATTTACTCCATAAGGGATGCCATATCACATGACCATAGTAATGCATGGGGTCAAGGTTGGATGACTATGAAAGATATTTATTTACAAAATAAACTAGCTAAGGAGTGGACCTTATACACCAATAATATTTATCACTATGAATTAATACTTAAGGAGGAATATGATCAACTCAAATGGTTAAGGAACAAAGGAACTAGTGATTATATGGTTAAATTAGGATATGCAGTTAAAGTCAAAGATGAGGAAACTCAAGAAAATCTATATTGGTGGAAGGTTGCATGGAATTTTATTTTCCCCTCAAAAACAAAATTTCTACTCTGCCTAGCCCTAACAAATAGGCTCCTTACCTAGGACAGTTCATAGAAAAGGAGTTGGTTAGGACCCAATAAATTCACACTTTGCAAAAAAAGTGTGGAAAAATGTGAACCATTTGTTTGTGATGCATTACTATGCTAGGATTGTTTCGAAGCATGTATCATTAGAATACAGGGAAAGAACAAATGAGACAAGGAGATACTAGTTGATCACCTTTATGGTTGGTTAATTTAAAAGGCTATGGAAAGATTTAAATCACCCCCATGTCTTTCTATATATGGGATTTGACCTGATGATTGCAAAGTTTCGAGGGTATCTGACCTCTCCTCCTACAAAAACATCACCTTCGGTCTCGAGGGTGTTTACGATATTGTAGGGCGGTAACACTGGAGGAAAGGAGCACTACTAACCTACCTATTTGGATCTTTATGCATGCATCTATCTCTGGAGTCATTATCAGTCGGGATATCGTTGGTAAGTGTTAATTTCTCTCTCCAAACCCTAACCCTAATTCAACTATATTTTAAGGCATTTTTCCATGGCAAGTTTGCATGCACAGTTATTTTATATTTCTATATGAGATTGAGGGTGTGAGTCAGCACTATAATAGAATATTAGAGAATATCAATATTTGGGATATTGCAGGAAGACTAAGCAGGCTAGGAGGACCGGAGGACCGTGGGAGACTGGGAGTGTGATTCAAATTATTTTGACCAAATTAAATGAATGAAAATTGGAATAAATCCTGGAATCCTGGACTAGCTAGTATAGGATATGATTTATGCTACCAAATATCTCTCATCTCAGTCCTTGGTGGTCATAATAGAAATGTCTAGTATTGGGTGAAACCCTCTCTAGAAACTTATAGACCCATTGGACTCGGTTAGGTTTGAATCCGACAAAGGTTGCTCAATGCATTGTAAATTACAACTTGTAAGTTGTAACCCAAAAAACAACACCATTATTTTTTCTTTATGGAGCTTTGAAAATGGAGCGTTATCGAATCAATTCACCATCCATAGATATGACTCATATGAGCATTTAATTTCACATCATATACTAAAATACTCAAGTGACTTGTAAGTTGTGAGATCAAGTGACTCCGTGAACAAGAAGATTTAATGAAGTTGGTGAATCATTAATGCATGCCAATGTCATTAAATTCTTTGAAAGTGAACATCTAATCTCTAGTCACATTTTGGATTCACTGAGTTGAACTTGGCACTAGGCAGCCCATTGACCCACCGTGGTTCGTGCCCATTTGGGACCGAGATCCTCATCCATGATCAGACTATTCGAGGGAACTTGGGCAGAGTAAGTCCCCACTCTCCTGAATTAGACAAATTTTGTAGCTGCCCTTATGTTGCAAATTTACTAAGACTTACTCAATTTCATTATTGAGGAGCTGGAAATGAAACCATTTTTTTTTGCAAGGTAAAATTCTTTGTGGCCTTGTATAAAAGCTAAAATAGCATTTGAAAGGCTCTCAAGGCTTCAAATTTGAAGTCTGTTTGGTTCTCATGTGCCTAGGCAATATGACCGACAGTTCATGCTGTGCATATGCCTCTTGAAGACTTTTCTCCAGAATTAGACAAATTTTGTAGCTGCCCTCATGTTGCAAATCTACTCAGACTTACCAATTTCATTATTAAAGAGCTGGAAATGAAACCATTTTTTTTGCATGGTAAAATTCTTTGTGGCCTTGTATAAAAGCTAAAATAGCATTTGAAGGGCTCTCAAGGCTTCACATTTGAAGCCTTTTGGTTCTCATGTACCCAGGCTATATGACCGACCGTTCATGCTGTGCATGCCTCTTGAAGACTCCTCATTAAATAAGTATGGTACGAATATTTGTTGTATTGATCATGAAATAATTGAGAGACAAAGACTTTCAAAACATATTGATATGATGAAGACTTGACTAAGTGAGCACTGAGAAGAGATAATTTCTGATTGATATGATTTAGACTTGAATGTTGTGGATTATTGGATCTCAGCCTACTTTAGATCCAACTGCAAACAATAGCTTTAAGGTGGCATTAAATAGCTTGCCATAATCTAAATAATTTTTACCAAAACTTTTAGCCAACAAATTCAATTTTGACTGAACTTTCAGGCGGTGTAGAAAAAATTGAGAGACCAAGACTTTCAACCAACAAATTCAATTGTGACCGACCGTTCACGCTGTGTAGAAATAATTGGGAGCGACCGTTCACGCCGTGTAGAAATAATTGAGAGACCAAAACTTTCACCCAACAAATTCAATTCCGACTGACAGTTCACGCTGTGCACATGCCTGTAGAAATTATTGTATTGATCATCAAATACTGTCACGCGGTGCACATGCCTGTAGAAATTATTGTATTGATTATGAAATAATTGAGAGACCAAGGCTTTCAAAACAGATTGATATGATGAAGACTTGATTAAGTGAACACTAAGGAGAGATAATTTGTGATTGATATGATGCAGACTTGAATGTTGTCACAGGGTTGTTGTGGATAATGGATTATCGCAGAGTTGTTGTGGATTATTGGATCTGGGCTTGACAAATTGATATGAAGAAGACTTGACTAAGTGAACACTAAGGAGAGATCATTTGTGATTGATATGAAGAAGACTTGAATGTTGTGGCAGAGTTGTTGTGGATTTGGCAGAGTTGAGACAAATTGATATGATGAAGACTTGACTAGAGAGATAATTTGTGATTGATATGATGCAGACTTGAATGTTGTGGATTATCGCAGAGTTGTTGTGGACTATTGGATCTATGACTGGAATGTTGTCACAGAGTTGTTGTAGATTATAGGAGAGTTGTTGTGGATTATTGGATCTATGATCTATTATTGTGACTTCTTTACCCATCCTTGGCATGATGTAAGGTCGCTCATGGGCATCTACCAGCCCGCAGCCCACCAGCTCCGACCACCGAAACAACCCTGTCAAATCAACTTGTCAATATTCTCGACACACATTTTGAACATTACTCAACTCCTCCAAACCACCTTACCGTTTGTAACCACTTCGGGCTTGAAATTTGAACTTTCTAACGAGGCGGGCTTGAAATTTGAACTTCCTAAAGAGGATGGATTGAAATAGGCGGGCTTTATTTGAATTTGAATAGAGCCCTATCTTTCACTGGATATTTTAACAGGCTAATACAAAATTTGGGATGTTTTTTGTTTTTTAACTCGTCAGGCATGGATTTGTATCTCCTATGGAATTTCTTCGAGTTAAAAAAATTTATATCGAGGAACTCAAGTGGAGACCGAAGGATGAAAGGGCTTCACCACGAGTCTAAGCATGTCCATCATCAGTTGGCTTGTGGATTTTGTGGATTTTTCATTATATGAGCAAATCTTTGATCACACATAACGTAACGATGATTTTTCATATTGGGCGTTGAAATCCAAGTGGCTTATTTCTATACGTGATTGTTTTTGCTTTGTGTTGTTCACTGTATCTTCGTCTGTTTGTGTTATTAAGTACAACATGAGTGGGCCTAATGGTTAAGAGCATGTGTTTCCTCTTAAGTGGTCACATGTTCAAATCCAGAGGGGGTAGTGTATGTACACCTCTGTAGACTTTAGCAGTTAAATCACTGCGCAGAGGGGGTCCCTTGTCCCACAAACAAGGGGGGTCTCATACACCAAATTGGTGTCTCGCTTGGCGGTGACCTTAAAAATAGATTATTATTATAAAGTTTCTTACTAAAAAAATTCAAAAAATCAATGAAGAGTGGAAACTTCATATTCGGTTGTCGTTCAGTTCAATAAAAATTCAATGGATGGTAAAGACTTCATACTAGGTAGAAGTTCAATAATTTATTTAACATGAAAAGTTCAAATCAGTATATATCTGTGAATTAACAATATGTTTTCTGCTGGTATTTCTATCATGACATTATATATATCACTTCTCATTTCTTTTTCTCTATCGTTACCAAACTAAATGATTCTAGTCATTATTTCTATACACTATTGTTTTTGCTTTGTGTTGTTCACTGATCTTCGTTTGTTCAGGCTTATCTATGTAAGAGCTTTATGTGTCATTAAGTTTTTTTTATGAAGTTTTTTACTTAAAAATTCAAAAATTCAATGAACAGTGGAAACTTCATATGAGGTTGTAGTTCAGTTTAAGTGAAGACTTCATATGAGGCAGTAGTTCAATAATTTATTTAGCACGAAAAGTTCAAATCAATATATATCTGTGTAAATTAATAATATGTTCTCTGCTTGTATTTCTATCATGACATTATACATATTATTTCTCATTTCTTTTTCTCTATCGTTACCAAAATAATAAATGATACTAGTCATTATTGACTTTCAATACTACAACTCTTTGACTCATCTCGGTACCCAAAACGGCGATGGCAGGAAACTACTCAATTTCTTCAGTCTATTAAGACCTTTTGAATGAGTGCCAGACTCTCTTTCTCGTTACTTCATGGGAATTGGGCTTCAGTGAGAAGTGTTCTATATATAGTTTTATGTCTCCATATTCCATGTTTATTAAATTTAGATATTTTTGCCTTTCATAATTTTATTATGAAAGAGCTGAAGAAGAGCAAGTGAAATAAAAAATTTCATTATAAAAATCCAAGAAACTTTAATAAAAAAAATTGTGGAATAAGTACATAGTCATTTGTTAATTTGATTTTTTAATTGTTAATAACATAAAACTATTAATAAAAAAAATTAAAATTTTACTAAATCTTGAAAATCAGTAGTGACTGTAGAAATGTCGGTATCTCAGACTTGGAAAAGTGGACAGGGAAATTGGAGTGAAAAAATCTTCAATCGAGAGAAAATTTGAGTATTATCAGATTCTAATTTATGAAATAATAAAATATATATTAAAGAAAAGACAGGAAGTACGCATGTATTATATCATTAAATATATACAACTAATCTTAACAATCAATATATATATTTCAATGATAATAAATAAATAAATATAAACAATGTTTTATAATTTTTATTAATTTTGGAGGAAGAAAGAAAAAAACTACTTTTTGTGTTCGTATTTTCGACATATCTCCCTGTGTTTTTACTCAAATTTTGATCAGGAGAGCTCATTGGATGCGGAATTTGATTCTTCATCCAACGAGTACCCACACTACATACTTTTGACGGACCCTACTACTCAAAAAATAATAAATACCTCAAAAAACGTGATGATGATGTCATCATCACATTGTTTTAGGTATCTCTTGTTTTTGAGGTAGTGGGGTTCGTGAAAAGTATGCACTATGGGTACTCGTTGGATGCAAAATCAAATTCTGCATCCAACAAACTCTCCTGATCAAAATTTGAGTAAAAACACATGGAGATATGTCAAAAATACGAACAAAAAAAGTAGTTTTTTTTAATGACAAATATGTCAATTCAACCATTATGGTTGACTCATTTTATTGAAATTCTATTGGTTCTTGAATTCCAACTCACAAGAACTTATTTTGGCACGTTTTCTTATAAGGCCCATTTTAGACCCCAAATTTCTTCTATTGATGGTCATGTGTTTGGCCTCTCTCACCCCACTAGTCTTAAATTTTGTCGATTATATATTTTTCCTCCAAGTCCCATGTGAAATTGAAGTAGATGCAAAATAATGATGTAGATTGAAAGCCCAATGGGTGGTTTTGTTCTCACGTGATTCTTAGTTCTGATGCAAGTCAAGAGTCAAATGACATTATGAGAGATGGTAGAAAAACACATGTATTCATGCATTAGGGTTTCAAATGGACGGCGAGGAGAAGTTGCAAACAGTTAGTCTTTGCCCAGGTTGTTTAAAATATGCATAGGTGGATTAGAAGACATGCGTAGATTGAGAGAATACATAGAGAATATGCCCAACTGTGAAAAAATTAGGGCTTGTCACATAATCACATAGCATGAGGGAAACCATAAGACATTGAGAGGAATTTGGGTTTACATGCCAGACTATGAAATTCTAGACATAGGAAAAGTAGAAACCAGACCTGAGTTATGTCATATTTTGATACCAATTAACAAACTTCAGATAACTCCAGTGCTTGGATGAATTTCATTGAGAATAGATGGTTTGTTTATACAACAAAGAGGGTATCTTTGGGCTTCATATTCCCAAAGTAATTCCCTTTTCATTTTTATAACTAAAAACTAATAGTTGACATATTTTAAAATATTTACATATTACTTCAATGCAGGATCCTAATTGCTAAATTAGTCTTCATCTTTAATTACCAACTATTTCTATTTAATAGATAAAATAATAATCATTCAATTATGCAACATTCAAAAGTCACAATAATAGAAGAACATAATTACTAGAGAATCGAAATTAAAAAATATATCTTTTAACATTCCACATTAATGTCAAATGATGAGAACAATTAAGAGTACAGACATGAATCTATGAATGACTTACAATCGCACTGATGATTGAGAATGACTTACAGTTGCACCAATGAGAGTTGTTCCAAGTAGAAGGAGCAAACTTACCATGAGAAATAACATACCCGGGGGACCGCTCTCCTCCCAACCAACCCCTCAGTAATAGACTAAGGGCCACTGATCCCTCACTCAACAATACCAAGCCAAATAAACACCTCAATCAAAATCCCATTCTACCCGCATCCTCCAAACCCCCATCTCCACCATGATAAAGAGCACCCCCCGAAAAAAACACCCCTCACTCAGAACCCAATTCCCTTATTTATGCATACAATTCAATTTTTATTTTTATAGCAAAGAATTATGCATGGGTCACATGGCCTTCATGCATCATACTTTATTTGATGAAATTTAATTAATCTTAAACTAGATTAATCATTAATATTGACTTTATTAATATTTCTCCTATTTATTATTTGTTTTCATTGAATTAATTCCACTTCATTAATACTTCATTAGAATCTAATGAAGGATTAAGAATTATAATCCTTAATTAGTTTTTAGGGGTGTTATATACTCTCCCCCTTCAAGAAACTTCACCTCGGAGTTATACTCTCCACGGAGATAGGTTAACAACATAGAATATCATACTTACTTTCTTAATAGTTAATAGAATACACAACACAATACTTACTTTATATATATATATATATATATATATATATTATTGTGAAGATAAAAACTCTTGCGTGTGACCAACACATAAGAATTTTTCTGCTTCACTAATATGTTCAATTCCCTAATTACAACATGCTCTTGTTTAATTATCTAGGGTCTAATATGCAACCATTCATACACGCTATGCATTAACTTCATCATAGTAAGAATAAAATAATAAATCAAAACTGACTCCGTGAGACAGAAAAACAAAACAAATCCTCCGCCAAAACTACCTCATTTCTTAGTCACCCTCTCCCTGAGAATCATACCACCTGAGCAACCTCCATAACCCTCCACGTCAACACTCCAGGTGGTCTCGCTTGCCATGGCATGAGCCCTCTACTGTAACCTATCCGCGGACAGTACAATAGGCATCAGAAGCTTCATGGTTAGAATTATTGCTAAACCGATCTCCAGACCTCATCGACTGCACTAGATTTTGGTCTACTTCCGGTATCTATTTTGTCCTCATTGGCCAGATTAGATTTTGGTCACATTTGGTTACCTCATCGACTGCACCGGATTTTGCTCAATGAGACATATCGAAAGGTTGGCCCTGACTCTCTCCATATCCCTCAAAGGAAACCAACCATAGGCATCGTATTCCTTCTCCATATACCTCCCTCTATGGCTAGTGTATCTCAAAAATGATCTTGCAAAGCAATAGATAGGCCTTGCAGTGTAATGCATAATTTACAATAAACACAAGTCTAAACATAAGAAATGGAAGTTGAAGTATTATATCTAAAGAACTCAGAGTACTGGAAACCATTTTCACAATAAAGGTTGTCCACTTAGCGCATTAAGGAGGTTGAACCAATATAAGAAGAAAAGAAAAGAGGGACCAAGTAGATATAGGCAAATACATATAATTTCATATATTATGCAGCCAACTCAAAAGAACTATTGTAGATAATTTCATATCCTATTTGTAAATTTAATTTCTTTGGATTTTCCACCACCCCTTTCTCCATTTAAAAATAAATAAATTAATGTTTTAAAATTACAATACTATTTTGATATTCTATATTCTAAGTAATCATAATCCATTATAAGAATATATCAAGTGAACACATCTACACTTTCATCTTCAAACTGATAATACTATTTTGATATTTTATGTTCTAAATAATCATAATTCATTATAAGAATATATCAAGTAAACACATATACACTCTTATCTTGAGAATGATA
Organism: Pseudotsuga menziesii; assembly: GCA_001517045.1. Classification (NCBI taxonomy): domain Eukaryota; kingdom Viridiplantae; phylum Streptophyta; class Pinopsida; order Pinales; family Pinaceae; genus Pseudotsuga; species Pseudotsuga menziesii. The sequence goes on along the minus strand of LPNX010815232.1, from coordinate 231,019 downwards.
ATAGTGAAATCGTATAATAATTAATTTAAACATTGATGCATTTAAAATTTATCTTTTATTTTCTAATAACGATTTAAACTTATAAATTTTATTAATTACTTTTTCTTATTAATTTTAGAATGATAATAAAACTAAAATTTATAATAAAAATAAAAGCATTAATAAAATAAATTAAAATCCAACAAAGTTTATGCTAAATGTTAATAGCCATGATGCTTTGTAGCAGTGTAATAACATTGATGGATTTAAAATTTATCTTTTATTTTTTAATAACGATTTAAACTTATAAATTTTATTAATTACTTTTTCTTATTAATTTTAGAATGATAACAAAACTAAAATTTATAATAAAAATATTAGCATTAATAAAACAAATTAAAAGCCAACAAAGTTGATGCTAAATGTTAATAGCCATGATGCTTTGTAGCATGAGTAATGACATAATTATGAAACTCCCTATTAATTAATTTGATTATTTTAAATACATTCCAATAGAATATTATACCATATTAATGTGCTTAATGAAACTCTATATTAATTAATTTGAATATTTTAACTATATATTAATTAATTCAATATCACCTTTGTTCCTTTCCTTCCTTTTTCGCGCGTTTGGATGGCTAGCTTCTATTTACTTTGAAATATATGGCTATCTCGCTGGATTTCAATTTCATATGATCGGAGCCTATGGATTGTGTTCGTAGAGCTTCACCTTTGTCATTTAGTTCTATCGTAGTTAAGTAGGGTGAGTAAGTATGGTGGTTGGTAACAGTAAATTGGGAAGTAGGAAGAAGGTATCAATAGGAATAGTGGGTAACCCACCAAGTAAGATGAATTCATAAAGTGCTATCGAACGCCCGTGCAGGAAATAGGTAGGTGGTGGTTGGGCCATCTGAGGTCATCGGGTAATTAATTCTCGGATCAATCATCTCGGAACTCAGCTGGTAATCCATCCATCCATCCGTCCATCATATTAATAAAGAGGGTCATGAAGATCAGAGTGAAGGGGCTTCGGTTTGGGCTATGCGTTTCGAGTTCGTTGTCCTAACCGTCTCCTCCGCTTTACTGGAGCCCCCCTTCTTATTTCATTTATTACTAGCTAGAGAGGCTCCTCTCTTCCCTACTGCTCTAGCCACGATATCGCTATAATAGCTCGTGTCGAATGCTGGAAGGATGATAATACCCACAGGGGGAGGCTTCAGATACAAACCATAGGGACTAGTTTTATATGGCAGATTATTCATATATCAGGGTTTGGGGATTCCACGAACACCCCACATCAGGGTACTCAGATCTGTTAAATACATTCGATTAATTTTTTAGTTTTTTTTATTATTAATTTTAAGTTATTGGATAATTAAACATATATTTTTTATTAAATAAAAAAATACTTTTTTTGTTTGCTAGAATTCTTTTGACTTGTCGAAGTGTCATTTTGTCTAACAAATCATGAACTAGGGGCATCTAAGAGGTCAAAATCTTGATAAGTTCCCATCCAACCTAGGCCACACCAACCCTCAACTGATTGGATTTTGGATGTCTCCCCCTAATTAGCTCACCCCTAAGGGTGAACCAGGATCCCTACTAACAAAACCCCACACCTTGACAAAATAAGCTAACTAAAATTAACAAATAAAAAATACTTTAAATAAATTAAATTTATATATTTATTCACTTAATTATTTTATTGTGATTAAATAATAATAAAAAAAATAAAAATTATAGTTCTTAATCACTTTTTATATTGTTAAAAATGATAATAATAATTTCAAAATTGTTATTCTTAGCATATACTTTTTTTTTAATGAAGTTTTATGATTTTTTAAAACGAAATAAATTATTAAAAATTATTTAATCAATTTGAAAAATGAATTACAATATATTAATGTGTACATAATAATTATTTAAAGTTTTTTTATTTTAAATTAAAATATAAAATATGTCTAAGAATTATTTAAAATAAGATATAAAGTACCTAATAAGAATTCATCTTCATTAAATATACACAATGACATTGATTAAGACAAATTTCATTATTATCAATGTCCAACGTGCTCCTTGGGTTAAAAACATGAAAAAGGCGTAATTCACATGTAAAATTGGCGTGATGGAGTTGGAAAAGTAATCATGGAAATGTTGATATTTAGATGAATTGATTGGGAGTCCTGGCGAATTAATCGTGTGAAAATTTCTTAGACAGAGAGAATTCTAATAATATCTAAGTAAGTATTATCAGATTAGATTAAAGTAAAAAATGGTGATGGAGTTGGAAAACTAATCACACAAATGTCTGTATCGAGTGACTTGACTGTGTAGATGGGAGAAATTGGGTGAAATTTCTTCGGTACAGAGAAAAGCCGAGTATAGGAAAATTGACTTGAATTAAGTTGCATATGAATAAATAAATTTGGAGAAATCTTTTTTTAGAGAAATCAGGTGAAATTTCTTCGGTACAGAGAAAATCTGAGTATAGGAAAATTGACTTGAATTAAGTTGTATATGAACAAATAAATTTGGTAAAATCTTTTTTAATTGAAAAAAAAATCTAATGGAAAGTGGTGATGAAGTTGGAAAAATGGGCAGTGAAATCTTTGTACAAGGTTATTAAATGTTGTGAAATTTCCTCTGTAGAGAGAATGTCTCAAAATAGGAAAAGTGGGAAGGGAAATAAGATTGGGTGAAAAATTCAATATTATAATTAAAATTCTTCAAATAGAGAGAAAATTTGAGTATTATAATTAAAAATGGCGATGGTGTTCGAAAGGTGGTGAGAGAAGTCCCGATATTGACTTGACTTGAGTGGATATATTGGAGAAATTTATAAAAATATAAATAAATGGTTCGGATTTTAAAGAAAAATGGCAGAGGAGTTGAAAATGTCGATATTGACTACACATGAATTGATTTATATTGATGAATAAATCGGGTGAAAATTTCTTCAATAAAAAGAAGAAAATCGTAGTATTATCAGATTCTAACGTCTACATTGACTTGACTTGAGAAGAAAATTACAACATTAATAATAATAAGCATATAAAATATAAAGGTGACTTGACTTGGAAGGAATTTCATGTTTCATGCATAAAGGTAAAGGTAGAATCATCGTTTGTCTTTAAGTTGTTGGGAGAACACGCTGGATTGTTTGGTGTCAATTCAGGTATCAAACAAGGTTTTCAATTGGCAGATTGTGAGTTCATAGGTATGCTTAAAATGGTCATGTCAAATTATTGGGAGTGGAAAATTATGGGTGAAATACTAGACAAAAACATCATAAATAACAATATTTTTTTAATGTGAAATATTGAAGATAGTCCAATAGTTATAGGCAATAACAAGATAGACTAATGACTATATTACACATGATCAACACAATCTACTAAGTTCAACATCTCATGACATTCAATCAATGAAATCCCAATTTCAATTATTTAACAAAATTTTATTATTGTCGCAGACTTCACAATTTTGCATCGGTAAACCCTAATTTTTTTTTGTAAGTTGAGAGCTATTCTATTAAAAATAAAAATAAAATGTTGGTACATATAGAGTTACAAAACAACCTGCTTAGATGGAGTAGGTATGAAGTGCCAAAATGGGACTAGGACCTCCCTCTGGGAAGGAAAACAGGCCATCCAAGTACCTATTAACAACAAAAAACCCTATGGTTTTGGGTAAATAAAAAATCCATCTAGTAAACCATGCCGAAAGAAAGAAAACAAAAAAACCAGATATTTCCAAGATGTGTACCACGTGGTTAGGAAGACACTCGAGCGTGAGTTCTCCTGTAGAATTGATTTTGTAGCGTTTTTACCCAAAAACATCCAGTTCCGCTACAAAATTGGCATTCATATTCATTTAAAAGTAGTTCAATAATACTGACACACTTATTATGAAATATATGTGAGCAATTTTAAAATAGTTAATCAAGTTCCACTAGCAAATGCTTGCACCAAATATAGCTTACAAATTCTAAGAAGGTAACAAAAGCATATTTAAGGAATTTGAAATAACTTTGTAAAATAAACAAGGTAGACAAAAAATTTACTTTATGGATTAACATGATCAAAAAAAGGGCCATGTTATGCATCAATGTTTATGGCTCCAGTATTATCAAATAACAAAGGTGTTAAATCTTGCTATATTTTATGTTTTTATCAATTTCCCACATTGCTCTTCCATACACTCAATCCACCATCAATAACAACCATAAATGTTATCTTGTAATGTTATCCATCCTTGAAACATACATGTGTGTCCACATGCACACATAATCATTTTCATCCACATATTCAATAGACCAAGGATAAAAGCAACATAGATTCATCTTAACTATGGCTCTATCAAGCACCGAAAGGAATCAAATCTCTTGAGGTGCAAACTCCTTTAAAGTCCCAAACATGAAGAAAGGTTTACACATTAAGGAATTCAATCCTTCTAGATGCCTTGATAAAATAGAGTTAAAATTAATCTATCAATAAAAAAATCTACTAAAATCTCTTAAATTTCACAAAAATCTCAATTTCTAAGTGGAAGATAATTTCTCTCTCAATGTCCAACATAAATCATTGTCTATACCTTTTAGTAATTAATGTTTTTCAAACTTCCACAATTCGTTATTGTTTGGAGTTTGTATTTAGTATAGGCATGTCATTAATATTTTGTATAGATTTAGTGATTAGAATGCCATATCATTTCTTTTAATGTTCGTAACCATATAAACAATCAATTAGAACTCGTGAGTCCAAGCGAGTCCCATTTCTTTGTTTTGATTTGTTTTTTCCATATATTGTATAGGTTGGATTTGCGTTAATAAAACAAAGCTACAGGTTGTTTCGTTGAAATTAAGTTGGTATTTTGCTTTGCATTGAAGATGAGTCCTATTTTATATTTATTTTATTTTAATGGTTTTTATAAATTAATATAAATAAAAATATTATTGTCATAAATATCATGTAAATAAACATTGAAGATGAATCTTGCCAATTTTTTATATTTAATTTATTTTAATGTTTTTTTATAAATCAATATAAATAAAAAATTATTATCATAAATATCATGTAAATAAAACACTAGTTATTGTTTTTACATTATTTTTATATTATGAATTTGATAATTAATTTTTTTTGTTTCTTAATTTTGTGGGAAATTAGGTGGTATAAGCAAACATGCTTCCCTTGCTTGTTTTGTCACCATTAAGGCATTATTATCTATATTTTCATGTTAATTGGAATGTGATAGTCCTAAGTGACCCTAGCTGCCCACTCCACCCTAAATCTTTGGGTATTTATTAATGTCATCCCTCAAGCTTAAAGATGCACCATCTTATCTATTTGGGGTATGGTGATTCATAACAATGTTTCAACCATTGATCAGAAATACAATGATCATTTGTTTCAAAAAAAAAATTGAGGTAAGAATATACCCCTTAAGAAATACTTATGAATTTCTTTATCGATGAATAGCTTGAAGTTTGAAATATTTACAAAGCAAACTTTGCATGATTGTTTTGTAGGATGAATTCCTCTTAAGGACACATTTAAGGAATGCCTCGAAGAGGTTTGGGACACACATGATTGCTCTTGTTTGAGAATTGAAGCCTTATAAATAGATTTTTTTTTAAGGATGAAGTCTTGATGATCCATTCAAAGCTACCTTGGGTTTCTATTTTGGGTTTATAAATTGAAGATACTTGATATCCTCTTGGTTGAATGTCTTTGAGCTGGGATTTTTTAATCTCGGACATCGGGTGAAAGTCTGCTAATTGAATCCCCTCGCTTGTTAAACTTTTTCCCCTCGCTTGTTAAACTTTTTTTTGCCAATAGATGACGATCTTTTGCTGCAACCATTAGAGGCTTCAATGTCTCAAGTCCAAGAATACAAGCATTTCAGGCTAGCAAAATATTCCATTATAAGAACTTTGGAAGAGCAGACTAAAAGAGAAGAGAGAGAGGGGGTAATCGTCGTGTGGACAGAGTGATCGAGGCTGATCGCAATGAGTATTTGTGTGGACAGAGTACGAGGCTTATCGCAACGAGGCTTATAAATGAGAAGAGAGAAAGAGGGGGTTATCGTTGTGTGGACAGAGTGATAGAAGAGGTAATAGTTGTGTGACAGAGCGATGACGGAGGTGGACAGAGTGATAGAAGAGGTAATAGTTGTGTGACAGAGCGATGACGGAGGAGGTGTCATCATGTATGTGGTGACTCGGCCACGTGAAAGACAATCCCACATGATCGCAATGATATCTTTCCCACTGAGCGAAATGATAAATATAAAATAAAAAGACGTCTCTCTCATTTTTAAAGCGAACACCAACTTCATCAACCATCTTTTAAGCTATTTTCTATTGAAAATGACAATTTTACTTTTGGCAACTTCAAAGTAAACTTGGATTACCATTTAAATTGACTATTTTTTATTTTATATAAAATTTAAATTATTTAAAATTAATTAATTTATAATTAATTACTGAAACAACTAGCGGTGTTACTCAAACAAAACTATACTAATTAGATTCAGGGAAAGTGGGGACCCCACTTTGTATCTCGTCCCCTAATGGTCCAATGGACACGTGGGACTGAAATCTTGACATACCTACAAAACGATAGAATTGAACACTTTACACTGTGGAGTGATTATGGCACCCACAAACCATTATTACAACGTGGACTATTATTGAGACCCACAACTTTAATATAGTGTATGAATTCTCAAATACCTTTTTTTCCAAATCTCTCATTTTTAAGCTACCCTTTAAGAAAAAACATAACATGTTTATCTATTTATAGATATGAATGCCACTTTTTCCTTTCTTACGACAATCAAAATATGCATTATGTCATTTGATATAGAATTTTTAGAGTTAGTCATAAACTTGCAATGGTTATTAGAAATACAAACATACACTAACAAGAATAGAAAGCACATCAATGCATCATCACACATATCATTAGAACTACTCTGTTAAATACTACATTTTCTCATATAAACTAAGGAGGTGTTTGTATCCATGTCCTTGAAATTTTTGAAAGCATGCAAAATGTGGTAAAACAGTTTTATCACCCTCATTGAATGCAAAAGACTAGATATCAAATAGCATAATGTCTACATATCAGGTCAAACATGCCCTGTACATTTTATATACAATCATGACGGAAATGAAGGATCATGTTCCAACAAAATCATATATTTATCATACATAACTAGATCCATTCATGGATGATGATAGAAATCACACATCAAAACAAATCACCAAAAAACATTTTACTTTTGAATGTCCCTTACAAAAAAATATATCATAAAACAAGTACCAAACCCAACAAATTTAGTTCACAAATAAAATTAATGAACTTTGCAATATGAATAAAAAAATCTTGATGGTCTTGGAGCCCATTGCTTGCACTTAATGTGGTTATATGACATGATAGACCTTGAAGGTCTTCTTGTGTGGTTTTCATGGTGAAGAAGTTTCTTGTACAAGTCCTTGGACCCACACTTGGTGGTGTAATGGTCCTTGAACCCTTGAAGGAGGTGAGGTAGTCGTTTGTAGGTTGATGGGGTCTTAAAACCCTTGGAGATGCTCCTAGGGTATGAGAAAGACTTGGCACCCCAAAAAATGGTGGTTTGATGGTCCTTGCACCCTTGAAGGAGGGGTGAAGGTGTTGTGTGTGTTCATGGGGTATTGAAACCTTTGAAGATGGTTTCCACCCTTCATTTTGGGTTTTGGGGACATGACACTTAATGGATTGATGAAGAACAAACCCTAAGACATGATGACCATTGAAGATGATGGCACCCACATATAAGGTGGCATGATAGCACTTGGACACTTGCTACACCCATGGTTTTGACAATGTGGTGAACTCACTTGCTTGCATGTTATATGGCACACATGCCTTGATCTTGACATCATGTGCTTACCCTTGACTAAGGGTCCTTGGTTCCCTAATGTACCTTTGGATGATGATGTGGAGGACACCCTATTAGGATTATAAATCCTCCCTTGACCATACTGTATATTATATTGTTTAGCCTAACTCAGGAACCTTAATTAATTAATTGGGTCCACTAGTACCATTAGGTCCACTTGGCCTAATGGGGCCACATGTACCAGTCACTGGAGTGTGGGGAACACTGCTAGAGGTTAACTTCCACTTACTGCATGTGCATGCATCAGTTTGGGCGCCTCCTAGACCAATCCCTACATTTTAGGAGCCATTGGGAGTCCTGACACCAACCTCCATTAGTTAGTTGGAGTTGGAACTAGTTAGTCTTAGTTAGCCCCCAGTTACTTTCAATTAGTTCACAATCGGTTAGCTAGTGCTAGCAATGCATGGCTGCATGTCTACCACACTCAATTGCACTGAGTTAACTAGTTGTCACTGATTGATTAAGTTGTTGGACATCTGGGAGTTGAACTGTTGGACTACGGTATTGATTGAGAGACCACAAGTTAGAGATTCAGTTAGATATAGTCAGATCCACTTAGTAGATTTGAATTTCTCCCTAATGTAATCGAATTTTTCCTATTTGTAACCTATTGTAACAATGGATTTATTATTGTGAATGATATTGTAAATTCATGAGCAATACTTTTCTTGTGTGGCTTGTTTTGTTCGGTTTGTATCTTCATTCTCTATCTATTTGCTGCAATATTATTAGAACTATCTGCTTGAATGTCTACATGGCATTCAAATTCTAATATGGTATTAGAGCCTTTTTAGACAAGTTTCATTGTTGTTTCTCTCCATTGAACATCAAAAGCAGTTGGGTTTCCACAAAAGTACCCTATGAAAATTTGCTAGCCCTAAATTTATTCGAGCAGCGGAGAGGGTGTGACGGACCCTGAAAACATGTCCATGTCGAGAGGAAAGCCATGATTCTAATAGTTCATATGTTTTAGTGTGTTATTGCAGTGAAATTACAAGTGCTACATAGCTTGTGTGATGTTTTTGCAGCCTTTCATCCGAAGCATTTATTAGTTCTCAAACTCCTAAACCACAAATCCTCACAACTTCCAATTATCTTGATTAAAAGATTGACATGCAACTAGCCTTGCACAAGCATGGCTATCATAGGATCATACATGGATGGGAGCCTGAGCCTCATCAACTAGTAGAAAGGAACAAGTTTCTGAATTATTGTGATGAAGCATTCGAGTACATACGTACTTATATATCTAGAGATCTCCTCTTCCACCTAGAAGGATTGAGAACTCCCAGAGAAGCTTGGGAGAATCTTGATAGCTTTTTTAACAAAAAAGATGAGCTTCGGGGATACATTCTAGAGAATGAGTTGGTATCTTTACATCCCAACAGTTTCGAGACTATTGAGCAATTCTTTACTACATTCAAGTCTCTAGTACTTCAATGCAGACAGTGCGGAATAGAGCGGAAGGATGAGAAGAATGTCCTTTCCATACTTAGCAAACTAGGCTCTGAGTATTCTGCATTTGTTTCCATATTCCATTCCAAGCAGGAAAGCTTTCCTAATTGGAAAATTTCTTCATTAGATTCTTTTTTTGAGTCCTTAATCAAGGATCGAGACAAGTTGATTCGAATGGGAGTCATCAAGACCTCCAAGGATCAAGATCTCCTAGTTACTAACTCTTCCAAAGTGCAAGCAAAGGGGAAATAAAAGAAGAAGGAGCCAAAATCAGTTGATTTGAAGCCTAAACAGAATCAACAAACTTCCAAAGGAGCCTCTGGCTCTAAGAAGAAAAAGAAAAAGTGTCCCTACTGTATGAGGGGTTTTCATCCAAAAGACTCATGCATGAAGAAGACCCTCGACCAGATGAAATCTCTATGTGTACATAAAAATATTTCACTTCCACAAAGGGTAGTGATGTCAGATGATGAAGAGCATACCGAAGAAGATGAGATATGCTTGCATGCAAGCCTCTCTCCGTCGAAGGCTTATGTGATATATTCTGGAGCATCCAACCACATGGTTACTTCCAGGGAATCCTTCATCACCTTCCCTCTATCAGGAGGACCTAGCAGTCATATGGGAGATGACTCTAAAATCACAGATGTTGAGTGAGGTTCAGATAAAATTTAGCATGATGATTTCATTCCCTCTCCTACAAAAAAGAAAATTGTTGAAGATGAAGAAGAAGCATAATTTTCCCTACAGTCAATTCGAATGGAATAAAGTCTCCTTGAAGTGACCCCTTCTCCTGCTAATCCATAAGTGTATGAGATCTCTGATATCTCATCTACTCACATGGATGATCCAAAAGAAGACATTCAAATCTTTGTGAAGAAAAACACTCCTTCTATTCTTTGCAAAAATTCTCTAGTAATTCTTTAAATTTTGTGCATAGTTTACCAGTGACTATTTCAGAAACAGTAGAGGAATTTGATTTCTGTATCTATAATAATGTTGCTAGTGTGCAGATAAATAATACCATTTATATTATGGAAATAATATCAGATTATAAGAGTGATCCATTCACTCTCATTAATCTAGATCTTCCAGTAAATTCCTACAGGATTGCATGCACCGAAAATCAAAATTATGAAGGAGGAGAAAATTGTGCATCTACCGTCTGAGTGGAGAAAAGTTTTGGATCTGATATGGATCTATTTGGATCTGATTTTTTTTCTGATTTGACAATATGTGATTCAGGTTTAAAGATTCAAGATCTTTCAGTTTTGCTTGTAACTAGTTTCATCAATTTTGGTGTGACAAATCAAGCACCGCAAGTCTCCTTCAATTTTGTTATTGAGGATTTGATGGCAGTTCTCTCTTATGAGGTTGTTGATATTACATTTTGTGAATTATTGGTTATTTCTGAATCAATATCAGATTATGGATCTCAAGCATTCTCTCTCCATAGTCCCAGGGCTTCTCCACCAATCCATTTGATCACATGCTCATCTCCACAAAGAACTAGTAAACTTTGAGACTGTCTGCTTCTTCCTGGACACTTGGTCCTAACACTTGGGGCTGATTTTACCACTCATGGGTTGTTGTTGAAGGGTGACATATATAATTTTCTTGGGTTTTCCTCACATGGTTCGAATTCCCAAGAACCTTTTCTCTCTCATCAGTTGATTTTAGCTGCTCTACATGGGTCCCGTTTTCACCGTGTAGTTGTTTATATTTCTGATTCAGTTGAGTACATTGTTCTTCTTCCAAAGAGGAAGATTCCTCCATACATAAGCATTTGTTTGGATTCATAGGTTCAACTGCATAAAGGGTTCCCAAGAGGTTTTCCTCTGTTTCCTCGATTGTATTAAGCAACATTTTTTATTCATGTCTCTTAGATTGTATTTGGGTGACCTATGGTCTTGTTACCAGGACCCACATTTGTCCAAGTTAGGATTCAGGGGGGTGTTAGGATTATAAATCCTCCCTTGACCATACTGTCTATTAGATTATTTAGCCTAACTTAGGAACCTTAATTAATTAATTGGGTCCACTAGTACCATTGGGTCCACTTGGCTTAACGGGGCCACATGTACCAGTCACTGGAGTGTGGGGAACACTGCTAGAGGTTAACTACCACTTATTGCATGTGCATGCATCAGTTTGGACGCCTCCTAGACCAATCCCTACATTTTAGGAGCCACTGGGAGTCCTGGCACCAACCTCCATCAGTTAGTTGGAGTTGGAACTAGTTAGTCTTAGTTAGCCCCCAGTTACTTTCAGTTAGTTCACAATCAGTTAGCTAGCGCTAGAAATGCATGCCTAATGCATGGATGCATGTCTACCACACTCAGTTGCACTAAGTTAAATAGTTGTCACTAATTGATTGAGTTGTTGTACATCTGGGAGTTGATCTATTGGACTCTGATATTGATTGAGAGACCATGAGTTAGAGATTCAGTTAGATACAGTCAGATCCACTTCGTAGATTCGAATTCCCCCCTAATGCATTCAATTTTTTCCTATTCATAACCTATTGTAACAACAAATTTATTATTGTGAATGATACTATAAATTCTTGAGCAATATTTGTCTGTTTCCTGTGTGGTTTGTTTAGTTTAGTTTGTATCTTCATTCTCCATCTATTTGCTACAACATTATTAAAACTATCTGCTTGAATATCTAAATCGCATTCAAATTCTAATACACCCCACTCTTGAGGACATGTGATTGACTCTTGAAGTCTTGGGTTAGTTACAACAAACCCTAAGGTTAACCATTAAATACTTATGTAACAAAAACACAAATAAAAAATACATTTTACACTCCACCCTTGAAGGAGAACCGTAATTTGAGGATGTGGACAACATAAAAAAAAGTATAAATACAAGTCATTTCCACTCAAGATAAACAACGAAAATGAAGTGAGTGAGCTCGTTTGTACTGTTGCACTAAAAATGAGATCGTGGACTAAGGCTGCCTTAGAACCTAGGTTTACAACAAAGGAAGTTCATCTTTTGGAAACAGGTTGATAGTTTGAACGAAGATGCAAGATGGACTGAAGTCGTAAGTGAGAGACTAAGGTAGATCACAAATGGTGGATACTTTTTTGGGGTTAATATTTACAATTTTGGTTGTTGTATAAACATTCCCAAATTTGACAATTGTACACCAATCCTGAATTCTTTCAGCGCACAGTCTGAGGTAGATGACTATCTGAACTTAACCCAGGTTGAAGGAAAAACACAATCTGGTTCTTGATCTTGTTTGGAGACTTCTACATCACACATAAACAACCCATGTGTAAGATCTTGACATGCACTACAAGGTATGATCATGCATACTATATGATGATAATGATAATACATACATGATGCAAACTATGATGATGATATGATGATGCACACAATGATGATGAAATGATGCATACTTGATGCATACTCCATGATGATGTATACTTGTTGACACGAATGTATGATGCTTACTTATAATCCATGATGTTGATGGTTCCATGTACACTATAATGATGCCTTGTACACCATGATTATTCCTTGTACAATATTGATGATTCCTTGTACACTATGATGATGCTTTGATGATGCATACCTGATGATCAGTGAGAGAAGTAATAACTATGATTGTCATAAACAGTGAGTAGTAGTGAGACGATCTATGATTTAATGATACAGTGATTACTTGTCAGTAATGAGTTCTTGAATGAAAACAACAGACTTGACATGGTGATTGATGTGGCTTCTTGAGTAGCAGTAGATTGAGTGGCAGAAGTGTCTCTTGTATGAGTAGATGTCTTGATGAAAAGTGGCATGACAGTAGTGAACATGATTGATGAGCATAAGTGGTTGTGCAACAAATTGGTGACAATCATAGATTGACAGCAAGCTTACAAGCTGAGTCTTGCACTTGAGGATTGGACTCCTCAACCCTTTTTTAGTTGGAGCTAAGAAAACTAGGCCGGGTCATGTCATAGGAGTTGGTGCTCTTCTTATCAGTTGGTGTTGATTGTAATCATGAAGATTGAAGTCTTCTATTGAAAACAAATAAATCTTTCCTTACATTTATTGTTGTGTCTCTCTTTGATGTGATTATTATGCTTATGACTCATAGTTGATTTGGTTGATGAGTATGAAGATGTAATTGACAACAGAATGCTTGATAAACTCTGATTGATTAATTGAAGGTTCAAAAAGTGCTTAGATTGCTTACACATTGATTCACCCTCCCTCTCCATGTGGGCATTGTGTCCAAAACATGAGAATCACAACAACGTCTCTAGAGTTTCACATGGGCAAAGCACAGGGAAGTTGTGCACAAAAGTATATTTTGATAGCCTTTTGTGTTCTAGCTCGAACATCCTGGTTCACGAGCAAGCACCAATGCTGAAATACATCCCTCGCAGCTGAGGATAATTCTTTGCAGAGGGGATCTATTGAAGACCACAGTGATTTCTCTCCACTAAGAAAGAGCATATAGATTTTTGAGGTTGAAGAAAGTATCCATGGGGAACAGAGTAAGATCCACGATTATGTCCATAAACAAGATCCAAAAGAGACTTCAATGGAGTCTGAATCTCATATTTCCCATCCAAGTCCTCATATATAGAATCGTCCAAAGCAGGCAAACCATGGGTGTCTAATTATGTTTTTTCAAACCAAATTATGTTTTTTCAAAAAAAATCTAATTATTTAAATTATAATTTCTTAATTATTTAAAATATAAATAAAATTAAAATATATTTTAATTTCTTAATTTTTAATTATGTCGAAGGCATTTTTTAGGGGTTGTTTGTCTCCCAGTTTTGTTGGTCTGTCGAGAACCAATAAAAACTTGCCATGTGTAACCAAACATTAATTTCCCCAACATTAATGAGAAATTCTACATGGTGGTTGGTAAAATATTGATGGTCAAAACATTGATGCAGGTGGTAAAACATTGATGTGCAAAATGGTTAACTCTCCTTGCCCATAGGAAAAACCAATGAAAGCTTCGCCCGTGATCATGGTGAGAAAGAAATTTCCTGGAATAGAAGCACTTAAAGAGGGGAAGGCAAGTTCTCCCTAGTGTTGGTGTTGAAGCACTTAAAGAGGGGGCAGGCAAGTTCACCCTGGTGTTGAGATATTGTAGCTCCTCAACTAGACTCACCGGTAGTGGGTGAATGAAGAATAGCTGAAGAAATAAGGCCGATGGTAGAATTAAGCAAGTGAATGAAGATTTTATGCACAGTTCTACCTTAGCTTTATTTCATTTGATTTGTCGATATCTTTAGCTCTACTTCATTTGATTTGTTGATCTGTTTCGGGATACATAGGGATTGAACAAAGGCGGAATGAGATTGAACCAAGATTGAAAGGATATGATAGATCATCGTATTTCCATGGCTACTGGCTACCGTCACCATCAATAGGAAGGCCTGTTGGATGTAAATACATGGCTACCATTAATAAGAAGGCCCGAAGGCCCGTTGGATGTAAATACAAAGAACGATTTCTTCATGAACAAAGAACTTGTCATGGATTGAAAAAAAAACTTGTCATTAAATATGGTTGATGATCCTAGGATGTTCTCCCAACTCTGATAAGTGGAGGACTCAGGCTCCCCTTCTTACTCTTGTCAGGCCTGCATGCCTATAATCCCCATAGAATGTCTGCCTACTTGCATGCTTGTAATGATCTTTAGCAGGTGAAAGTGCAAACATTGATGAGAAAACTGCAAAGCCTCATAGAAAGTGTATTCATGGTGTGTTAAGGATTGCACATAACTTGCAAACACTCCCTAAAGGATTCCACTACAAAACATGAACTATGCACCAAAACAGACAAGAGTAGCCACGAAAGTGGGCATGTAGATATTGATATTGAGGAAGATATGGAGATCCATGCATTCGATAGGACTTCAAAATTCAAGTTGACAACCTCTCCAAGATTTCTCTTGACACTGAAGAAGATGTGCTTTATATTGAAAATTTATTTGATAGTTTTATTTCTTTCAAGGAGACTATTCCTTTTATGTTGTAGGATCTGAGGGGATACAAGGTGGCTTTGTATCGTGAATGACACTAACTATTATGTGTACTGATTCATCTGTGTTCTACTTTATTATATTATTTTTCTATTTTATTATATTATATTAGTTTTGGAGGACTCATTTATGATAAAGGACTTGATATTTATATGATGAAAGTGCTTTTTTTGTAAATATTATATTATTTTTGAAGGACTCATATAGGATAAAGGACTTGATATTTATATGATGAAAGTGCTTCTTTTGTATATAATCAAATGTTATGGAGATATAGAGTTTTTAATTCCTATGAATAACAAACAAAATTATGTTTTTTCAAAAAAAAATCTAATTATTTAAATTATAATTTCTTAATTATTTAAAATATAAATAAAATTAAAATATATTTTAATTTCTTAATTTCTAATTACGTCGAAGCCATTTTTTAGGGGTTGTTTGTCTCCTAGTTTCGTCGGTCTGTCGAGAACCAATAAAAACTTGCCATGTGTAACCAAACATTAATTTCCCCAACATTAATGAGAAATTCTACATGGTGGTTGGTAAAATATTGATGGTCAAAACATTGATGTAGGTGGTAAAACATTGATGCGCAAGATGGTTAACGCTACTCGCCCATAGGAAAAACCTATGAAATCTTGGCCCGTGATCACGGTGAGAAAGAAATTTCCTGGAATAGAAGCACTTAAAGAGGGGAAGGCAAGTTCACCCTAGTGTTGGTGTTGAACCACTTATAGAGGGGGCATGCAAGTTCACCCTGGTGTTGAGATATTGTAGTTACTCAACTAGACTCACCAGTAGTGGGTGAATGAAAAATAGCCGAAGAAATAAGGCCGATGGTAGAAGTAAGCGGGTGAATGAAGATTTTATGCGCGGTTTTGCCTTAGCTCTATTTCATTTGATTTGTCGATATGTTTAGCTCTATTTCATTTGATTTGTCGATCTGTTTCGGGATACATAGGGATTGAACAAAGGTGGAAAGAGATTGAACCAAGGTTGAAAGGATATGACAGATCATCATCTTTCCATGGCTACTGGCTACTATCACCATCAATAGGAAGGCCTGTTAGATGTAAATACATGGCTACCATTAATAAGAAGGCCCGAAGGCCCATTGGATGTAAATACAGAGAACAATTTCTTCACGAATAAAGAACTTGTCATGGATTGAACAAAGAACTTGCCATTAAAATATGGTTGATGATCCTAGGATGTTCTCCCAGCTTTGATAAGTGGAGGACTCAGGCTCCCCTTCTTACTCTTGTCAGACCTACATGCCTGTAATCCCCATAGAACGTCTGCCTGCTTGCATACTTGTAATGATCTTTAGCAGGTGAAAAGGACTTCAAAATTCAAGTTGACAACCTCTCCAAGATTGCTGTTGACGGTGAAGAAGATGTCCTTTATATTCAAAATTTATTTGATGGTTTTATTTATTTCAAGGAGACTATTCCTTTTATGTTGTAGGATCTAAGGGGGATACAAGGTGGCTTCGTATCGTGAATGACACTAACTATTATGTGTATTGATTCGTCTGTGTTCTACTTTATTATATTAGTTTTCTATTTTACTATATTATATTAGTGTTGGAGGACTCATTTAGGATAAAGGACTTGATATTTATATGATGAAAGTGTTCCTTTTGTAAATATTATATTATTTTTGGAGGACTCATATAGGATAAAGGACTTGATATTTATATGATGAAAGTGCTCCTTTTGTAAATGATCAAATGTTATGGAGATATAGAGTTTTTAATTCTTATGAATAACAAACCAAATTATGTTTTTTCAAAAAAAAATCTAATTATTTAAATTATAATTTCTTAATTATTTAAAATATAAATAAAATTAAAATATATTTTAATTTCTTAATTTTTAATTACATTGAAGGCAATTTTTAGGGGTTGTTTGTCTCCCAGTTTCATCGGTCTGTCAAGAACCAATAAAAATGTGCCATGTGTAACCAAACATTAATTTCCCCAACATTAATGAGAAATTCTAAATAGTGGTTGGTAAAATATTGATGGTTAAAACATTGATGCGGGTGTTAAAACATAGATGCGCAAGACGGTTAACGCTCCTCGCCCATAGGAAAAACCTATGAAATCTTGGTCCGTGATCATGATGAGAAAGAGATTTCCTGGTATAGAAGCACTTAAAGAGGGGAAGGCAAGTTCGCCCTAGTGTTGGTCTTGAAGCACTTAAAGAGGGGGCATACAATTTCGCCCTGGTGTTGAGATATTGTAGTTCCTCAACCAAACTCACCAGTAGTGGGTGAATGAAGAATAGCCGAAGAAATAAGGCCAATGGTAGAAGTAAGCGAGTGAATGAAGATTTTATGTGCGGTTCTACCTTAGCTCTATTTCATTTGATTTGTCGATCTGTTTCGAGATACATAGGGATTGAACAAAGGTGGAAAGAGATTAAACCAAGGTTGAAAGGATCTGATAGATCATCATCTTTCCATGGCTACTGGATACCATCACCATCAATAGGAAGGCCTGTTGGATGTAAATACATGGCTACAGTCAATAAGAAGGCTCGAAGGCCCATTGGATGTAAATACAGAGAACGATTTCTTCACGAGCAAAGAACTTGTCATGGATTGAACAAAGAACTTGTCATTAAATATGGTTGATTATCCTAGGATGTTCTCCCAGCTCTGATAAGTGGAGGACTCGGGCTCCCCTTCTTACTCTTGTCAGACCTGCATGCTTGTAATCCCCATAGAACATCTGCCTGCTTGCATGCCTGTAATGATCTTTAGCAGGTGAAAGAGAAAACATTGATGAGAAAGCTGCAAAGCATTAGAGAAAGTGTATTCATGGTGTGCTAAGCTCTGCAAAATGATGGAATGAGAAAACTACAAATCGCCTCAGAGAAAGCGTATTCATGGTGTGTTAAGCTCTGCAAAATGATGGAATAGCCTATGTGAATTGATTAACTACACAAAATTGATGAGAAAAATGCAAATCGCCTCAGAGAAAGCATATTCATGGTGTGCTAAGCTCTGCAAAATTATGGAATAGCCTATGTGAATTGACGTAACTACACAAAATTGATGAGAAAACTGCAAATCGCCTCAGACAAAGCGTATTCATGGTGTGCTAAGCTCTACAAAATGATGGAATAACCTAACTGAATTGATGTAACTACACAAAATTGATGAGAAAACTGCAAATCGCCTAAGAGAAAGCATATTCATTGTGTGCTAAGCTTTGCAAAATTATGGAATAGCCTATGTGAATTGACGTAACTACAGAAAATTGATGAGAAAACTACAAATTGCCTCAGACAAAGCGTATTCAAGGTGTGCTAAGCTCTACAAAATGATGGAATAGCCTAACTAAATTGATGTAACTACACAAAATTGATGAGAAAACTGCAAATCATCTCAGAGAAAGCGTATTCATGGTGTGCTAAGTAAGTTATGAAAAATGATGAAATCCTACGTGAATTGATGTAACTACACAAAATTGAAGACAAAACTGCAAATCACCTCAGAGAAATCGTATCCATGGTGTGCTAAGCTCTGTAAAATTATGGAATAGACTACCCATTAGTAAAATAGACTTAATCGGTACAATTTTCATGAGGAAAATAGACTCAATTGGTACAATTTTCATGAGTCTTTCAGCTGGTTAACGTAAAACCAACACATTCTAAACTTCGAAATCGAACTGATATTGAATCACAATAGACGCCTAGCCGAGGGACTGCCATGCATTATAAATTTCAATATGGTATGGTTAACATAGACCTGTATCTACCGATATAGTATCACTACAGAATTTTGAGAGTTGATTATTGGTTATGTAGTTGCTCTAATTTGTTATGGGCAGTATCAGGGGCAATGAGACAATCCTGGAAACAATATTGAAAAATGTTATTGGCTCCCATGGAAACAATGAAAACCATTCTCATCTCCCACATGGAGATAGTTCTAGCAGTCAATCTGGCAACGCAAGCTATGGTAACCCTGACGGCCTGACGTGTAGGTGACGTGATTAAGAGAAGTTCAGTTTTTTTTGCCAAAAGCTTTATGCACATTAAACTCTCCAAACTCGCATCACGTGATCTGATAGATGTTATCATGACACGTTTGGTGATGAAGAGAGGGGCATAATTTACATATGTCGAGGTTGTTCATACACTTTCCTAAGAGTTAAGTGTGTTATGTAAATGTGATTCGGGAGTTTCGATATAAAATTTAAATATGACACTTTGTGAGAACTCATAATATTGATAAATTAATAATTTATAAATTATTGATAAATTATTAATGGACGAAAAAATGGTCAAAATATTATATAACAAAAAATTATGTTATGGGTAGAGGGGCAAACTACCATGGGCTCGTTCTTTGTTGTCCTCATTTATCTCCATTTGATCACGGATAAGCAACTGTTGATTTTTTTTAGGCCTTGCAGTTGCACCTATTTTTATTTTCCTTTCTTCATTTGCAAAATGCATTATACTTTTATCTTCGGTCACTCCTCATTATAAACAATGTCGACATTGTCCCAATCCACAATATGTTTACAGATGCCTCATTTGCAAAACACATTATACTTTTATCTTTGGTCACTCCTCATTATAAACAATGTTGATATTGTTCCAATCCACAATATGTTTACAAATGCATATCAAAAGGCATGTCCTACCTTCAGAGATACATAACCAATTCTCTGCCCACTTTTGGTTCTCTGTAACCAAAACATTAATGTGTGTTGGAAATATTAATGAGAAGATTCTGCCTGGTGGGTGGTAAAACATTGATGCAAGGTTGAAAGGATCTGATAGATCGTCGTTTTCCCATGGCTATCGTCAATAGGAAGGCCTGTTGGATGTAAATACAGATAATGATCTATTCACGAACAACGAACTTGCCATGGATTGAAATATGACTTGTCATGGATTGAAATATGATTGATGATCCTGTTCTCCCAGCTCTGATAAGTGGAGGACTCAGGCTCCCCTTCTTACTCTTGTCAAACCTGCATACATGTAATCCCCCATAGGACGTCTGTTGCTGTTGTAGTAATGATCTCTAGCAAGTGAAAGGGTAAACATTGGCAAGAAAACTACAAATGGTCTCAGAGAAAGTGTATTCATGGTGTGCTAAGCTCTGCAAAATGATGGAATAGCTTATGTGAATTGATGTAACTACACAAAATTGATGAGAAAACTGCAAATCGTCTCAAAGAAAGCATATTCATGGTGTGCTCAGCTCTGCAAAATGATGGAATAACCAACGTGAATTGATGTAACTACGTAAAATTGATGAGAAAACTACAAATCGTCTCAGAGAAAGCGTATTCATGGTGTGCTAAGCTCTGCAAAATGATGGAATAACCTATGTGAATTGATGTAACTACACAAACTTGATGAGAAAACTGCAAATCACATTAGAGAAAGCATATTCATGGTGTGCTAAGCTCTACAAAATGATGGAATAGCCTACGTGAATTGATGTAATTACACAAAATTGACAAGAAAACTGCAAATCGCCTTAGAGAAAGTGTTTTCATGGTGTTCTAAGATTTGCAAAATGATGGAATAGCCTATGTGAATTGATGTAACTACACAAAATTGATGAGTAAACTGCAAATCGCCTCAAAGAAAGTGTATTTATGGTGTGCTAAGCTTTGCAAAATGATTGAATCGCCTACGTGAATTGATGTAACTACGCAAAATTGATGAGAAAACTGCAAATCGCCTCTGAGAAAGTGTATTCATGGTGTGCTAAGCTCTGCAAAATGATGGAATGGACTACATGAATTGATGTAACTACACAAAATTGATGAGAAAACTGCAAATTGCCTCAGAGAGCATGTATTCATGGTGTGCTATGCTCTGCAAAATGATGGAATAGCCTACCTGAATTGATGTAACCTTTTCAACCATTCTGAATTAAGTTTGCTCTCAATTGAGCGATTAGATTGGTTCAGGGATCAGATGAGACCACCTTGGAAACAACAGCATTTCATGATTCACTATATTTTTTTACTTCTTTTGTGACGTTTTCCTGATTGATATATTTTATTTAATAACGTTTTCTGATATATATATATATATATATATATAATAAGTATTTTTATGTAATATGTATTTTTTTTTTAATATTTTTTTTAATAATAGAATTTCTAAATTAATAGTATATATACATCTCGATTCTGAATTTATCAAACCTTCATAAAGTTACTGATTTTTTTAAATTTTCATTAATTAAATTAATATCTCTTAGTTTTGAACTACAACCTATAAACTCCACATTTATAATATAATTACACTTAAATCACATTAATTACACTTAATCACATTATCAGTAATGTTAGTTAACATGTCCGTCTTATGCTATTAGGTATTGTTGGCGAGTTTTTTTTTTTATAAACACTGAAGGTATTATTAATATTAGTTTTCAAATATAAAAAAATTAAAATTCCCGTTTAGAATTATAGAAAGGTGAAAAGTTATAATAAATTATTATTAAATTTAATAAATTAATTATAATTTAAATAAATAAATGAAGAATTCAAAGTTTAAGTATTAATAATAAATAAAATAGATTAAAATTAATAAAATATGGAGAAATTAGATGAAACTTATATAAATTAAAAGTATAAAAAGATTAGGTCAAATTTTGTTATTATAAGTCTTTGACTTTAATAGGAAAATAAATTATTATTGTTAAAAAAACAAAAAAAGTAAAAGTAAAATATAAAAATATATATTTAATTAAATAAAATAATAAATTTCATATAAAATAAAAAAAACATAGTTAAGTGTATGAAGTCCATTAGCATAATATGTTTATATGTTCAGTTTGCAAATTATCAATTTAGAAAATGCAACAAAATTATTGAAATAAATTTATTAAAAACTATTAAAAAGAAAAAATAAAATTTTAATTTACTAAAAACTATTAAAAAGGAAAAAAAGTAAATTATGTTAAAGATTAATTATTCTTAAAACTCAAACTAATTTCAAAATAGGTATATCAATGTGTATTTTTGAGTTTTTGTATTTTGTATTTTGATAAACCACTTTAAACAGAATAAGAATAAGTATTTCAAAATAGGTATATGAATATGCATTTTTGAGTTCTTGTATTTTGATAACCCACTTTAAATAGAACTAATATGGAGAGCGGAGCAACCCTTCCCTTTGGTTGGGATGTTTTTAGGATCGATCCGACCAACCCAACCTGGTGCCCCTGAGCCGGGGATCTTCGAACGAGGCTAGACCGCTTTTGTGCATTGCCTCTCTATAAATTATTTGTCAATAATACCCTATGAAATTATATTTTCTCTGTGATCCTCATTGTTTATTTGTATTTAGCTCTGTGCCATGCTTTTTTATTATGCAAGAGAGACTTGTCTGAGATTACCCCAACAGTCTTCTTCAATAGTTTAACCACTAGTTTGAAAAGAGTTTGGCGATGGCAATCTAGTTCGAAAATCTTGTCCGTCTGGGGGTGCTAAAGGTTGGTGAGAAAATTTCCACACTCACCCACCACCTTGGTATTGCATGCCAAGGATGACACCAGCCATCAGGGCCCAAACATGAATAATTTTGAGAGATACACCCACCTTCAGATACCCTCACCCCCGATGACGTGGTGCCAGGACACTTCTGATACCATCGCTGCCCCTAAAAGCCTCCACAGAAGGAGACAGTCTTAGAATGCTCCTTGTATAGGTGTTTGTTTGGATGAGAGCATCAGGGGTTTAAAGCCCGCACAACCCTTTTTGTGAAGTCCACTTACCAAGGGTGATGGGGCTGGTGTAGATATGATACACCTTATTGCCTATGGGAGAGCCCGTCTCGCTAAGGGTGAGGAGTACAAGAATGACAAGCCACTGAAAAGGCTTGCCTCGGCCAAAAGCAATGCTGCCCTTCTTTTGGATCCCACGTCCAACAGTGTTACCCAGAGAAGAAATAGGTGGCAGATGAAGTTGAGCAGGGGAAAGTTACAAACTGCCTTGCCGATGTGCGCCCATGCAGAAAGCCGCATTTGAACACAACGGAAACACACGCTTTAGATAGAGAAGGGGGCATCATACTCGTAATCCATAATAACGGCCGAGCACGTCAAACTGTCACCCAGGCCGAGTGCACCCACTTGCTCCATAACGTTTATTTAATTTGTAAAGCATGGTAATAGTTCTACTCTCTGTACTATTAATGCATGATTGTGACTGGAAATAGTTTCTTGGGTTTGTTTCGGAGAATAATCTCAGCACTGAAGTATTATAAATGCACTCTCGATAGGGGGAAAAAGAGTTAGCTGGAGGGTTGGGAAAATAAGATCTGAGGTTCTCTGTTGTAAAATAAGATCTGGTGCATGTGTTATGAATAAAATTGCAGAGGAAGAGTTGTTTCTTAAGACGGAGATTCATGTGTCCTTGCTTCTTTCAACATGTATTTTCTTTACGTGAAATGTACATCTTATCTTCATTCCAGTTCGTTGATTTATTTCATGTTTGTAACTGAGTGTATAACAGTTTGGAATTCATACATGCTATTCTCCGCCTATTGTTTCAAACATTTATCAAGTTTTCTTCTAAAGTCGCGTGGAATTCATCTTGCTAGTGCTTCGTGTGATGGGCTATTCTCTCTCCTCCCCTAACCGCCCGCTAAATATCTCATGATTGTGAGATCGATGGCTATCTTTCCTTTGTTTGCAACTCCATGTCATTCTTTTCCTCCTACAAATGTTCCCTACTCAGGTTTTCAACTCCATTTCCAATGGTCCCTTGCCCTGATAATCCCACCTACATCTCACATTAATATACTTTGTCCCATTTTAGGAGTTTGGCCTCTTGACCATCCTTGATCGAATATCTTACGTAGAGTAAACATGAAGACAAGAAAGAAATCCCTCTCTGACCACGTAAGGCCGGAGGCGCAGTCTAAATCGGTTCTGCTATTACCCGAGAGTGGGCCTTCCTTCAACCTTTGGGCTGAAGACTGGTGCTAACAGATCCCATCATATGTGTCATGCCACATCCTCAACTATGCCATGCCATGCAATCACTACTTTAGTCTTTGACTGAGTTTGTCCTACCATCATATCCACTGTTTATTGCTTTGTCTTTCGTGGACACCTTTGACATCAATAACAACTATAACCCAAATTTGTCAACAATACCCCCCTTTGGAATTGATGGAAACCTCTAAACATTCTTCCCCTTTGACAACAAATGAAAAATGATAACTTGTTATGCCAATGCTGCACCTATTTTAATATAGGATTTCTTGTCTCTCTTCTTTTTGACAACTCCTCCTGTCATCACATCTCCCCTTTAAATGAAGTTGGTTATTTAACCAATGTATTATCATTTATCTTAACATTTCTTGTCCTTGAATGATAGGTTAACTGATAGATCCATGTTCTCCCCTGTCAGTGTACTTCTTCTACTTTGTCAACAATTTTTATGTGTCATGACTTCAAATACTAAGTGAACATAATCATCTTTATCTTCTATTTGATTGCAGACATCATGGTCTTCATGACTCTCACATTTTGTTGTTCTCATGTTACTTCATACTTTCTCTTGTGTCATTCATACACCAACCTTAATCATCTATTGTCTTTGAGGAAGATAGCTTTAAGTATGCTACAACATTAGACACCACTTGAGTTTTTTCTTAGATATCAATTGGAGTTTTCTAACTTTAACTCCCCCTGAGTATAAGATCCCTTCTAATGTTATTTTTAGGGTTTTTTTTTTAAAATCACGAGAGACATTTTTAGAAAAGGATCCCATAGTCATCACTACATCCTTCTTCATCACCTTCATCTTTATCGGTGTATTATTCTACATCACTAAGTAGCTTTCCCACATGATGAGTGCCATCTTTATCTATGACCTCATTATTCTCAACATCAACTACAAAGACTTCATGAATGACTGAAAGTTGTGTTTATTCTGAAGCTTCTAATTCTTTCATCCACACCTTTTCAGGAGGTGTATTATTTACTTGTCCTTCACCATGCTCTATGTTGGTGTCTTGTTCCATTTTTATCCTTTGATTTTCTCCCTTGACTCTATAGTCAGCCACCTTGTGACCAAACTTATGACAATAATGACAATAAGCATGCAATTTTTCTTTATCCATAGGAGTTATTTGGTCTCCCTGTTTCCTAAATGCCATTTTCTTCCATTGTATCAGAACTTCTACTCGGGCATCACATTTCAGTTTACAGTTCCTATCCAAGTGTCCAAGTTTATTACATTTGTAACACTCTATATCAAACCTTTGGAGAAGTCCAAATTGGTTATGATTCCTTACCTTCTATTTTTTAATTGCATCCTTCTTGTACTCATGAACTTTTTCATAAGCCTTTCATTTTAGGGATTTATGACCAAAGTTATTACAGGAATAACAATGACACAGAAAGATTTTCTGATTTCTATTTATTACTTGTCTCTTGAGCTCCTTATGAGTTTTGTATCTGTCATGAAAACAGAAATCATATCTTTGCACTTTTCCTTTTTAATAGGACTCTTCAGTACTTCAGCATAGCTCTTTGTACTTCCTCTCTGATTAGTGAGTGGGAAACTCTCTGGCTTCTTTTCTTTAACGGACCCTAAACCAGATTTGTCACTGGATGATATTTGACTGTTCAGAATGTCATCCAAAATCTTTGAGTTGTTTATAAACTTAGATTTGAAATTTTTTTCATCAACCCCTTCTCTAAGTCGAGCTATTTCTTTCTCAAGTTTTTCAGAATCTTGAATTCTCTTTGTGAGAAGAACTCCTAGATCTTCCTCACTATTCTTGGCCTCTTGAAGTTGGTTTCTCAAATCAGTAATAATATGATTTTCTCTTCTTGGTATTTAGACAGTTTCTCTTTCAAAACTTTGTTTCTTTTCCTACATATTTCAATTTCATCTACAACAGCCATGTATTCAGCATCTATGTCCACTTCCGATTCCTCATCTGAGTTTGTTGTTCCTAAAAACAAGATTTCATGATCTTCACTCATTTCCTCATCTTCACTTTCTTCCTTGGAATAGAAGTTTTTCTTTTTCTCTTTATACTTCTTTCTACCCTTATGATAGCATGATTCTTCATGGTCACTCACTTCTTGTTTAGGTTAGGGACACTTATGGGAAAAATGTCCAATCCTGCCACAATTAAAACATTTCAAAGGTAGTTTACTTTTGTATTTCCTAGTGCCTTTATTAAGTCTACTTACAAAGAGGGATTCCTCATCATCTAGGATTTCTAATTGATTTTTGGAAATGACTTTAAATGATGCTTCTTTCTTTGAGTTTTTATCCTGTCTAGTTCTCATCTCATAAGCTGTAAGAATTCCATGCAAATCATCTACTGTCACCTTTTTAAGGTCATCTCGTTCCTCTAGGGTGGAAACCTTTGAGTCATATCTCATTGGTAAATTTCTTAGTACCTTGCTTACCACTTCTTTTTCTTTCAATTTTCCTCCAAGACCTCTAATAGCATTAAACACTTCATCTACACAAATAATTTATTCCCCAGTGTTCTCTTCTTCTCTCATTTTGAGGCTTTCAAATCGACTTTTATATGTCTGCAGTTTGGACTCTTTGACCTTAAATGCTCCTTCATAGATAATCTTCAACTTATCCTAGGCCTTTTTGGCAGAAGTGCATTGCATAACCTTAGTAAACACAGTGTTTTTTAATCCACTCAATATTGTGTTTAAGTCTTTGGCATTACCTTCATATTCACCTAGTTCAACTGTGTCTGTAGGGTATTGGTTTCCCACAGGAACCTCCTTTTCAGTTGCAACCCAAACCTTCCATCCAAGGGACATCAAATGGAATCTCACTCTGACACTCATATGCATAGTCTTCTCCTATAAATAGTGGAGGTATATTAGTGGCCATGCCTTCTTGTTGATCCATAGTGGTTTTCATAAAGGATCTACCTTCCAGTGGTTAAAATGTTCGGACCTAGTTTCTTTATGACTTCTGTCGAGACAAAATTCTCTGTACTTCCTCCATCGACGATTGTCAAACAACATATGTCGGTGATTTTCACCCTTATCCAGAAAATAGATTTTCATTGCACTGAATCCTTATCCTCTTGTTGGATCGATTGGATCAACGTTCATTGAGATGTGAGTTTTCGACCTCCTTCCTCCTTTTCTTCATCTTCACTACTCCCAACCGTTGAATGCATCTTTGCGTTTTATTTATTACCAGATTAACGTCTTGTCTCTGAATGATTCTCAATGCACAGGTTCTATGGACATTCGTATGCCTTATGTACGACTTCATGGCACTTGTATCACACTACAACTGAGCTGTTTGTCCCTCTTTTGTCAACTACTCTTCTCCGGTCATATGCACCTCAGCCTCAGGTTTCCTTACCCTCTTGTCAATATTCTGGAATATTTTCCCTAGTCAAAGTCTCCTCTTTTTGTAGGTTTTCCTCGACAAGTTCTCTTCTTGTCTCACTACTCTATCCCTTGGTGAAAACAATCCTTCCACCCTTAGAAATATTTTTCCCTATGGCTCATCAACTTTTCTTCAACCTTCAGGACTCATCTTGTCCTTAATGACATATTTCAATCTATTTACAGATCTTGCTACCACTTCCTCTCCTTCGTCAGTGTGTCCCAACCGAATCGACATCCTATAAAAATATTTTGTTAATTCCCTCATAGACATCTCCTTCTATCACAAGTTCTACAGCTTCCTATATAAGGAAATCATATAGGTAGTAGGAAATAATTTGTCTTTTAACTTGGTGACCATTCTGTCTCAATCCTTTATATTTTCTTTCCCCTTCTTCACTCTGTCGGCTTGCACATTGTCCCATCATAACGTGGTGTGACCTTTAAAATTAAAACAAGAGACTTTCACTCTTTTGGGGTCTTCAATCTATTCAATGTCGAAGTACTTCTCCATCTCCTTGACCCATTCTATTAGTTCCTCTGGGTTCAGACTCCCTGAGTAGGCCCATCTTAGACTTACCTCTTATATCTGATAGAACCTTTAACAGTCTATCCTCCAATTCATCTAACTCTTCTTCCTCTCCCTATGCCTCCTTATTCTTGAGTTCTTCATCATTGTGGTCAACGGTCTCTACGATGTAACCTCATCGATGTGCCTTTTTCACGGTTTCTAACTCATTCTTCAACGTTCTCATCATCTGAATGCATTCCTTAAATGTTTCATAGCCAATAGTAACCCTTGCGCCTCTGTGATGTATTCTAACACAGATATTAAAACCTCTTTGATTCATTTTCTCTGCTCAAATGACCCAATCACCACTTCCACGACTCTACCCAACTGCAGCTGATGTTGTATTCCTCCTGTCCAATCACAACTAGACCTTCATGCAATATAGAAACCTTATATGATACCAATTGATGCAAGCAACCTAGAATACCTATTTTTCAAAGTCACATAGCTCCGATACCAAACTAATGTCAGCAGCGGTGTCGACATATCAATCTATTTGCATGTCAAGTGCGTAACAAAAAACTGAGTGAGCACCCACACAAGAACAACATGAAAATGCCAAGGATTATGGATTCTATTAATGTCAAATATGAGAATCCCATAGATGAATAAACTCATATTTGATGCTTTAGTACTCGGTGTAAGTGATTTTTACATACAATATTCACAGTTAACATATAACTCTCAAGAGCAATATCAATAGCCATCCTCTTCTCTATCTCGAATTCCCCCATTTATAGCCTTCTTGATTCGGTCAAATCTTCTTCTAGAAGTTCCTTGAGAATTCTTGGTAGTTCTAATATTCCCCAGGTATTACCTATAATTTCCTCAGCTCCTTGTGCCATCTATCCTACTCTAACTAGCACCATGTATGCTCATTTAATTCTACAACTACCTCTGCTACAACAATGTTACTATTAAACTCGTTGGTTTCCAATATGTCAGTCATTGATCGACTACTTTGTCGACTCTGACTACTTTTCCCTGACACTTTCTTGTCGTCTCATTCCCTTCCAACTTACCTTTACCTCAATTGCTTCTCATTTCAATCGACCATTCGACTTTATGTTTTCGACAATACTTTTCAAGGATTGGGATGCCCCTACATCAAAATCCTAGGAAAAAAGGTTGATAATTGAACCTTCTCTTGCAGGTGAGACAGTTGTGGGATACTTTGATGGGGATGCACAACAAGGAGTGTGTGGAGGAGGAATATATAAAAGAGTTAATGCAAATCATAACTATGTAATCTAGATGGGTTGTGGATCAAGTACCAATACAAGAGTAGAATCATTGGCCATTTGGGGTTTACCATATTTCGCTACAAATATTGGCATTGTCACTTTACAAATACTTGGAGATTCCAAGGTGATTCTGAATTGGTCTATTGGTATTTCATAATTACATGTGATCACTTTGTAACATTGGGTCAAAGGATAGTTTCTCTTATTGCTTCCTTCTCTTTAATATTTTTCAAGCATATATATAGAGAACTTTACTATGTAGTTGATGGAATTTCTAAGAAGGCTATAGGGTGTCCTAAAGAAACATTATTATTTTTAAGACAAGGAAGAAGTCCTTTATACAAATGATTCACTTCATATATCATAACATGTTACAAATTTTGGATGACTGTATATATTAAATATACACAATTTATTCTCTGGTTGCATGAATAGTTGGACACAAAATTAGATAATAATATGGAAGTTGTTATATTTTTTACAGTATTGCTAGTATTATGCATAGGAAGGACAACTTTATCATTAGATATATCTACGCACTTCTGCAGTAAAAAATATTTTTTATGAGAAAGTATTTAGATATAAAAAACATGTATCATAATAGCACTTTCTTTGATTTTATGGAATAACAAGAAGCAGTTTTCTCCTATGTGAAAATGTTATAATTAATGTTGAGTTTTTGTTTTATATAAATATTAAAAAAGAAAGTTTAAATTAGAATATATAGATATGAAAATGAAAAATCAACCCAATAATAATTCAAAGAATGTGAAAATGAGGAGGATTTATGCAATAATTAGTATTGTTATTAGTAAACGGTTTAACATAATGTTATGCCAAATTGCATAATTGGAGTGGGAGAGAAGGGTACAAATATTGGAACAAGAAGGTGGGTAAGGGAAGGATAGAGTATGCATATGAAAATTTTGAAAAGAATGGTATATAAGAATGTAGATTTTGCATTAACATTTTTTGTTTAAAATTATTTAATCTAATTTTATGCATATCTATTTAATTGGATAAGGTTTTAAAAGATTGCAACAAGGTGGGGTGGGAGGAGGAGGAGGAGAGAGATTACCAATGAACAAAGAAATTTGTAGTATTGAAGTTAGTTGATTTTAAGATTTGTTGATTGTATAACAAATCTTTATGGTTGATGTTGTTAGAGATGTTCTTGGATCTAGACAATGTCTCTAATAAGTCTAATGAAGTAGAGTTGTGTTTTAACAAAAAAAACATGATTTGGTCAAAGTATATGTAGTACTTATTGTGATTATGTTCTTTAAGGTGTGGTTATGTTAGTGTATGCAATATGCTCAGAGATTTTATGGATCTTGACCCATGTATAAGACTCAATAAGAATAGAGGTTCTTATAAACTCTTAGATGAAGGAAGAGCTCAATAATAGTTACCTGATCAAAATATGTTATCTGTATAATCATCTCAAAGCATGATGCTTAGAAAAAAATCATTTCTTAAAATTATATGTATATCTACGAATCTCACCTCCTAGGCCATGGTGAAAATATGATGCCTGAAAAATAATCACTTATCAATGTAACTTTGCTTCAAAAGGCATACCAATATGGTTTAGAAGCTATGAGATCTAGTTTACTTTAGAAAACTAATAGCTTAATACTTTTTGAATAATGGAGTGTTCACGTTGTGAAAAACATACATAGGTATGCCAGTAGCTGCAAAACCAAATCCCCCTACAAGAGAAAAATGAGCTATTGAGCTTAACCAATGAAAAATGCATGAGATCATCTCCATTTATAACAATAGAGAATGCCCAACTATTTTCCAAAAATGGTTGGAGGATGAGAATGCATATGTGACCTTACAACTCACAAAGGTTGTATGCATCATAAATCGATGCATTGGAAAAACAAAACACTAACACCCCCCATAAGCGAAATATAGGGAGAAAAAAAAAGAAAAAAAAGATGGGTATTGGTAGCAAGGTCTACTTAGAAGAAAAGGAGAAAAAAATATAGGAAAAAAATCTTCCCCAAAAGAGAGAATACATCATAAACAAAAAATAGAAGGTAGGAGGACCTAAGATGACCCCCCAAGGACAACTTCTTTCAACTAAGACATCAATTGTAATGGAACAAAATGAGGGGATGCCAAATGTTTAGTGAATATGTCAAAAGTTTTAGTGAAGATGTCAACAACCTGCTCTTTAGTAGGCAAGTACTCCAAGCGAAGAACACCATTTTCGATAAGCTATCAAATGAAGTGCATGTGATTTTCAATGTGCTTTGTCCTTTGAAGCTCAACTAGGTTGCAAGATATGTGTATGTTACTTTGATTATCACACCAAAGAGTAGTGGGATGATCCTGTAGAATTCCATAATCTGGTAGTAGCTATCAAATCCAAAGGACTTATTCAATAACAAGAACAACACCATGATACTCAACCTATGCAAAAGATATTACAATTGTAGATTGCTTATTACAAGACTAGTAAATATGGGTAGGCTCAAGGAAATAAACAAATCCAAAAGTGGAATTTTGATCATCAATGGAACCAGGCCAATTAGAAACAGTGAAACCCTAAATTTGAGAAGCACTCAAGGTGTACTAAATGTTGGTTTATCGATCAATACTGAGAGGGGGGGTGAATTAGTATTGATATTTTTTACTATTTTAACCACTTTTAAATCTATCATTAGAAACACATAACAACAAGAATACACAGAACACAATTTTAACATGGAATCCCAATAGGGTAAACCACCAATACATCCTATTACTGCAAAATTGTTATTTAAAAATAGTTTGCTTGCTACTACAGATAATGATGGTATTACACCCTGTTTACCAATATAAATTGGAAGGAGGCTACAACCCCCTAGTTTATCAGCTACAACTGAAAGGGTTCTACAACACCCTATTTACCAATACCAATTGGAAGGAGGCTATGACCCCCTGGTTTATTAGCTACAACTGAAAGGATGCTACAACACCCTATTTACCAATGCCAATTGGAAGGAGGATACAACCCCCGGTTTATCAGCTACAACTAAAAGGACACTACAACACCCTATTTACCAATTCCAATAGGAAGGAGGCTACAACCCCCTGCAGGCCTATTTCTTGTCCTAGCGTCGCCCTACCACCCTAATATGTTTCTCACGATTTCTCTCCCGATGAATTTTGTCACACCCAATGGTCTCTGATTCTGATCATGCAATTCGAACTACCAATACATATTCCTTCTTACTCATGTCGTTGCTTAAATACTTCTCAGCGTTTAAGCTTATTTTAATAGTTGTGTCTCTTCAAACTGAACAAACACACCTTTCACTATTGCACCCTTTCAGATCTGAAGATCACACCTTCCAAAAAGTCCTTTCACGTTCTTCTATTGATCCTGCACCTCAAAGATCGTTTCCACAGCTTGGAAACCATTTCTGCACCTCTGTCCAATGTTTGCAGGTGCTTCTGCACTGCCAAACTTCTTTTCGTAGGTTCAACTTCCTAATCCAATCAGAGTCATTGATCCTATCTCTAAATCAATATGGACAGTCGATCTAACCATCGATTTCGGCCTCAAAATCACCTTTCCGCACCAATATTTCCTCATCAATGATTCCCCACCGATGATATTCGTCGGGTGTTTTCCTAACCGTCGATCTCCAAATTGTGGGATGTAGGATGCGGGATGTCGACTGTCTGCTTTTTCCTTTTCGCAAGCTTCTTTCCACAGGCTCCTTTCCATAATCTCCTTTCTGCAAGCTTCTTTCCGCAATTTCCTTCCACACCGTCGATCTGTTTTAGTGGAACTAACTTCATCCATCCATTATTTCCAGATTGCAGGATGTGGGATGCGAAAACATAACATTTCGACTTTTCACAAGCTCCTTTCTGCAATTTTTCTTCCGCACCGTTGATCTTTTGTGAAGTCTTTCCCGACCGTTGATCTTGCGGATTGTGGGATGCGGAATCACACTTTCCTATTTTGGACTTTCTCAATTTTCTTCCACAACTTTGTTTTCGCATTGCAGATTGCGGGATGCGGAATCACACTTTCCTATTTTGGACTTCCGCAACTTTGTTTCTGCATTTTCCTGGACCATTTATTTCCTTGTGGATTTACTCTTGATTGTCCAATCGTGATCTTTTGCGGAACTTTTGCTTTTCCACCTATCTTTTGCGGGATACTTCCTAACCATCAGATCTTGTGCAGGATGCTTCCTAACCATCCATTCTAGAACTACTACGGATCTGCATTCTATCTTTGCGGATTATGCAAAAATTGATCCTCATTCATCGGATCACATGCAAATAACTATGCCACCTTATCATCATTCCATGTCATCACTACCTTAGTATTTCCTTGAGTACATCATCATTAGGACACCATCATATTCCATGTCATCATATGTGTCATGCCACATCCTCAACTCTTCCATGCGATCCCATCATATGTTTCATGCCACATCCTCAACTATGCTATGCCATGCCATCACTACTTTAGTCTTTCATTGACTTTGTCCTGCCATCCTATCCACTGGTTATTGCTTTGTCATTTGTGGACACCTTTGGGATCAATGACAACTATAACCCAAATTTTTCAACAATACCCCCCTTTGGCATTGATGGAAACCTCTAAACATTCTTCCCCTTTGACAACAATGAAAAATGATAACTTGTTATGCCAATGCTGCACCTATTTTGATATAGGATTTCCTGTCTCTCTTCTTTTTGACAACTCCCCCTATCATCACATCTCCCCTTTAAATGAACTTGGTTATTTAACCAATGTATTATCATTTATCTTAACATTTCTTGTCCTTGAATGATAGCTTAACTGATAGATCCATGTTCTCCCCTTGTCAATGTACTTCTTCTACTTTGTCAACAATTTTTATGTGTCATGACTTCAAATACTAAGTGAACATAATCATCTTTATCTTCTAGTTAATTGCAGACATCATGGTCTTCATGACTCTCACATTTTGTTGTTCTTGCATTACTTCATACTTTCTCTTATGTCATTCATACACCAACCTTAATCATCTATTGTCTTTGAGGAAGATAGCTTTCAATATGCTACCATCATTAGACACCAATTGAGTTTTTTCTTAGATACCAATTGGAGTTTTCTAACTTTAACTCCCCCCGAGTATAAGATCCCTTCTAATGTTATTTTCAGGGTTTTTTTTAAAATCACAAGAGACCTTTTTAGAAAAGGATTCCATAGTCATCACTACATCCTTCTTCATCACCTTCATCTTTATCGGTGTATTCTTCTACATCACTAAGTAGCTTTCCCACATGATGAGTGTCATTTTTATTTATGACCTCATTATTCTCAACATCAACTACAAAGACTTCATTAATGACTGAAAGTTGTGTTTCTTCTAAAGCTTCTAATTCTTTCATCCACACCTTTTCAAAAGGTGTATTATTTACTTGTCCTTCACCATGCTCTGTGTTGGTGTCCTGTTCCATTTTTATCCTTTGATTTTCTCCCCTGACTCTCCAGTCAGCCACCTTGTGACCAAACTTATGACAGTAATGACAATAACAATGCAATTTTTCTTTATCCATAGGAGTTCTTTTGTCTCCCTATTTCCTAAATGCCATTTTCTTCCACTGTATCTGAACTTCTACTCGGGCATCACATTTCAGTTTATAGTTCCTAGCGAAGTGTCCAAAGTTATTACATTTGTAACACTCTATATCAAACCTTTGGAGAAGTCCAAATTGGTTATGATTCCTTACCTTCGATTTTTTAATTGCATCCTTCTTGTACTCATGAACTTTTTCATAAGCCTTTCATTTTAGGGCTTTGTGACCAAAGTTATTATAGGAATAACAATGACACATAAATATTTTTTGATTTCTATTTATTACTTGTCTCTTGAGCTCCTCGTGAGTTCTGTATTTGTCATGAAAACATAAAGCATATTCTTTTCACTTTTCCTTTTTAACAGGACTCTTTAGTACTTCAGCATAGCTCTTTGTACTTCCTCTCTGATTAGTGAGTGGGAAACTCTCTGGCTTCTTTTCTTTAACTAACCCTAAACTAGATTTGTCACTGGATGATCTTTGACTGTTCACAATGTCATCCAAAATCTTTGAGTTGTTTTTAAACTTAGATTTGATAATTTTTTCATCAACCCCTTCTCTAAGTCGAGCTATTTCTTTCTCAAGTTTTTCAGAATCTTGAATTCTCTTCCTGAGAAGAACTACTAGATATTCCTCACTCTTCTTGGCCTCTTGAAGTTGGTTTCTCAAATCAGTAATAATCTGATTTGGTTTAAGGCTTTGGCATTACCTTCATATTCACCTAGTTCAAATGTGTC
This sequence comes from Pseudotsuga menziesii, assembly GCA_001517045.1. Lineage (NCBI taxonomy): Eukaryota > Viridiplantae > Streptophyta > Pinopsida > Pinales > Pinaceae > Pseudotsuga > Pseudotsuga menziesii. The sequence continues at coordinate 195,083 of LPNX010815232.1, read as the reverse complement.
TGTAGGGTATTGGCTTCCCACAAGAACCTCCTTTTCAGTTGCAGCCCAAACCTTCCATCCAAGGGACATAAGATGGAATCTCATTCTGACACTCCAATATGCATAGTCTTCTCCTGTAAATAGTGGAGGTTTGTTAGTGTCCATGCCTTCTTGTTGATCCATAGTGGTTTTCATAAAAGATCTACCTTCCAGTGGTTAAACTATGCTGAAGGAACCCGCTCTGATACCAATTGTTGGTTTATTTGTCAATACTAAGAGGGGGGGGGTGAATCAATATTGATATAGTTTTACTATTTTAACCACTTTTAAATCTATTATTAGAAACACATAACAACAAGAATACACGGAACACAATTTTAACAGGGAAGTCCAATAGGGTAAACCACCAATACCTCCTATTACTGCAAAATTGTTATTTACAAATAGTTTTTCCTACTACTACAGACAAGGATGGTATTACACCTTGTTTTCCAATACCAATTGGAAGGAGGCTACGACCCGCTGGTTTATAAGCTACGGCTGAAAGGATGCTACAACACCCTATTTACCAATTCCAATTGGAAGGAGGATACGACCCCCTGGTTTATCAGCTACAACTGAAAGGATGCTACAACACCCTATTTACCAATTCCAATTGGAAGGAGGCTACAACCCCCTGGTTTATTAGCTACAACTGAAAGGATGCTACAACACCCTATTTACCAATGCCAATTGGAAGGAGGTTACAACCCCCTGGTTTATCAGCTACAACTGAAAGGAGGCAACAAACCCCCGCAGGCCTGTTGCCTACCCTAGCGCCTCCCTGTCACCCTGATATGTTTCTCATGATTTCTCTCCCACTGAATTTTGTCACACCCACTGGTCTCTGATTCTGATCATTTCTTCATCCACCTATTTATTAATCATCCAATATGTCCTCCTTACATAGTCTATATATGTGCCAACCATAAAAATGTACCTCCAATCCTCCTTACATCACATCTTATACAATTGAAATTATTTTTTTAATCTAAATTATCTTGAGTTAAATTTTCAAAAAGAAATGCTTATAAATAATATATTAATGCTTAATAATGATATAATAATTTTTCATTATACATGAGTTATAGAGGTAACGAATAGTTAAATCATTTTATATTTTAAATATAAAAATATATATAATTTTAATATGTTAAAAAGGAAAATTATATTGGTTTAAAAAGTTGATAATTTATAAAAATAATAGCTTATTTATATTAATTTTGAAACTAGAATGTTTGATAGTTTATTATACATATTATTTTTATAACATGTACAATTGGAGTTGATTTTTTTTATAACCCAAACTATTTTTAGTTAAACTTCCCAAAAAGTTACTAATAAAAGTAACTACCCAAAAAATTACTAATACAATGTTTTTATTTAATGAATGTGACAATATAGATCACACTATTTTTTTTTCTTTATTTAGATCATCTCGGGCTAAAACCCCACTAATGCAATTGAGACATTTTATATATTGAGATGGGTTGTGTGAATTCTAAGCCTTCACAACCCCTACAATGCAATTTGAGGTGAATATGCTCTTTAAAACATGGCATTCAATTTTTGTAATTTTTCTTTATTATATTTTTATTTTTTAATGAGAAAAATGGTAAATTTTAATGAAAACTATATATATTATTATATTTGTTTTAAAGTCTAAATTATTAATTAGTTAAAATTAATATTATATTACTTTTCTAGAAGAGAAAATGGATTTGGAAATAGGTTAATAAAAGAGAGTCTTTACAATAATTGCTACACATAATTTTCAGTAAAGTTAAAAGAAATATGAATTCATACATGCTTTGATCTAGGCTTTTAAATAAATCTAGAAAATATAAAAACTTAAACTACTTAAACTATTATACCCAAAATGCAATTATAAATTAAAAAAATAAAATTCTTATTAAATAAAACAATAGCCATAACATAATATTTCTTAATTGCACATAAAACAATAATCTCATTTTCTTAAACTTTAACTTAATTGTTTAAAACTTATTATATAATTAATCTTTTTATTTTATTATTATTATTTACAATTAAATATAAAAAAATCCATTTACCTGACCCATTTTTTAAATACAAAATAACAAATAAAAATAAACACAAATATACTTTATGAAATATTAAACTAACCTTTCATTTTCATTATAAAATCCCAAAATAATACTAAATAATATACTATAATTTAATTTCTCAAATTTAACTTTATTCAAATTTAGTCTCATTTAATAAAGCATTTTTTTTTAATAAGACTTAAAAAAAACACTTTATTGTTTTAACTTAACCATGTAAAAGCACTATACAAAATATAAAAAAAACACTATTATATAAAATACAATTAAAAAACACTATTATATAATAAAACACTTTATATAATATAAATAAATAATTATATAAAATAAAATTAAAAATAAAAATTAAAAAACTATTATATAAAATACAATTTTAAAAAACTATTATGTACATGCATGTTCTAAATGTTTTCAAACACTATCAATAAATATAAAAACTTTAAAATATGAGCAGTTATATATATGAGCCGTCAACCATATTCATTTATATATTTTTATTAAATAAATAATAACATTATATATATGAGCCATCAACCATATTCTTTTTTTTTTCAACTGAAAATATCTCTGCATCATAGATGCAGATTTTGACCACTTTACAGGAATGGACACCTTGACCTGTGGGGTTTTTTCCCTTTTTCTTTCCACAGCCGTCAACCATATTCATTTATATATATTTTTACAAAGTAAATAATAACAAGTGGCGGCTCTGGAGAGGCTCCATACAGACGACCAAGCCTCCAGAGCCTTCCCCTTAAAAAAAAGCCTTCGGGCTTAATAAAATTTATTTCTTTTCATTAAAAAAACGTTTTTCTAGGTATATATTTCTTTCACTAATTTAAGTCACGCTCGTGACAGTTTTTTCTTTGAAACTAGGTATGGTTCGTGAGTGGGGAGTCGAAACTTTTTTCTTTGCCTTGTTAGTGGAAACTGGTGTGGTGCATCCCACTAAATTTTCTTAAAGGAAAGTTCAGTGAAAGTTCAAAGGATTGGTGTAGTTAAAAGAAAATTGAAAAAAATGTCGCTACGAGTTTTATTTTTATTTTTACTGTGTTATTCATTTCTATATTTATGATAATAAAAAAATCTATATTTATGATACAATAGAACATGAATTTAAACAAATATCTATATTTATGATCTAGTGTTAATTTATTATAATGTTTAAATAATTAGGTTTCATATAATGTTTTAATCATTATAATTTTTTATATATTTAAAATTAATAAAAAACTAGTTACAAAAATTTACATTTTATAAATATTGTTTTTTTTATGAAACTTCATATAAAAGTTAAGGATAAAACTGGTTGGAAATCTATGAAATGTACAACTGCTATATTATTTGAAAAGTTGGTATCAATCTTTTTCTTTTCATTTATTTCTTTCTTTTCATTAATAAAATTTATTTCTTTTCATTAAAAAAACGTTTTTCTAGGTATATATTTCTTTCACTAATTTAAGTCACGCCTGTGACAGTTTTTTCTTTGAAACTAGGTATGGTTCGTGAGTGGGGAGTCGAAACTTTTTTCTTTGCCTTATGAGTGGAAACTGGTGTGGTGCATCCCACTAAACTTTCTTAAAAGGAAAGTTCACTGAAAGTTCAAAGGATTGGTGTAGTTAAAAGAAAATTGAAAAAAAGGTCACTACCAGTTTTATTTTTATTTTTACTATGTTATTCATTTCTATATTTATGATAAAAAAAAATCTATATTTATGATACAATAGAACATGAATTTAAACAAATATCTATATTTATGATCTAGTGTTAATTTATTATAATGTTTAAATAATTAGGTTTCATATAATGTTTTAATCATTATAATTTTATATATATTTAAAATTAATAAAAAACTAGTTACAAAAATTTACATTTTATAAATATTGTTTTTTTTATGAAACTTCATATAAAAGTTAAGGATAAAACTAGTTGGAAATCTATGAAATGTAATGTAAAAGTGCTATATTATTTGAAAAGTTGGTATCAATCTTTTTCTTTTTATATTATAATAAAATAATAATAATAATAAGGGGAATATATATATATATATATATATATATATTTTTTTTTCCTCCAAGAAAAAAAAGCGTAATTTTTATTCATCTTTCGAGATCAAAATTACATTCAGTATATTCACATCCAAGTGAATTCCAAAATCCAAAAAAATGGATCCAAAATATAGACTATCCAGTCTTCTGTAAGAGAAAAAACACAAAAGCAAGCACTTAAGCTTTTTGAAAATATAATGATATATAGAGATATCATTCCTCCAAAATACTGACAGCATACAACCATCAAAATCACTGTAGTGTCGTGTTCTGTCCAAAAAACCAGAACTCAAAAAAACTAAATCCGATATATACATCAAAAAACACTGTAAAATCCATATACATTCCAGAAACAGCGAGCGCAAATATCCCAAAGATGAGATCCATTAACTGCCATCGAGAACATATGTCTATAAACTAGCAGAGCATATGTAAACTCAGCAATAAATAGGGATCAAGGATATAAAACAGTAAAGTGGCAGCTCACAAATGTTCAAAACGGTGATGAACAGCAAAATCAAGCCTGTCAGCAAAACCCATCTGAACCAACTGAAAGTGTCATGAACTGTCCAAACCTGTTCTGACTTAATAAACCGAAACCAAAGAACCACTGGAGCCAGTCAACTTTAAATCAGTATACACAGCGAGCATAAATATCAAAGAAACTTAGATCTGCCAACGTGATCATATCATCTGGCATCTATATACAATCAAAACTATAACTGATAACATATAATATTCCAGCCATATGTAGTGATCAAGGAGATAAGAACCCGTGGCACAATACAGTCATAATATAGGAACTGTCAAAACCAAAGGATCAAAATGTGATGCTAACTCAAATAACATCAAAGAAAGGTCTGTGATAAAAAGACTGTAAGATGCCTTCAGTAGATTCTGTCACCAACCAAGTGCCCATGTCCAACCGGAGCCCTTCCTTGGAAGCTTTGTCCGCTTCCTGGTTATTTTCCCTATATATATGTCGGCATGAAAAGTAATCAAAACGGAGGAGGAGCTGTCGAATAGAATATATAATATGATCTAATCTCAAATTCCTACACTCTTGTGTATGATTGATCCAGTGTATAACATTCAGAGAATCCCCAAAAATATTAAGAGAAGTACAACCTTTCTCCAAAGTAAACATCAACAGTAATTTAAGACTCATTAATTCAGCAAAATTATTTGTGCCTCCCCCAAGCCCCAAGGACATAGCAAAGTAATGAGAATCAGATAAGAACAGAACAGCACCACCGCCACATAAATTATTTTGGGCTGCCCCATCAAAGAAGGCCCACGGAAGAGATCGATCAATATCTAATGCAACAATCCTTCGAACTCTACCAGCCCAAAAACGATCTGGGAAAGAATTATATAAGCCCACTGACATAGTACCAGTAACAACCGGAGAGCAAAAAACATCCTTAAAAATAGCCTGATTACGAGCCAACCAAACCCCCCAAAGGACCAGCAATGGTAATTTACACTGTGACAGATTTGAAGACCTCCACCAAGAAAGCCAGGCATCTCCAACACTAGCCCCTTCCCATTGGCAATGAAAACCAGTCAAAGTGGACACTTCCTTCCAGACATCAGTAATGAAGGAACAATTAAGGAACAAATGTATAGAAGATTCCATTGCCAATTTACATGAAACACACCATCCCGGACCCTGAAAGGATCGTTTCTGAAGAACATCCCACGTTGGAGCCTTATTATACAAAACACACCACATAAACATCTTTGTTTTTGCTGGGCAATTTAGCCTCCACAGAGACTTCCACCACCATTCTACATCCCTTTCTGCCAACCCAGAACATAGAGCAAAATACCCAGCCTTAGGACGATATACACCCCCCGGATCAAACTCCCATACCAAAGAATCATCATGATCCGTGAGAATAATGTTAGCTCTCACCAGTTCACTAATATATTGATCCAAAATAACAGTCTCCCTAGCCCCCAAATCAAAAGAACCAGCCCTTTTCCACAGTTGGAGCCACGGCTCATTAAGCCTTGGAACAGCTAATTGATTTAGCATGAAGACCCCTTGATAGCCTAACAGCTCAATAACATCAGGAGGAAGAAGGTGTTCTTTAAAACTGCCCATCCATGGGTCCCTACCAATCAAAACACTTTCCCCATTACCCACATCCCAAGCTAAGTGATTTTCAATCAAATCAAAAGAGTTAACAATTGCTTTCCAAATAACCGAGCCTCCTACATGAGACTTCCTAGGATTTCTAACCCAATCCAGCAGACTCTCACCATAAAGATACTTCTATTTTAATACCCGA
>LPNX010815232.1:112738-187510 GCA_001517045.1 Pseudotsuga menziesii | reverse complement strand
TAACTTCAAAAAAGATAGGGAAATGATCGGAATGACCCCCACTTCCCACCCATTGTCTGACCAAGAAAAAACTGTCTACCAACTGCTCAGCAACCAAGAAGTGATCAATTCTTTTAGCCACCCTAGCAGCCCCACACCGATTATTCCTCCAAGTCGGTTTAAGTTTTACAGGTTCAATATCCAGCAGTCCCTGTACCATCAATTTTTGCACAAAAAACCTCACCAAGGAGTCGGCCTGAGCATGTGGACCCCAAATCTCATTATGCCCCAGTGAAAAGTTTAAATCACCTCCCAACACAACCGAATCCCCATTAGCCAATGGATTTTGAAACAAGGAATCCCAGAACTGAGCTCTATTATTATAAGGACCATAGACATTAATAACTGTAAGAGAGATACCCAAATATGCACAAAACATTTCCACACCCAACACAGCCTCTGCTCCCCAAGAATTAATCATCCTCACACAATTATTTTTCCAACCCACCGCCAGTCCTCCAGATCTACCTTTGGCATCCAAAGTCACAAATGACCAACCAGGAAACCAGCTTTCCAATTTCCCCTGAATCACCTCCCCTACACCTAAAGTCTCTTGTAACAATAACACATCAGGATGCTCAAGAGCTAACACCCTCATGAGGGTTGATTTCTTACCAGGCCCAGCCAACCCCCTACAGTTGAAAGACATAACCTTCATAAACGACCTTTCTTCAAGGCCATCTCCGCTCTAAGGGCCTTTTCAATCGAGATTTGAGAACCTCCTAGAAGATCCTCCCTGGCTCTGGACTGAGCCTTGGAAAAATTAGACTTCTGACCTCTACCTTTTCTCACCGATGAGGAACACTTACCCAAACCTGGAACAGGTTTGTGGCAAGATCTTAAAAAATAACCAGACTCCATAGAAGCTGAAGGAGAAGGACAGAACTCCTCAATACAAAAAGCAGGTGCAGGGGTCACAACAACAGAAGGGGAGACTTCCAAAGGAGAGGAATGGACAAATTCAGAATCAGAACTAACAATTAAAGGCCGACCAGGGTCAAAAATAGACAAGGGATCAACAGGGTGAGAGCCCAAACCCGAGAAAACCTCATCAGAGACAAAGGGTAAATGGAGATCAGACTGCCCCGAAAGTGATAGCTTCCTCAAACCATCAATCCAATCAAAGCCATGTAAAGAAACATTGTTCAAAAACAGATTAACATTTGCTAACAGAGGAGGAATAGGGTTACCAAGATCAGTAGGATCCCCAATAGCCTTATCTTCGACCAGAATGGAAGTCTACGCAGGCTGGTCCAGAATCTCTTCGGCCACCCCAGAAACAGGAATATTCAATTCTTCAACGGGCAAATCACTGTCCAATTCTTCTGCAGAAGACTGAGAAGGACCCAAACCCTCTTGAGGCATCTCAAAGGGTTTGTCAAATGCCTCCCGAACACCATTCCTGCGCATACCATTGTGATGCCGCACCTGCAATTTACAAGATGCCGCCAGATGCCCACAAACATGACACCTTCGACACCTAAAAGGAATATTCTTGTAATCCAAGATATGTGTAATGGGATCCAGACCCCATTCCAATATAATAGACTCTGCCAAACCCTCCCGGATATTCAAATTAACCAGGATTCGAGCCACCCTTTTCACCTTTGATTCAAGAAAGGATAAGTCCGCTTCCAGAAACTGTCCAAGGATATCACCAATCCTTCTGAAATGATAAATATCCCAGAAATGAAGTGGGAGAGATGGTAATTTCACCCAAACAGGAATAATGTCCACCCGCTCTTTGCTGGCGTCGAAAAGAGGGTTCCATGGCTTCATAAGAACTGGAGAATGATCAATATGCCAACATTTGGAAAGGAGCCAACCAACATCCTCCTCCTTCTGCAGATTAATGGAAAACCAGCCTCTATTCAGAAGCTCGATCTCCGGAACATACCCAAAGTGTGTGCCCCAAGAAACTGTAGCCCAAGCTTGAATGGTCTTATCAGAGAAGTTTCCCCCCCAAACCCGACCAACCAGAGTACATGTTGTCATTTTCAGAATGTTATCCCAGGCCAAAATCTTCACCAACAGCATAATTCCGCACCAGTTTCTTCTTAATCCAGTTTTTGCGACGCCCCTTCAAAGAACCATGAACCCCAACCCGATTTATAACCGAAGCTCCCACCTCCGCTTGACAAGCAACCGAAGGATACCGAAAGGAGGAGCCACACCCCCGATGCTCAACAGAAGCTAAAGGAACCCTCCAATCCTCCACCAAAGAATCTCCACTCGATCCCTGACCCTGCAAAATCGGACCACAATCCTCATCAACAAACACCTGTTCGCGACCATCCACAGGCCCCAAACCACGCTCCAAAGAAGATGCCGGAAACCCTAAACAAGGAAACCCCGCATCCGACCATCTATGGGACCCCAACAAACCCTCACTCCGCTGAGCATAGGTCGCCGCATCCGAAGCTTGAACCACCGGTGAAGAAACAGGAAAAGTTAACCCCGCAGCCGACCAGCTAGAAGATCCCAACAAACCCTCATTCAACTGAACAGAGGTCGCCACAGCCGTAGCTTGTGCCACCGGTGAGGAAACAGGAAAAAAAGACTGAGAAGGAGCAACTGCCGACCCTAGCAGCGTACCCAGAACCTGATCATCTGGTCCCAGCCTAGGGATATCCACAAACTGGCCCAAAGAACCACCACCTGTCACCTCCCATATATCAATGCTCTCCAGCCTATCACTGGAGTAATCAACAGCCTCCTGTTCCTCCATTATAGGCATCGTGACATCCAAACAGCCCCACAAAAAATGCCAAACCACAAGCAAAACCAGAAACCAGGACCGAAAACCACTGCCTAGTCTAAAAGCAAACCCTAAACAACACAGATTTAAACTCCGGCGACAGTCCAAACTACCACCATACCATCGCGTCCATTGAAAAAATAAAAGGAAGAATTACGTTAATCAAGAAAACCTCACGAAACAGAGCTCCAATTCCCTCATATATATATATATATATATATATATATATATATAGTATTTAACATAATTTATATTCATTTATGTTTTGGAAAAATGAAATTAAGTAGAATGATTGCTATTGCATAATGTGTGTTATTGTATAATGTGTGTATGTTTCAAATTTGAAGTTTTTAATGTTTTTGTCGACTTATTTTACTTTTCATAAAAGGGTAAATCAATTTTTACTATGCAAGAGAATTTTTTTTTGCATTAGCCTCTTTAATAATGAAATTGACTAATATTCTCCAACTTTGTAATTGAAAGGTTGCTCCAATTTTCATCTCTCAAATTTTTAGATGGTTGAGAATCTACAATTAAACAAAAAGAAACACAAAATCCCAATCAAGTCTGCCACACATTCCATCAACATTATTTATCAAAATTTAAATCACGATGAAACTTTAAAACATTTAAAAATAAGCTTAAATGTTTGTGCTACATTACCTGTAGCGTCTTCCATCTGGATGCTCAGTGTTATGGAAAAGCCATTAAAATTTAATTGCAACCACATTCACAACATACAACTTAAATTTCATTGTCCTAGATAATTTATGGACCCAAATATAATTAAATCGTATCTCATGGATTGCGAGCAAATTGAAGCCTCTAGTAAAGTCAATAATGAAAGCTCATTCAATTATTAACCGAAAGAGATTATACAACAAGATATGGATGGACTATGTAATTATTTTTTACTAAAATATTAGTTCTTTATAATATTTTTTAATGTTTATTAATTTGTTTTGCTCCTACAATAGTCCTTGCCAGTAGGCAATTTAACAATTGCATTAAGTTGTATTGATTTTATAAAATGTGTTAAAACTGTAATTCTATGGTTTTGATTTCCCAACAAAGACACTAGTATTAATTACGAATATGTAGGCTATTATTAATAATATGATTTATCTTATCTAATACTTAAATTCTTCTTTTCTAGCATGGCTACATTTTGGAAGAAGACTTAAATTCTCAATTCCTATGATCATAGTATGGTTGCATTTTCATCACCATATTCATTTCATAATAGCGTCCCCTTTCTTGTATATGTAGATGGGAATTTTCTTCATTGTTGTAGGCTAGAGGCCATTGGGATATTCTGCAAGCCTTCATAATTTTGTTTCATTACCTTCTCTCAATTCAGGGTTCAAATTCTCCAAAACAATGTTTGGTTTATTATATGCAACAATTATCACTTGTTGGATGGCACATGTGCTATAATGTAAGATGATTGCACTACTAGCAATGGATTCATGATTTCAACAACTATGGCTTATCCCAGAGTGTGGAGGCTTGGAGCATAATTGAATGAGATTGTATATCAAGATATTAATGGAGAATGGTACAACAAACTTGCCAAACTTTGAGAAGGAAGTGTGTGATAGGTGGGACTCAAATTTATGTACAAATCTATTTTGCAATTTTTGGTTAGAAAAATTGTCCAAAATGAAGGGATTTGAATAAGAAAAGTTCTTAAAATAAGGTGATTTGATAGCTCATTCTCCTAGGTTAAATTTGATGGAGAATCCATATTATATTGACAAATGTGATCTATAGAAGCCAGGATTCTATACTTTTACACTCTTTGCCACAAGGTTATAACCAATAATCATGTGTGACACACGTTGCAACCCTAAGTGCCAAGCAATAATTGACAATCACCTTTGGTAAGTTGGTAGCTTGGTAGCAAATAAAGCATTAATTGATTGGTAAGTTGGTAGCTTGGTAGCAAATAAACACATTAATGATGGTTGTGTTTCAACATGCAATCACAATTGAAATCAGCTATTCAAATGCTTAACATAACTTGACAATTATTACTTATCAAATCCCAACCAGTATATGTGTAAGGTGAATAAGTAATGTATTAATAGCGAATGCATTCACATATCCATAGTTAAATTGTGCAACAGATCATCAGAGATTATAATTAGAATTGATTCATCATATTTTGCATTGGTTTACAATTAACGCAGTTGAGTGATTGGAATTAGGGAATAAAGATTCAAAACTATTGTTAATCAAATCGTTATTGGATTTTGGAAACATGATTATGAAACTTGGAAATTTGAAACTAAAGTGGTTTTAAACTTTAAAATTTTGTTTTTCATTGTTCCATTTGCCAAACTCGTCGGCCTTGTTTAGGTTGGGCCTACTTCCATTGTCATCGTCGAGTCTCGAGCCTATTTCAATTTCATATTTCTACCTTGTTTCGTGTTTTAGTACATGCTAGAGTTATGGTAGATAGATAGGGGGCAAGAGCTCATGTCAGGGCATAGGTAGCTCCGGGATTCAATTGAGACATGACAAAGTGAGTTGGTCATGCAGGTGAAAGAACAAAATTATAAATGCTCTTATTGGAGCAAGTGCCTTGAACACTTTCTGATCAATATTTACTCGAGTTTGTGAATGCTTAATATGGAAACTCGACCATAAGTGTTCATCCATCTTTCTCGAATTGCTTTGCTAGTATTTACACAAAGATTAATGTACTGCTCAAAACCCCCCAAAACTCACAAGAGAAAATCTTGCCTTATGATTAGATATCACTAAAAGTGTTTGGAAGATTCATGACTAACTAATCTTATCATTTGGCTTGCGAATTAAGATTCAAGGGGAAGAGGCATTTCAAGTAATTCCTATTGAAATCACAAGTTCAAATCAGAGTGACTCTTTCCCCTTTCTTAGGTTACTTCTACTGTCGAGTTCGACCCTTGCACGTTTTGTTTCCACCGTCATCGTCGACCCCTACTCAAGATACTTCCACCCTTTCTTGTCTTGTTCATTCATAGGGTATATATGTCATACCCTCTTTAGAATCCATGGGCTCCTCTTAAGTAAATGAATAACACATTTGCACCATCACCACTTGTACACCACCCACCTGCATAAGTGCACGTCGCCACTAGACAAACTCAAGACACCTCCCTATTGATTATTTCCTCAAGGGGACTAGGTCTCTCCTATAGTATGCAGTGCTAAGAGGCCAAAAACATATATAAAGGAATTCCTTCCCTTAGTGGAGCTAAATACTAGTTGGGTTGATCATGTGCTTGAATGATTTTTCAGGTATGTGCAGCATGAAAATGGTCTTTTGTTGTGTTATTTTATAAGTATTTATTTGCTTCTTCTTTGAAAGGAGTGAAGTTTGTTATTGAAGTGATTCAAGGTAATAGTTTTGATATTCATGAACACATTTTTTAGATTCACTCTCTCTTTTGTATATAGCAATCTCTATGTTCATCGGACATTGTTTAGGTTGTATTTCATTTTCTTCTAACTTTGATTTTTTGGTTAAAAGTTTTATTATTTATGATTCAATCTCCATTGGTTATAAATGTTTTGCAATTGATTTCTTCGTATTGTTAAATGTTTTCTATATTTATGAAGTTTCTTTTCTATAAATTTTTAAGTTATTTAAATTTAGACATTATATGTTAAAAACTAGGATAAAGAAATACAAATTCTATCACCATATTGAAAAATTAAATTACATTATTTTTTATATATAATAAAATATTTATATTATTATATCTTCAAATAAAATAATAATTACGTCGTAAGGCGTTTCAACAAGTGGGAGTCTACTCCCCGGATTTAATGCTTTTTTTTTCATCCGTCGATGTTTTCGTCCGACGATTCCGGTAATTTGCATCGTTGATCGTTGATCAGGTTAGGTTCGAACACGCTCATTGTTCACTATTTGATGAGGTGTGGTCATATTCACGGTACACAAACCACCATCCCTACATCACCGTCAAGGCCGGGATTCGATCCTTGGTTTCTCAGACCGAGTAGCCGAGGCCGGGATTCGATCCTTGGTTTCTCAGACCGAGCGGTCATAGCCTCTTAGCCGATTGTAGAAATGGGTGCCTGCTAAACTGCCATTGAAACGAATGTCCCCGGAATCGATAAGGTTATCTTGCTGGAGCCCAATTCCTTTGTTATCTCCACTGGTGATGTCACCTCTAGATGGATAAACCTAGAAGAAGAAGAAAGCGTGGCTAATGCTGTGATTCCGACGAATGGATGGTAGCACCCTGCGGTGCCATTTGCCATTTTTTTGGGTGGCAAGGGTTATCTTGTTGTTTTCGTTCTCCTTTGCTCCTTTCAGGTACACAAGATTCACAATATGATAGATGATATATCCTCGAGGGTTACAAATGATTCCAAGGTTACCCTGGACCCGGATTCGAATCCCGGGACCACCCCGGCGATCAAGCAAAGGTATAATATGAAATCTCACTCTCTTAAGTTTCATAGTTTTTCCTCTGCTCTCTATAGTTCCAGTTATTTCTTTTAGAGAAAGATCAGTGTTTTGCAGAGTTCTTTAAATTAAAAAGGGTTTTGCTGAGTTTTAAAAATTAAATTTAGGGTTTCTACGAGCTCATGTGCTCTCTCTTTTTCAAAGGGGTTAGCACTTCATCGAAGTTTGATATGTATAGAAGCTTTGCCAGGATGATCTCCTTTTGCTACGATATCATTTATTTAATTTACAGAGCAGTCGTAATAAAAAGAAATTAATAAGTAGTTAATGCTAGAAGTTTTCCAAAAATTCCTTTATACACAAGCGTGTTGTTTGTCGAGAAGTAATGAATGGTCATCATCATCTTAAAATATCCAAAATTAATAAAATGGTTTTCACAAGTCCCTAGAAAATGTTTTTTCACTCTCACAAAGCAATATACTGTTGTTCTCAAATTTTTGCAAAATACTGCTTGATAATAAGGGTAGAGGTTGAGGCCATTTTTTTATGGTCACGTCTGCCGCCAGCTTGCTAGTTTTGGTGTATGAGACTCCCCGCCCTACGGGGGCACTCTGACCCTGCCCTCGGATTTCGACCTTGTGACATAGCTTGGATGTCCAAATGGACTCTTCTAACTAATATTTAAGGGAAGAACTGTTGCCTATTACACACCGAGTAACAGAGATTAAATCGGAAGGTTAATGGATATTCATTAATCTTCATTTGATTACAACAAAAACTGTATTTTCATGTAACGTACCTTTGTTGCCATTATTTTGACTTTCTATTTGCAGGGTTACACTCGCCCTTCTGTAACTGGTCCAGTTGTTGGTTCCATTAATCAAATTTGCACAACCACATACGAAAATACAAATATAATTCGCTCATTTGATTTAGTCAGGCATTAGAGACCTCCCAAATGAGGGAAAACTAAATGTTAAAGGGAAAAAAAGAAATATACGTCAGATACAACTATAATTCACTCATTTGAATTAGTCATCCATTAGAGACCTCCCAACTGTAAATTATTGTGGGCAAACTAAATGTTAAAGGGAAAAAATAGAAATATACATTAGGGAGATTCCAAACCTGGACTCATGGAGTTACCAGCTCGTCCAAGGCACTACCAGGCGAAGGGACTTCCTTTCGGTCATGTTTACAGCAACTCATTCAGCAGAAAATCGTATGGGATTGAACAATTTATGCAATGCAAAATTCTGAAAGCTGGTTTTTTAATTATGGGTTTCAAAATATTTTATATTTGGATTTATTTGGGAGAACGGCCTCTGTCACTGTCAGACGGTTTGCTGCAATTTCATTCATTCCATTCACGACTCCGTTAGCTGTCTGTCAAATGGTTGTGCCCACGGCCTCCATGTTATGCTTTGTGGAGAATAGTGATAGTGACATGGAGGTGAACTTGCAAATGGCGCGGACCCAATGTTAAAAAAAACATAATACCCAATTTCAAGAAAAATATCTTGTTTATTCTATAAAATACATATTTTAAAATGGTATAATGAAGATAATTTTGTAGAATAATTTCTTGCTTACTCTATAAAATACATTTTTTTAAATGTTATAATCAAGATAAATTTGTATATTTTGACGTCTATAAAATACATTTTTTAAAATGTTATAATCAAGATAAATTTGTATATTTTGACGTAACCAAATGGAGATTCTAAAAACTAGGCAATCACAAATTCGTTTCATTCTAGGATGAAATAAGAATTGAAAAAATTTCATCCCACTCTTGGTTAACAATAAGAAACAATGATGTAATAAACCAAAACTTAGAACTAGAACCTCTCTGGTCTCAAATAATATCTCTATCATTTGACCAACTTATTTTCTTCCACATGCGATGACAACATATACTTAAGTCCACACACCAACATTCAGTTGAGAGCCAACAACAACTTCGAGCGATCTAAGACATTGTTACCACTCTAATAATGTAGTGTGCATCTTGACTATTTACAATTGGTCTATCTTAGCTATATCTCTCACTTCAAATAGTGTAAATATTAGGAGAGCTTCCTGATTGTTTTCATTGACCTTTGATCCAACTTCTAGTTAATAATTAGGGGAATGTGCATCTCACACAATACGCAGAAAAACAACCAATGCATTGTAGGTTACAATCATTATAATCATAGAATTAACCCAAAAAAACTGAAGCCTATTTATTGACCCACAACCTACAGCCAGAATTAACCCAAAAAAACTGTGCGTTTTGAATAATTTTGTCTTGTGGAGCAAGTTAATTCATTTAATAAGTTAATTTTGTAGCATAAATATCTCATTTTCAAATCAAAATAAAATTAAATCCGATTCAATATTTGTAAGTAATTTAAATTCTCTATATGATTGAATTTTATCCCAAAAATTTGATTTATTTTAAACTGACTCAAATACGTAATTCCAATAAATCCAAACTTCGATTTTTGGGTTCACGAGATTCCTTTATAAACCTCGAAATTAACATAAACTTTTTGAACACCTTGAGTTCATGGCCACCTTAACTTTCATGTATATGTTATGAGTTTATATATTTTTACATTCACACACTTTATATATATATATATTGTTTTTGAATGCCGAAATTTTGTATATAGTATATATGTATTTTTAATGAGTTGTAAAGTATGGTAAAAAGTTGATATTTTATAGTATATTAAAAATTAATATATATTTATAATTGGGTGTATAGTATATATACTAAAAGTTACTATATTTTTTATATGTTTAAAAATTATATTAAAAAAATTATCTTTTTCATTGTTTTTAGGTACTAGAATATAATTATTTGAATTTATAATCCTATAAACATAAAGATTAAATACAAATATATATGCTCATAATATTGTTGTAGAACATAATTATTTGAATTTATAATGGACTATAAATATAAATATAAACATAAAGATGAAAATACAAATGCATATACTCTTAATATTGTTGTATGTCATGTATTTATTCATTTAATTTTTTTATTACATGTATTTGTAATACATTTATACTTTATTATATATTTTATTATTACTTAATATTTTGAAGTTTTATGTTGTATGTCATGTATTCAGAACAAATCATCACCTCATTTAAAATAGGAAAAAAAAAGCCCATAGACTTTACAGATAGTAAAGCTTGTTAGAATGTTTTAAGTGTTTTATCATTAAGAGTTTAGCTATTGGTCACATTTATCGTACATAAATATTGTATGCGTGTGTGAGTGCTTTCATGATGTCAAATAATAAAGGTCAAATGAGGAATAAGGAAAATAAGATTTTGAGGAAGGCCATTTGTCAATAATCATGCCTTTATACACTTATGTGCCCTCAAGGGAAGATTGGATTCAATAGCCTTGTTCATTTGCTTTGCATTACTGTGTGTGTTCATTGTAGTTCTGCTATACTATGTGTGGTCATTGCTCTTATTCATTATACTGCTGCTACTAACTCTTTTTCATGGTCCCAAAGAAGAGTTCCAAGTTAGTAGTGACAATTAGTAGTGACCTATGGGATCCTCGAATTAGGTAAAAATTAACTATAAGCCAAAAGATTTTAAGTAGGTTATATACTTCAACCTTGGTGTAATACAGCTCAGTTGTGGCTCCTTGTGGCTTAGTGGACTGGAAATGGAGTGAGGAGGCTCAGATCCTCTTTCAAGCATCGTCTTTCAATATTGCAGATGCCTAGCCCAGCGATGCAGACACCTAGCCCAGGGACTGCCAAATGTTATGGATTTCCTCTTTCAATATCGAAGACGCCTAGCTCAGGGACTGCCAAATGTTATGGATTTCAATATGGTATGGTTAACATAGACTTGTATCTATCGATATAGCATTCAACACTTTAAATTGTGTTGTTGTATATGTTCACATCTCCTTGCTTATCTTGCAACACGACGTTCTCTTATTGCACCCCTAGGTACAATTGCTAGTTTATTTTA
The DNA here is from genome assembly GCA_001517045.1 of Pseudotsuga menziesii. Lineage (NCBI taxonomy): Eukaryota > Viridiplantae > Streptophyta > Pinopsida > Pinales > Pinaceae > Pseudotsuga > Pseudotsuga menziesii. Next base: position 176,294 of record LPNX010815232.1, on the reverse strand, counting down.
ACATCTCATCTTAAAAATATATCACACCTCTTCAAAAATATATCATAACTCTACAAAGTAAAATAGGATCTTACCCTTCACATTGGATCCTTGAAGTGAACACTTTGACGTTGATAATTTTTTTTTAAAAATTTATTCCATAATAATAGTGTATTGACCATTGATGTGTACTTATGTGCAAATGTTAATGGCATGCAGAATTTTTTTTATAACATGTCGGTCAACGTTTTCCTTTTTTATTTTGACCATTGTGTTTTTGGACAATTATTTAAAAAACCCTTGCGCATTGCAATAACCCTTGTCCATACCTTCTCAGTGGTATGGTGACTGGCTAGCCACATCCCAAGAAAGTTTGTTTGTGTCCGATCAAAGATTCCTGGACAAGAACATTTCCAGAGAACAGTTTGGGTTCCTTAAGTATAGACAGATTGTTGAGCCCATTGGCATCACCCAAGAGACCCTTCACTATGTTAAAATTAAGAATACATGTGCTCCCATCCTCAAATTGGACCTGGTAAAGGTCTTTGACAGGGTTAATTGGTCATACATCAGGCTTATATTGATCTAGATTGGGGTTCCTCTCCTTGGAGTTAATTGGATTATGGGGTGCCTCACCTGAGCTAATTTTGTTGTCTTGATAAATGGTATACCATCTAGTTTTTTTAAAGCTTCCAGAGGAATCAGACAAGGCTGTCCCCTTTCTCCATTGCTATTCATTCTTGTAATTAAAGGGCTCAGTATTTTGATAAATCATGCTAGGGTGAAAGGTCTTATCAGAGGTATCAAAATCTCCCCTTCACTAGCTCTCACCCACCTTCTCTTTGTGGATGATGTCATCCTTCTTGGTATAGGTACATTGAGGGAATGGTTGGCTTTCGATGTTACTCTTAGTACTTTCTGTAAAGCCTCTAGGATGAGTATCAGTATGGAAAAGTCAGTCTTCCTTTATAATAATGTTGATGATGATGTCCTCCTTAATATCTCTCCGTTCATGCCTTATAAGATGGATCCTCTCACCACAGGCTTCAAGTACCTTGGATACTTTCTCAAGCCCCTGGGATACAAGACAAATGATTGGCTTTGGTTAATTAATAAGTTTGAAAAGAGGATATCTCATTGGTATTTTAAATTCCTCTCTCTTGGAGGTCGTCTGGTCTTGGTCCAAGCAGTACTTTCCAGTCTCCCTGTCTACTAGTTTTGGTTGGACCCTATACCAAAATTGGTCTTAAACAAGCTCAGAAGCCTGACTTTTGCTTTTTTATGGGGCACGACTGCTGAAAAGTGCAGATATCATCTTGTAAGCTCTGAGCTCCTCACTAGACCAAAAGAATTTGGTGGATGCGGCATACAAAATTTCTTTTGGTTCAACATTGCTTTAAGACCAAAGAATTTTTGGATGGTCCTTCACAACAACGGTCTTTGGCATCAGGTAGTTATTAGCAAATATCTGAAGAACCGTTCTATGGTGACTTGGTTCAGGGAGAAGAAATTCACTATTCGGCAAGTTTCTGTGATTTGGAAAGGCTTCATTCTCACTCTTCCTTGGATAGGGAAGTATCTTGCTTGGAAAGTGGGGAATGGTATGGACATTCAGTTGGGCGTAGACCCAATCATTGGCACACAGTCCTCTCCCGAACTTCCTTTTGACTTCAGAGACTATCTTGATGACTTTGGCATTTCAAATCTTTCATAGGCTCACAACATTTTGCTGGGACAACACCCATATTGGTACACACCTGAGAATTTAAATGTTTCTGGCAATTGGAAAGTTATATGGGAGGATTTTACAAGTAATTTGGAAGGAGCTCGTATAAGACTTGCTTCAGTCTCTGATAGATTGGTTTGGGACTATAACTATGTCGATGGTACAATTACAACAAATTTGATCTATGACTATATCTCACACTCCTCCTTCCATCCGATTGGATGCCCCCTGCTCGATCTGATATGGTCTAGTATTATGCCGATGAAAATCAGTTGTTTCATGTGGCTAACTTTGAATAATAAGATCCTTTCCTGGGAAAATTTGTATAAATGTGGCTGGATTGGTCTTGGATGCTGTGCTCTCTGTGGCCTTGGCAATGACTATGTGTAGCACCTTTTTATCTACTGCTCTTTTTGGAAGAATATTGTTGTTTACTTGAGTGATGCATATCATTTTCTTCCTCCTCAATACTTTGATAATCTCAGCTCTTTCCTGATTACCTGGATTGAAAGTTTCTCCAAGTACTCTGTCATCTGTTACCTTCCTTTTTATGCTATCTGGGATGTATGGAAAGAATGGAATCGGGCTATCTTTGATGGGAAAAAACCTTCCCTCATCTGTATTCTTCAACATATTGTGTACCTCTCCCAAATGTATAAGCCTGTTGTATCAAAGGTGAAAAAACCGAGAGCTATTGGTGCTGGGCCTGTTCTTGCCTTCCCTTGTGGTTTTTTTTATGGGGCAGCTGCTAATGGTATTGGTGGAGCCGGTTTTTGTCTTTCCCTGAATGAGTCCCATTCATTTGAGTTTGCATTGGGGGCTGGTTCATGCACAAACACTAAAGCAGAACTGATTGTCGTTTGGGCTCTCTTGTATATCACTTAGTTTATGGGCCTTCCATCTTTGAACATCTTTGGTGACTCCGCTGTCATCATTAGCTGGGTGAAGGGTACAACTGCTCTGAAACCACCTGCCCTCAATCATTGGTGTTTGGACATAAGAAGACTCATCACTTGTTTCCTCCACCTTTCCTTTAGCCATATTTTCCATGAACACAACCAACTAACAGATCGTCTATCGAAATCAGTCCTTTCTTTGGCTCCAGGTTGTGGTTCTTTCTTTGAATTTATTGATGGCCATTTGGCCTCACAGGATACCTTTCAGCTCTTTTGAGCTTGGTGCAGGAGCATTGCCTCCTTTTACATGATGTGCCTCCTTGATGTTTTTGGAGCCGGCTCCTCTTGATAGAAGTTTTGCAGTTGTTGTATTCACAGAATATGTTGGACTATTGTGATGGACTATTGAGAAGACTTCTCCCCTTGCTGATTATGGATTTTGTGCTTGGTTAGTGCTCTACTTGACCACCCCCTTGCCAGCACTAATGAATTGGGACTCATTCTTGGATTGTACTGTCTGTGAGCTCCTAGCTGACTTTATTTGTATGTAACCCATTATGGGAAGGCATATCTTGATGCCCTTTGATTCAGTTTAATGAATATCGAGGACATGCTTTTTTCTTCCTGAAAAAAATGGACTAGCGATCTAACATTATTTTATTCCTCTTAAATAATTTGTAATAAAAAATTAGTCATGGGAATATAATAAAAAATTAGACATGGGAATAGCTAAGTTTTGTGTGATAATTATGCTCGTACTTACCGGTAGGATTTATTGGCATAATTATACAACCTTTTTTTTAATATGTGAAAGTGTGTTTAAAATGACCAAGTGGATAGATGAGTAAATTGAAACTATACAGCTTTTAAAATGACCAACTAGATTTGTTGAATTACACAACTTTTTTTAATATGGGAAAGTGTTTTTAAAATGACTAAGTGGATAGATAAGTTTATAAGGATTATAAATGTTAAATTTCAAAAGGTTTGGTCATCAACGAAGTAAAAGAAAAAGAAGTAAAGTAAATCTACATTATTATGTTGTTTGTTTGATTAGCTTTAGTTGGTTGTCATATGTGGTTTTAAGTATGTTGGAGGTAATTGGACACATGGTAAAAAAATGAACTAATTATATAATTGGGCAAAACATATGGCAAGTATCTTGAAGATAATAGTGAAGAGTGTTTCTCTATACATAGTCTATCTCCATTATATTGGTGTTCAGGATGAGACATTGGTTTTTGAAGCACAAGCCTTCTCCTTCAATCTTGGAGGACTCAATTCCTAAGTACTTTGGTTTTTAGGGAAATTTCCAATCCTAGTCTATCTTTTGGTTGGAAATTTTATGAAATTTGGGTCTTTAAGTGGAAACCATCTATTCCAGTCCTATCTTGTTTGATCTAGTGCAATTGGGTTAATGCTTTACATATTTGTGTGTTCTTGGGTTGAATACAACTATAGCAATTTCCTTGGCATATGTGAATGCAATTTGGGGGCTGGGTTTCCATTGTACATCTGGGAACCTTTAACCTCCAGTGGGTACAATTCTGAAATCCTCTATAACGATCGTAGGCTTACGATCGAAAGACCATTTTCTTTATTTGGATTGGGGTCTAAATAACGTGTCAGTCAAAGCTATGGATGGTCATGGTCAATGTATCACCCGTTAAGGAGATGTTCAAGAAATTTACACAATTCTTTGACACCATGATGACATCACAAATGGATATAGGACCTTCATATTTTTTGTGGGCTCCAAGATTCATGATTTGGAGGATCAATAGGTGTCCCAAAATGTAGTTAGAATTTACACTTTGGTTAAGTAGAAGATATATTAAGTGCAATCTCTACAAGGAGAATGTGGCAAGCTTCAAAACATGATTTTAAATCTCTAAAAGGGCTATACATTACTAGTTCCACTACAACTTCTTATAATACAAACCATATTGGTTGTTGTTAAAAAAGGAATTAGTTTATATTTTGAGATGTGAAATAAGAACATAAAACAAGTAAAAATTTAATGGGAAGAAATGCCAAAATTAGAAGTTTAAATGGATCTTTATTATTATATTTTTGTAGTATTTAAAATTAATCACAAATAAATTATAAGAATGTGTAAGAAAGCATAAGTATGAAATATGCTCTTTACATCAATCTAATTCATTAGAGAAGAATATACAAAGAATTAATAAGTAGGATAATTGCAATTAAATTCAAGAAATAGACAAGATGATTAATGAAAAATAAAAATGATTTCTTTTCATTTAAAAAAACCTTTTACTTGGTATATTTTTCTTTGAATAATTTTTTTTAAGAATCAATTTTAAGTCAGGCACATGACTTTTTTCCTTGAACAATTCTTTGTCCTTGCTTCATGAGAGGGCACTAGTGTGGTGCATCCTAGTAAATTGTATTCAAGGAATGCTCACGGACTGGTGTGGATTTTTTCTTTGAATAATATTTTTTCCTTGCTTCATTATTCGAAACTGGTGTGGTGTATCCCTTTAAACTTTGTTAAATGAAAAAGCAAGGAAAGGTCACAGGATTCCTATCTCCTTTTATATAAATTGTGTATCGCATTCGTCCGATTCAATCCAATCTTCCAGTTCATTTAGAATTTATTAGTGCATGATTCACATCTGATTGTGTAGCCCTTTCATCCGATTCAATCCAACCTTCCACTTCTGCTCAGAGTCTTTTGTTTCTCTTCATTGGTTTTTGCTATCATGGAAATTGTGTTTGGAGTTGCAGCCAATCTTGCAAGCACCGCCATAGTTGAAGGAGTCAAATACATGAAGGATGCTTTTGAGTGGGAGTACCCAAAGCCTCAGACAGAGGTTCTTCTTCACCCAGTACCAGACTCCGGCTTCGAGGGGTCTGTCATCGAAGCTGCAATAATGGCTTAACAAACCTAATCCCCAGGCTCGGGTGATTGACTTGTATGGGATGTCAGGCAAATGTGCTTGTATGGGATTGTCCAGAATCTAACTAGCGAATGTGCTTGTATCACTAGACTCGTGGGATGGCTCTAATGCTATCTCATCATCCACATCCTCATCATGTATTGTTAACTCCCAATCAAGCTCAACAACATGTACTTCATGCTCATCTTGCTTCACTAGACCCCAACTATTCCTTTAAGGAGATCCTTGGGTTGGCTCCCGAACTTGATGGTGTAATAATATTGAAAGGACAATGCTGCACATACCTCATCACCCAAGGCTAGATACTCCTGATATCAAGGAAAGTGTTGAAGTGCTGCTAACCTTTGCAAATTTTTAGTTAAGATCCTTCTCATTGTCTTCATGTTCTCACAAGATGGCAAATAAAACCCTTTGTTCTGACATGCACTTCACCAACATCATTGACATGCTTTAGCATGTACAAGCATGCATCAACATGCACTTTTATTCAACTATTATGTGCACACAGATGGCAAGGATCATGCTCTGATACCACTGTAATATCCCAAATACTGATATTCTACTGTTTCACTATTCTAGGGCTTACTTGTACTCTCAAAATGTGAAAGAATAGTAAATAAAAATTTGCATGCAAGGTCTCGGGCCAATGGCCCTAAATTATAACTAAGATAGAGAAAATATTTACAGAAAGAAGGTCAATACTTACCACTGATAATCAAGTTGATGATACTCCATGGATAAGATGCATGCATACAGAGCTGGACTGGTGAGGTAATGATGCTTCCTTCCCAGTGTTACCGCCTAGCAACAAGAAACCCTCTCCTCAGCTAAAGGTGACGTTTTTGGTGAAGGAGTTGCCTGATGGAGTTAAGATTTTGTCGGGCTGTATATCTTCCTGTGGTAGAGAGAATGACCGGTGCATACAGATTTTTTTGACCCCTCTAAGCTTACTAGCGAATTGATCCTTCGGTTTGGTGGTCACGCCCCCAGCTGCACAGATATGCTGATAATTGCTTTGGATGAGCAAACTGAGGACTGATAATCACTCAAGGCAGTGGAGTGACCCTGCTGATGAGGATGAAGTTGTTATGCGGAAGAGGAACTGGGATTCAGAGACCCAATGAATACTTTTGGGTTTTCTAGCTAAATCCTCGACTACACACGTGTACCTGCAAATAGTCCCCTTGGGAATTTTGGATCACTGGATATAGATGTTTTTTTAAAAGTTGTTCCGTAAATATATAGATCTAAAATTTCAATTGATAGTTGATGTAGACGTGTGTGGCCGTAATAATTATGTTTCATTGAATAACCTTTTTTATTTTGACAGTAATTTTTGAATAGTGTAATATGTGGGCCATCTTAATGCGATGAGGTAAAACGTTTTTCGTTGGATAATTTTTTTCTTTACCGATTAGCATGACATTAATCCTTGCCCATACCTTCCTAGTGGTGATTCGGTGACTCATTGCTTTGCTACTTAAATTTATTATTGCCAATTCCATCTTTAGACCTTCTGTAGTCTTCTGAGGCATGTTTGTTGGAAAGGTCGAATTGGCTCCTATCCAAGTCAGTTGGCTCTGCACAAGTTCTGCCACTTCTGATAACCTCATTCTAAATTATGATGAGTTGCGTGCTATCTCTTTCAATATAGCCTCTATATGTTTAATCCGATACATTTCTTTTGCTAACTTCAATTGGATATGATTTATTTCCTTTTGCAGCAAAGATGCTTGATTACGGAAAGGGGAAATATCAAGTTTCTTTTCGTCTTCTACCTTGAGTTTCTTATCCAACAAACTGTTCTGCATTTCTAGCTCCTTAATTCTTTTGTTATCTGTGACTTTCTGGTTCTCTAGTTTTGCAACCTGACTTTCCAGATCTTTTTTTTTCTCTTTCAGTGACGGTAGCTAACAATACTAAGGCATCTTTGTCTAATTCCAAAATTTGATATGCATCTTTAAGTTTCTCCAACTCTGTGAGGATGTCGTCGTGCTTCCTTTTTAGGCTTTTCCCTTCTCCTCTTTCTTTCCTTGAGGTTTCCTTCATTTGGTACATTTTATCCTTATATTGATCGATATCCTCAATCAATTTGCCAACATTATCTGCATTGGCGAGAGTTGATGCTACACCTTCCATTGCAAGAAGTTTAGGATACTTATTCATCCCATGCAAAATTGTCTTCTCTGTTACCATAATCTCTATAGGTTGACCTCCTGTGTCCACCCTTTTCTCTGATCTCATCTCAATCCTCTTCATGTTCTCATCAAAGAAAATCATATTGAGGTCGGCCACCGCCTACTCACAGGATGGAATGAAAGGTATTAATTTTAGTTCTACCGAGGGAGCTAGATCTTCTGTCATTATGCTACTAGATGGGATGGAAGAATCCAATGGATTATCATGGATCTGGTCTTGCTCCTGATTTTATCAACCTCGGCATTCCTACTCCTTTCTCTTAAGCTCTTCAACTGCTTTTTCTGCTTGTTCTCTTACTCGATTAGTCGCTTCCTTTTGTATCCTTTCAGTCTCCTCCCACAACTATTGCTCTTCTTCTTCTTCCTTCTTTAGTGCTTCTTCTTCTTGTTTCCTTTGTGCTTCTTGAGCTAATCGTTGCTCTGCTTCCTGTGACAACCTTCCTGCAGCTCGCGAAGCTCCACACAATGGTTTCCATCCCCGCACCGCAACAAAAATTTCTCTGGTAAGTAAAACCTCATCAATGACAGTTTCAGCTTTATCATTAGGTAAATAAGTAGCTTCAGCAGCTAATTTACATAATCCTTGACCTTTAACTATAGTCGAGGGTTTAATATCTAAGTCATATTCTTGAAGAGCTATCATCCAAGGTGCCCTCTTTTCACCTAAGTCTTTCTGTACTAACAAGTTTCTGACTGAGGAATAAGGGACAATTATTTTCGTTTTAGATTTCAGTAAATATGGACGAAAATGTTTAACAGCTTTAAAAACAACAAAGGCTTGCTTATCGACTTCATGGTATTTAAGTTCAGCACCTTTGAAATTTGAACTCATGAAGGAGATTGGGACTTCGTTATTCTACTGATTTAATTGAGTTAAGACTGCTGCATATGAAATATCAAAAACAAAAGTATACAATATGAAATCTTTATTAAAATCTGGGCTTAGAAGGCTAGGAGCTTCTGAAATGGCTTCTAAAATTTTCTGAAATGATTCTTTTTCAGTTTGTCCCCAATTAAAAACAACATCTTTTTTAATCATTTTCTGTAAAGGACGTATGATCTCAGAGAAACTGGGAATGAATCTTCTAACAAAATTTATTTTGCCGAGAAATGACTGCATTGCTTTCTTGCTAGAAGTGTAAGTTATCTTTGAAATGGCTTGGGTTCTTTCAGGATCAATCATGATTCCATGCTTTGAAACCACGCAACCTAATAAGATACCTTCTAAAACAGCAAATATTGTCTTTTTAGGATTTAAGGATATTCCAAATTTTTTGCATCGTTCAAATACTTTTCTAAGATGATTAAGATGATCAGTTTGATGTTTAGAATATACAGTAACGTCGTCCAAGTAGACAATGACTGAATGGTTAATTAAGCCTCTAAAAGCAATATCCATTTCCCGTTGAAAGGTTGCTCCAGCGTTGATTAACCCAAAGGGCATCTTGCGGTAGGCATATGTTCCCCACGGAGTTCTAAAAATAGTTTTCAATTGATCATCTAGGGAAACCAATATTTGGTTGTATCCTGAGAAACCATCAAGGAGAGATAGTATCTCAGACCCAGATACCTTTTGAAGAATTTGTTCCATGGGAGGAACTGGGTAATTATCCTTTTGAGAAGCCTTATTCAGATTTCTAAAATCTACACATAATCTAATATCCCCGTTTTTCTTCCTAACTGGAACTAAGTTTGCTACCCATTGAGTATGCCTGATGGGGAAAATGATCTTGGCAGCTAACAATTTATTTAGTTCCTTTTTAATTGTTGGTTCTAATGATGGGTGGTATTTTCTTAACTTCTGTTGGAAAGGTTTTGACTCTTGTTTAATTGGAATTATATGTTGCATGACTTGTGTGTTGAAGGTTTTCAAGTCATCATATGTCCAGGCAAAGACATCTTTAAATTCTTGAAACAATTTTATAAATGTTGTTTTTTCTACAGGATTGCAATCTATTCCAAGATTTATAGTTTGGGGATTTAGTTCTGTTCCTAAATTGATGATTTCATACCTCATTCGAGAGCTGTTAGTTTTACAATTAGGAACAGATCTAAACTTATCCTGAAGATCAAAGAACTTTTCTAATCTTAGTACTGAATTAGGGACTGGTTTTACCTGTTCAAAAGCTTTTTCAACTGAACAAAAATCATTTATTACCAAAAAATCCCGCAGATTTTCGTCATGAATGACTTCGTCTATTGCTGAATCTTTAAAGGTATCCTCATTCATCAGAAAATTCAGTACCTGCACATTATTTTCAAATACACGCCAATTAAAGATATTATCAAGTATGGAAGGCCTAAAAATCAATTCAACAGAAAAGAAATCTGGTGTAAGATTTTCTGATGGAATTAACTTTGATGCTACGTTTGCCAACAAATCTACTTCTTGATTTTGAATTCTAGGAACAAAATTAATGTTAAATGCATCAAAATGTGAGATAAGGTTCCATACCTCTCTTTGGTAACTCTGTAAATGTTCAGATAAACAGTGAATGGAGTTACGAACCTGTCTGACAATGATCTCGGAATCGCCGTATGCAATTAATTCTTTGATGCCCAAATCACTTGCTTTTTTCAAACCTTGTATTAAAGCTTCATATTCCACCGTATTGTTTGTACAATTAAATTCCATTCTACAAGGTATACATGTTTTATTTCCCTGAGGGTCCACCAGTAGGCAACCAGCTCCTGCTCCTTCTTTAGATTTCGCACCATCAAAATATAAAGTCCAGATAGAACTATGCACAACCACTTTACTTTCTATAATATTCACAATATTCAGATTATCTACATCATTAATGATTTCCTTGAGTGAAGAGTTAGGAGAAACAAATGTCACATTACTAATTTCAGATTGCTGTTTATTTTCAGAAAATGCATAATTTTCAGCTTTAAAATTATCGAACCCCAAATCATACATGTAATTCCCCATAATGCAATCTGAAAATAAAACAGGTTCGCTAGGATCATGCAATTCTGTGACAGTATGTTTCATATATCTTTCTCAATTTATCTTTATCTGATTTGACTTTCTGTTCTTAGGTAACCACAATGTTGACCAGTCAGTGGCAAATAAACCGTTCAGCAATTGAGACCAATCCCTACTTAAAAATATCCCATATGCATCTGGAATATCAGCAACAACAATATCTATAATTTGATAAACCGAAGGGTTACAGGAAATCCTAACTAAGACATCTTTCATTTCTCCTACAACCTTTACATTTGTCCTATCCAATTGAGTTATTTGAGAATTGGATGGAACATATTTCCCATTCAATTTGTTGCAAACTGATAAAGGCATCACATTTGAGGATGCTCCGGAATTTACCATGCAGTTATGAACATTCCTATTGAAAATTTCAAAGGTAAGTAAGAATGGAGGTGTGGTTGATTTAGAATTCTTACCTATCAGCGAGGCTTTATCAGCCATTGCTATTCCTTTTTCAGTTGATGTTGGATCATTATTCGAACTGTTTGCAGGAACATTTTGTTTTGCATTAGGAATAATTGAACTCACTGCGGGATTTATAACATGACTATTAGATATTGGATAGATTTGAAGAAGATCGTACATACTGATCTTTGCACGAGTCTTCTTTAAATCTTCAATTATATCATATTGTAAATCTAATTTAGGAGTATTTGAATAGGCTGGGTAATTTTGGTTGATTGAGTCTGTTTGCCGGATTTAGTCTGTTTATTAGGTTGTGAATTATTGTTGTCATTTTTTGTAGTAGAACTTGACAAAGCATCAGGAGTGTTTGTGAATGCTCTACTACGAGTGTTATAGGCATGTTGTCCTGTAGGCGGACTTTTATTCTCATACTCTTTTACAAGACTGTCCCAGAAATGACCGTTAATTTGTTGAGGTTCTTCTGATTCTTCATCATTTTCGGATTCCTCTTCTTCTTTGTTTTCAGTTATTTCTTGACTAGAAGGAATTTTAGACAAAGATAAAACAGCTCGAATTGTATTAAAAATCTCTTCATTTGCAGCTATGTTAGGCGGTGTATTCTTATTATTTGCATTCGGGTTTTGTCTATATTGATTTCTGAAATATCCCCTAGAAGGAGAAGCTTCAGAATTGGTTTTCTTTAACCCTATAACTTCATTGGTTAATGTTCGAATAGTGTTTTGTGGTTGTTCTACATCAAATGATTTGTCTTTGTCTTAATTGGGTTTTTCAGTTTTCCTACGAGGAAAAGAATCAGATTTCCCACTTCTATCTGGTTCATAGGACATAGAATCCTTCTCAACTTTAATGGCTTCCTCAAAAGTTTCTACTAAAGTTGTTTTCCCAGCTCTCTTAATGAACATCCCGGAATATTTTGGTAAAGCTGATGTATAATTTTCAATAATTATGTCCTCCGGAGGTTGAGAGGCAATTGGGATTTTGTTTTTTAATGTCAGAAACCTCTGATTGAAATATTTGATTCTTTCTTTAGGCTCCATTTTAATCCTAGACAACTCTAGGGATAAAAGGGCGGGTGTTTTATCTTCCCCGAATTTATTTAGAAAGGATTTATTAAATTCCCCCCAGTTTGTGATCAATCCCTATACTAACGAAAAATACCAGGTAGAAGCTATTCCTTCGAAAGTTAGAGGAAACAATCGACAAACTACATCTTCATGCTGAACATTCAAGGTTTGAACAACCAGCATGAATTTGTCAACATGCACCTCTACAGGTTCTTTGTCATCTGGGTTAAAATTAGGCAGGAGTTTATCTGAGTGTTTAGGCAAAGGATGTTTTATACCAGGGACTGCTACAGCAGTTGTTCTTAGCCAAGGGATTTGTGGATTTGGTGGATTGGGTGGAGGATTGCCTCCTCCTCCCACAGGTACATTTCCTGCCATTGGACTTCTTTCTGAACTTGAAGAACTGCCTGAATTGGATGGTCTTGGACTATCAGGTGGTGATTCAGGAGGAGAAGGTGGCTGATCAAAACCGCCTCCTGCAATTAGTCTTCTAACAATATTTGTTTGAGTATTCTGCCTTTGATGTCTCTCAACTTGATGGTGGGGAGTATTATCAGCTATTTCCAAATCTTGCGTAACTATGGTCAATTGTGGATTATGTCGCTGCTGCCTAGGTAGACCATAATCTATTGGAGATATACCAAGCTGATTAGCGTATGCTCTGGTGAGAATATGTCTTGATTCTTCTAAAGTTTGAGTGCTTTGTGCAGGAGTAAAGGGAGAGGTGACAAGATCACGTTCGAGAATGTTCCTAACAGTTTCTAAAAATGGTGATCTACTGACTTATGGAGGTTGTTGGCTGGTTGGAAATGTTTCATTAGTTTCACCTGCCATTACTCATCTACAGGCCCTCCTTCTAGCGCCATTTGTTGGCCTGATTTTCTGACCTAGGCCAACAAGGAGATTATGCCCACACAATCAGCTTAAAGCAGCATCCGGTGTGTTTGGAATAACAAAACCTCGCAGGTTATGGTCCTGCTACCAGCTGATTTTTCTCTTAAGGAGAAATTAAAACCAGCAAAATCTATTCTATCCTAATGTTATTTCTACCTAAATGAATCCTATAATTAGTTTCAACTGTCTAAATTGTTTTATAATTGCTTTCTTAAGGAAAGACTCCAATTTTTGAAGAGTTTTCTGAATATAAAGACTGTCAAAGTTATACTAAAAATTACACAAATTGGTTTAACAGCTGTTAATTGAAATATACTAAAATAAAACTTAATCTTAACTATCATAATTATCCTATCTATCCTATCTATCCTATCTCAGCTGAGAGCATTTCTAAATACTATATTAATTATTAATTAATAGATGATGAATAGAAGATAAAGTGTATGATCTAAATAGAAATATTTAAGTCATACATAAGAAATCATTCTGTTACAAAACAACTTAACAGAGAAACTGAAAATAAGCAATTATTTCAATTTTCTGAAATTAATTAATAATTAATGATCAATATAGTTATTTGAATCAAAGATGATGTCTAATATAAGATCACTGTAAAAATACAAATGATATTTTTTTAACAGACATAAGTGTATATCATTATAGCTTAAATTTATAGTAAAAATACTAATAAACTCAGTCACAACGATATATTCATTCAAATGCAATATTGAGCTGACAAAGTGAAAATTGTAATTAAACACAAGTATAACAAAGCATACTGTATTAATATTAATATAGAAGATAATATACTGAGATATCAAGTATATCCAAAAAATAATAATACCAGTAATGATATCAATCTGTAGATGTCCAGTTGCATTCCACATCCAAAGATCCAACTTCAGTAATGAAATAGAACTAGCAACAAAAATATATCTCAAGTATCTCTCTCTTCCAACACTCCATCCCCTACTTTCCTAAAAACTTCTAACTTATATAATACTCTCAACCTTTAGATTCTAGTTTTTCAATTAATGCCACATGAAAAATTATAGGATTCCTATAACCATCAAAGAGAAACGAATCTCTTTTATCAGACACCTGTCACTATGACAAAAAAAACGACTAGCCTGAATAGTTGCTAGTTTAAAGGTACTTGACAGATTCGTGATCATTGTTGAAATCCCAGTCGTCCAAAAATAGCCACGTCTTCCAACCAACATATTGAAATAATCCTGTAACTATGGAGAAGAATGATGACATATCCACCTGCGTTTAAATAAACAAAGCATCTCATTAAAAATCAATTAGAACATATATAACAAAATAAACTAAAATTTAAATGTATGCCTGTAAAATTTGCGATTTTACAGGCATGCATAACAAAATCTTTTATTACCTGTTCGACAGTGAATCAACCCATGAGAATAATCATCAAGTTTTACTTTGAAGATCGACTACTCTTCTAGCTTCAGCTAATTTAGCTTTAAGCCTGATAATCTTTAACTTTTGTTTCTCGATTTGTTAAAGCAGAAGCTGATTCGTACCTATTATTGACTTTTTGGCCCTTTTATACTGGTTCTTTTTGTTATTTATTTCTTTCCATCTGCTAATCCAACTCAAAAACTCCTCTTTGAATGTCCTATTTTCTTCTTTTATCAATGTTGCATTAGATTGACATAATTTTAATTCAACTTTTAATTCTGTAATCTTGGTCTAGTATGCCTTGTCCAGAACTCGCTGAAGAGTTTCTTCTTCATGTTTGTGACCTGAATTGGATGCCCGAGGAAGATTAGGGTTCTCAATGTTTTGACCAGATAACTGAGGACTGATAAAAGACGGTTCAGGGTCTGAAATACAAGTGTCCATACATGATGGAGCGATCTCAGCCTTACCCAATTTTGTACTATTACCCTTTATAAGAATTGGATCATTTATATGAATAGTATCAGGGACCGACGATGGAATGTCATCCTCAATATGGACGACTGCAGGCTGAGTATCTTGTCGATTAGCCATAGGAATCGAAATTGTAGGGACATGGTTCATACTTCTAGCAACCCTCCTTGAAAACACAAGATTGTCTGACTCAAACCCTCCTTTATCGCAGCATACTTGAGCTAGATGATCTAGCTTATATATAGATTCTTTGCCATGTTTACGAGGACTAACTGGCTCGGATATATTTTTACAATCAGTAGTGTTAATATCTTTGCTATCAGTTAACCTATCCTCTGTTTTTGCAGGAGTACTATAACTTTTATCAGGGGGGGATCGATTTAAAGCTACTTCAGAGCGATAGGGAACTGTATTGCCAACATCCTCATTACTGATATCAGTATCTATGGGGCCCTTTACCCTCTGATTCGGTCTCAGGAGCATTATTGACCTCGGGCTTTATAATGGCCTTTCGTTTCTTGGTTTTTGGAGAGGGGTTCGGCCAATATTGAGTTGGGCCCAAATGACATTCGGTTAAAAATGTATCCCATGATTTACCACTCAAGGACAGTTTATGCTGTAGTATGATTTTGACCAACCCATGGTGAAATAAACTTCTTTTGGGGTTATGAAAACTTTGAACTGCATGGGACATCTTTTTTAAACTTTGCCACACATAAAATGGTAGATTAAGCCTACAGCCCTTTAATGCTAATAGGAGCCTTAAGTGGTAATAGTGTAAATGAGAGAAACGTCCATCACAGGACACGTACCTTACCAAAATTTCGTAGCAGGCTCGCCACTCAGGCTTCAAGAATTTGACAGAGACACCTATCTTCAGTTTTGCATTATCCGGTAATGGCAGCAGCAAGGATAAACACTTCTTTTTATTAACTTTACTACCTTTGAACCAACGTTCTCCAACTTGTGGGAGCTTGGTTGCCTCTGCGATTCTGTCTTCATTAATGATGAACTTAAAACCCTCGATCTGCACAATGTCTTCTTTTAAATTCAAGGCAAACAGTTTGGTCACCTCTGCGTGATGACCATCAAAACATTTAAAGAACTGCCCCCAGCCCACTTTTTCGAATAACAAGGCGACCTTTTCATCTACTTCTATGAGCTCTGAACCAGAGATTTCGAAACGGTTCAGTGGAGCCATAACTTCCTCAACACTATCCTGGTTTCGAAATGGAATGAACGGAAATGTGAAGAGGGAGGGGATAGGTATCCAAGTGCATGACATGATGTGAAACATCAAAATTTCGCATGCTTCAGATCTGACAGACATGAGGGTTTTAAATCTAGCCATTTTGCTGAACTTGGCGATGATGAATGCTAAAGCCCATGTTCTGCTATGCTACATGCATATTTAGCCACGACTAACAGTTAGATTTAACCAATTCAATATATCGGGGATCGTTTGATTGATGGATCATCGGTCAAACCATTGATTACACATAGTATTTATAATGAACTCGTACATTGTTGTGAAATGAAATTAGTATCGACATTAAAACCTGCTGATACAATGCATCAATATATTAATAGCTATCAATTAATCATGAGGTGTTAGCCAATTTTCCAAGCCAACGCAGCGATCCAAACATGTGTTATTAATTATCCACGCTGTCAATTGATGGTTTCCTCCAGTTTATTCGTGTGAGGTGATAGCGTTTATTGACACGACGATATAGTATCTAAACCATACACCTTAATGTTTTGCATAATAACTAAATGACTTAATTTAATTTTTATGCTATGTATATACATCAAATTTCATAAATCTAGTTTTAAAACCTTTCCAAAATCCCATCGATTAAAATCCTACATCGAATTTGATAAAAAAAAAACTAAGTTATAAAATTATATCATATGAAGATTTCCATATGATATTCATTTATTTACTACCTATATATATCTATACAATCTTTTACAAGGCCATGGTAAGAAATTACATAAGAAATGTGAACATTAGGTTTTAGTAAGAGTTTTAATTTAACAATTCACCTTTAGTTCCAGGAGTTTAGAACTCATAACACCTCATCCATATCCAACTTCAAATAATTCAAAAGGTGTTTCGTTGATTCCCATTTAGCATACTATGCTCTTAAGTTTCTTAAATTATATATAATCAGATAGATTTATCTTAATTATAAAATTGATTATATAAAAACTTATGAAACTAGCTTATGAAACTGACAGCTGCTAATTGCCAAGTTTATGAACATGTTTTCATCAATTTCTACCATGTCATTTAACTCCTCCAATTGAGAGTACCTTCAGAATCAAAGATTCTGAAGGCACTCTTTTACAATTTTAAAAGAGAGCTGATCTCCCTTAATCTGAATGAAAAATGAAGGGGTTGTTGCTGACTGCCAACATGACCGTAATACAACCTCGGGTGGTTTACATAGGCATAGTTGTGAAAATGGTAATTAATGGCCCACGAGTGAAACACCGTTGGTGCCAATTAAAGCATTGCATAGGAAATGAACTGGTGAGCGTAATTGACGGACTCGGGTGGAGGCTTAGGACAGATCCGTTGGTTATCGGATGGCTACATACTTGCTTACCGACGACAAGACATCGGCAAGAACTTACAATTCTACTGGCGACAAAAGAGTTTATCTACTCGCAATGGTATCGGGTGAACCTTCGGGAAATACATCGGTTGCAAAAAATATGCCTATCCAGCAACATCGAAGAAGACTCTCGAAGTGACCCCATGGAAAACTCAAGAACAATTTCCACAACGGTAGGCGGATAAGAAAAAGAAACAACTTTCGATGTCGCCGACAAGCTTCGACAAGAGAACCCGATGCATCGGATAGGCTGTCAACAAGCCATCAGAATGAAACTCGGAAGTGTTATCCGATAACATCGCCTCCGGAGTCTGAATCTTAATCAACGAATCGGTAAACTTGTGTGAGTTTTTCGAAAGAGATAAAGGATGCAAATATCTGTAGGCTTAAAGGGTAGCTCCTCCGCTACATCGTCTCAACTCGATGAGTCATCCAATACGACGGGTATAAAAACTGAGTTTCAACTTAAGATTTTTTCCGATTTATAAATAAGACTAAGTCAGAACAAAAGGTCTCTAGAGGGCAAAGGTAGTCTAAAAAGACTTAGGAACTAAAAATCAAAGGGGAGGCCCTAAAACATGAAATTTTTTTGGGGTAGCGATTGCAACAACAACACCTTCACATTTCACATCTGTTAATCTGTTGCTCTTCCTTAGCCAGATAGTGAAGAAGGATACATAGGCATGGCTTTCAACGGTCCTAGTTGAAACCTTTTCTCATACTTCAGCATCCTACATGCTTTATGTTCGGCATATTATAAACTATCTCTTCGGCATATTATAGACTATCTCATATTTAGGCATACTATATTTTTTTGATACAGGGATTGTAATTTTGATATATGAAATGCCATCTGTCTTTGTTTTTGGACTATTAAACCACTGGTCTATTTTGCATTGATATATTGAGAACTATGTCATGTGAGGAATTCATTATGTTAAATAAAACGATATTCGGTCCAATTTTTTTTTTTTACTATTTTCGACATATACCTAATCAAAGTATATTTTTTCTGTTTCTAAAAGAAAAGTTTATTAAAATAAAAAAATGAAAACTTTCAAAAAGTGGATAAAGTACAATAATTGTAATTGTGTCCAGTGTAATGTGTGAATGAACAATTTGATATTAATAATTGGTTTCTTAAAAAGTTATTCAGTATATATGCATCTAAACTTTGTGTCTAGTGTAATGTGTGAACACTTTGATATTAATAATTGGTTTTTTAAAAAGTTATTCCGTAAATATATGGATCTAAACTTTAAAATGACAGTTGATGTAGATGTGTGTGGCCGTGAAAATTATGTTTCATTGAATAAGTTTTTTTATTTTGACAATAATTTTAAATAGTGTAATATGTGGGCCATGCTGATGTGATGAGGTACAACGTTTTTTGTTGGATAATTTTGTTCTTCACATGGGCATGACATTAATCCTTGTCCATACCTTCTGAGTGGTGAGTCGGTGACTGACGAAGCGCATCCCAATAAAGTTTGTTAAAGGAATGTACACTGTGTTTGTTAAGGAATTTACCAAGGGCAAGTGGTTGTTGTGGCTCAATCCAAGCACACAAGTCATATCTCCTTTTATAAATTTTGTATCTGTATCTGATTCATGATCATGCTTAATGGAATAGCGATGTAATGTTAATTTATTCTTATAAGAATATAATAATGTTAATTTATTCTTTTAAGAATATAATAATTAGATGCATATGAGGGTATGGTTTAATGGGATAAACTTTTTATAAAGATGAGTTGTGTGTAATAATTATGCCCTTACTTACCGGGTGAGATTTATTGACATTATTTTTTTATTTTTTTAAATGACCTAAAATAGTATTATTTTAAGAGATGTAATTATCGCGTGGAGGAGAAGGCTCGCGGTCTTGAATGAGGCAGGCCTAGATATTTTGGCATTTGCAGGTCCGTCAACACCTATCCAATATATCAATGGCAAGGTTTGTATGTATTTGCAAGTCCGTCAACACCTACCCATATCAATGGCATGGTTTGTATGTATTTGCAGGTCCGTCAACACGTATTATTGAGGTTCGTATGACGTGTGATGACAGCAGTCAAGATCCTTATCTCTCGCGAGTCGCTAACAAAAGAGGTAAGCGGTCTTGAATGAAGGAGGTGGCCCAAATAATAACCATATGTGTGGACCGACCTCCATTTGTATTTGTATGTAAATACTTAGAAATCTTTGTCAATAAGCATTAAGCATTAATGAGATATTTACATATAATAATGACAAATAAAATTTTGACACTTACCCGTCATCAAATTTCAAAAAGCATTGAATGGTGAGTAAATGTCATTACTGCTACAACTATCCCAGTGAATATTCACCACGATAATGGTAGTACATTTTATTTTTATGTGGTAAATCATAAAAATAATTCTGAAATATGACCATTCTCTTCACATTTCATAGCTAACGACAAAACATTGGTCACCATTGGAATCCATGAGGCACCTATGGTTTATTGTAAAGTAGGACGGATATTCCATGAAGTTTGGTTTTGGCATTATCATAAGGGGCCAGAAAGAGATCCATCTCCCAGTTATTGATTTATGTCTAGAAAGTTATAATAGGATCACATGTTAAAGGGTATTAAATTCCAACTAACACAAATAGATGGAATTACGAAGTCTTCGTTTGTTCGTAACAAAAACGCGAAGAGTGGAGACAAAATTAACCACTCCATGGATGGAAACTCTTTGAAATATAGCACGTAAAAGAAGAATAATGTAAAACAAGAAAAAATCATTATCTTCAAAAAAATATACAGTGATTCTTCAATCTAACTCAATCATTGAAGTATAGCTGAATATATACCTATTTATGATTGAAGTATAGTTGAATATATACCCATTTAGATTGTGTGTATAGAATAGGGATATTGGTGGAATCTTTGCATTTAGAATAGGGATATGGGTGGAATTTTGGAGGCTTTAACGATTAGGTATGGGTCTTGGGACTCTAGACTAGGACGAGGGAGGAGGCCTAAAATTTACATCATGAAGGAAGTAGTTAAGCATTTATGGTCAATAAAGATACTTCAAAAGACTATACAAGACCTCTTGAGGGTATCCTTGACTTATGATTTGGGATACCAATTACATTAGGAGGATTTCAGCAATAGACATGGGTCTTAAAACCTTTGGCATGGTCAAGGGAGGAAAACTAGGCCTTGGACTTTAGTGGGGATATTAATTACATTAGGAGGTTTTGAACAACATGTATGGGTCTCCAGATTATGAGCATGGAATATGAATAAAATATTGTCCTTATGCCCTAAATGAAACTTATATGCATAGAGGATCAATAACAACAACTCAAACCATGGAAAATGACCTATGAAAGATACCCTCAACTCTTAGTGGGATATTAATGATATTAAGAAGTTTTTCAACATTAGGTATTGGTCATGGAGCACATAACAAGTTTGTTGGATGAATATTAAAACTTAGGACATAAAGAAATATTCTAGGTATCTAAGGATTAGAGTGACAACTCAAGCTACAACATAACACATTTCGAGGTTATCCTTATCTTTTGAGGGTAAGGAAGCTATTACAAAATTTTGAGCAGTTGGTATGGATTTCAAGGAATTTGACATAATTTGGGAGGAAATTTCGGATATGAAAATATATTATAGGAACCTATGGCCATGAAAAATACCTCATACCACCACCCTATAAATGTGGGATATGACAAAAAATGATACTAGGAACCCATGGCCATGAACAATACCTCAAGCCACCACCTTAGGCATCTATAGGTCATCATTTACTTTGAATAAGGGTACAAGTTCCATTAGAAGGTTTTTGATACTAGGTATCACTGTCTAAGCCTTGAACATTGTTGAAGGAGGAAACCCAAGACTTATTTCTTGAATGAAAGTTCCATCACAAATGCCTTGATCCACCACAAATCGACTGTTGTGTATATCCTTGGTCTCCAAATGGAAATATTGGAAATATTATGGAGTTTTGTGGCCTATGTATTTGTCTCGTGGATTTGGACATGGTTGGTAGACAATGCGTGATCCTTATTCCCCACATGAATGTTAATGGAATCTAGTTTGAAGAACGATGCCTTGAACCAAAACACATGACCTATCAAGGGGATATTTCACCTTAAATTGGAAATCTAGACACCATAACAAATTCTTAAGCATAAGGTATGGTTCTCAAGGCCTTCAACATGGTGGAGGGAAGAAACCTATGTCTTAAGCCTCGAAGGAATATTTTGTGCTTCTAGGGCTAATAAAATTATGTTGAAAAAACATAGATGACCTCCCAAGGGGATCCTTACCTTCAAGTGGGAAGATTAGCACCATTATGATTTTATTTTAAGAACTAAGTGTAGGAGTTGAGGCCTAACTAAGGTAAATTTGTGAAACAATATCCTTAGTCCTAAAATGTAGCATTTAAATCTCAAGGGCCATGAATAAACTCTTTACCTACCACACATGGCCTCTATGTAGGATATTAGGCCTTTGAGTGGTGATATGGTACCACTAGAAGGTTTTGAGCACAAGGATGGGTTGTGGTAGAAGGTTTTGAGCACTAAGGATGGGTTGTGGTGCCCTAAGCAAGATAAAGAGAGGAAACTCAGCCTTAGGACCTAAAGTAATATTTTAGGTAGTCTGCTTCAAAAACAACACCTTGAACCACTACACTCAATATCTTAAGAGTATCATTGGCCTTCGAGATGGAATATGGGTAGGTAGGGAAACATTGGTCATGAACCATCACACATGATCTCCTAAAGGTATCCTTGGCCTCCAAGTGGAGATATGGGAACCATTAAGAGTTTTTGAGCTCTAACTTTAGGGGTTGAGGCCTTGACCATGGTCAAATTAGGAAGTTGAAGCATTGGGATCTATAGGAAACTCTTAGGGCTAGAGGTCCATGAACGATGCCTCCAACCATTAAAGATGACCTCTCAAGGGAATATTTGACCTTATAGTGAGAATATGGCCACCATTAGATGTTTTTGAGCATTAGGTATGGGTTTGGGTTCCTAAAAGTGGATAAGGAAGGAAATTTGGCTTAAAACTTAACAGAATCTTCTAAGTATCTATAGCCAAGAATGACATGTCGAATAAATACAATGAACCTTTCCATGGTATGTTGTGAATATTGAGTGCAGGACACCTAGGGTCGAGATCGCAAAGCTTGCTTTCACCCCTGCACTGCTTTCAGGTATTCCTGGTTCCAAACTATGAAATTCCCTGTCGTCATTCAAACACATTGGATGTCCCTCAAAAACATCATTCAAATGCTGAATGTCGCTCCAAAGTCTACGGTAGGTGGTTTAGGGGCAATTTTATATATTCTTCGCACATAAATATACCAAGAAATTTGCTCATATTATGAATCGGCCAGTTCTCGATAGGTATATTAGGAGTAACCTACTTACTCGACCATTTGCACCGATCGGACGATCGACAACATTAGATGTGAGCGCTCACGTGAGCCAGGTCATCTGATCGGTGCAAATGGTTGGGTAAGTAGGGCATTCTGGTATATTACACGCAGGCGCCAGTGGCCATAAATCCTCAATATCACTTGACGACTGTGGAAAATGGGGCATTATGAATCCTCAATATGATCCTCTTTAGAAATATCTTTGCAATATATGTAATCGACAGTCTTATTGAGCTCGAAAAGTAAGGTTATGGGGGGGAATAATAATGAGAGATCTGATTCATAAATTGAATAATGATATTAGTACGAATTTGGGAAAATAAAATGGTTGATAAAGTTTATCAACTAAATTTCAATAAAACCAAATCAGGAAAGGGGCATATTGATGCTGATATGATCACAACTATATATTGATCATTGATTGAATTTAGAATTGATTGAAGTCAGTAAGTAAATGATTTATGTTTGTTTCATTTTCTTCATTAAATAGTATAGTATGAGTAGGAATAATGGTTAAGAGCATGTGTTTCCTCTTAGGAGGTCACAAATTAAAATCCAGAAGGGGGTAGTGTATGTACACTTCTGTAGACTTTAGCAGTTAAATCACTGCGTAGAGGTGGTCCCTTGTCCCACAAACAAGGGGGTTCTCATACACCAATTGGTGTCTCGCTTAGCGATAACCTTAACAATAGATTATTATTATTATTATGATTTTTGACAATCTCGACTTGGTCAATAAGCCTTAAATGCTTTGTTGGCCCTCGTGGTTTTTCGTCTTTATATAAGTTACAATTCATTTTATGCAAACTTGAATCTGATTGCATGGAACGTGAAAAGTACTAGTAGCCATTGGAAAATGTTAGTCATTGTATTGTTCTATCTTTTGTGTGGTCGATATTGTAGCGGCAAATGAAAATGGTTGGATATTGTTGTAATGAGTATGGTTTTGAGTATGGTGCCGCTGGTCAAAATTACGATGCCTTCATTGTTTGTATTTGGAGACTCTCTGCTCGACACAGGAAATAACAATAACCTATCTACACTAGTCAAATCCTCTTCACCTCCATATGGGGGTTATCCAGTAGAAGGATCAGGTGGAAGGTTTTCCAACGATCCCGTCCTTATAGATTTTGTTGGTGAGTTTCTGAGTTTTGTTTTGTTGGGATCAAAATTGATCAATGCTGAAGCCACCCTTTTGAGTATTTCAAGATGCCTTGTTGTTCTTGTATTGTAATTTTCAGATGCACAACTAAATCTTCCCTTCCCTCCACCTTATGGGAGATGACATTGGACTTGGAGTGAACTTTGCATCAAGCAGCTCTGGCATCCTTGATGCTACTAAAGAGGTCGAAGTAAGTTTCTTGCTATTGTTTATTCTTAATTTCTTTTAAATTTTTATATATTTTCCATTGCATCTTCTAGTTCATTTATGTCTGAAAATTTTCCTTAATGATAGTGGAGTTGAACTATTGAAGTAGAACAATTTTATGAAAGAAATTTTGTAGGATATTTGTGTTGTGTTGAATAATAGATCCACAAATTTGTCCTATTTTAACTAATATATCAAATATCAGTTAATATAGAAGACACTCCATAACTTAAATGGAACTGCAAAAATGTGTTACAATGAAGTGTCTTATATTTCTTGGCACTAATTGAAAACAAATTGCATATTTTGTAGCATGAATGTTACATGTGCCATTCTCAAAGATGAGGATTGGAAGATAGTTCCCTTAATTTAACACTAGAATCCTTGGTGAAACTCTTCAGTCTGATGGCTTAACCAAAGGTTATTTTCATAAAGAACAAAATATTTTTATCTACACCTTTAGGATACTTTGTAAATCTACGAAGACATGGTTAAAATATATAATGAAGGAGTTTAGCTCAAGGTTCTATGTATATCGTTAATATTCATTTTTAGAAGTTTTGAAAGACTTCTAATAAAACTAAAAGAAGTTTAGGGTGAAAACCATTCATTTTTAGAAGTTCTGAAACATATTTAATAAAACTATCTTTTAGTTGAGAGGGTAAACCCAATTAGCATGTAAAAGTTCAATTATTCATGCTTTATTTTGTGCTTCTTTCCATTTTTGTTTTGACATTAGGCATCTCAACATTACTTGCATCTCATTCTCTTTTTTTTTCTCTTGAGTATAGAGGGCCTTCTTAATTTATATGTTTTTATTGATTGAGTATAGAAGGCCTTTTCTACTTATATTTTTCCATTTTTATGGTTTTTCTGCTAGGTAATGAGAACAGTCCGAGTTGACTTATATAGAGATATTTTTTCATGTAAATATTGTTGACTTATATAGAGATATGACTATATATGTTTTCATGTAAGTATTGTTGTTTTGTGTAGGTGATCATTGAGTTGATCTCATAATTTCCTTTTGATGCATTTTTTTCCCAAGATCCTGCCAAAGATTCTCTATTACCTTCTTTCATACCAAAACTCAAATGACTATCGATATATCAGTTAAATATAAGTTTTCAATTTTCCATTTTCTAGTCCATTTCATTCTTCAAGTAAACTTTGAACTTGTATTTCAAACTACCAGCATAGATCCATTTTAAATATGGATTTGAATTTATTTCTTTAACTCTTGGTATTCATAAAAAACTAGACATTATTTGTCTGATGAGGAGAAAATTCCTCATAAAACGTATTAGCATCTACGAAGTCCTGGAAGAAGGAAACCCCATTTTTTTTGTTAGGCAATGGCTTTCTCCAACTCAAGAATCTATACCTTCGATTATCCATTTTCTATCTACAATTAGGAAATAGTATTTTGCAAGGAAACAATATATGTATGAAGTTGATCATGTTTTCGTGCCATTTCTTCAAACCAAATCAAAGGTACCCATTTAAATAAGCTTTAAAAGTTCTCTACCCAATACGTTGGCTCTCCATTGCGTAGTTGATGCACTCAGACAAATATACCAGGACAACAACAAGCTACCCAAAGAGATAGATCCCTGTTGTTTTAACAAGACGAAACATAGAGGAAACCAATGTTTAAAAATCGGATTTGAACTCAAAATCAACCAAGGCCCAACACATAAAGAGACTCTTGGATTCAGCCATGCTCCATACTAGTTTGAATTTAATGACTCGATTTACAAAAAAATATTAAAATTTTGATGGAAAAAATATCTTAAGACTTCCAAACAATTAGAGAAAAAATATGCAAAGTATACTCATGTATATACCATATAAGTATTGATATAACAAAATGAAACCAAGTGCATTACATATGTGAAACAAAATACATAATAAAAAAAAAATGTAAATAACGTCTAGAATACAAAACACAACATGCTGCAAGGTACTAGCCTACTGCATATCATCGATCAACATGATTAATCATCAAAACTATCACCATTGTTGGAAATTGGATCCTTGGCATGATCTATAGGACCATCCTCTAGCCTATCTATTTTTAATCATATAAGGACCGATAACCTTAAAAGCCTCTAAAACT
This sequence comes from Pseudotsuga menziesii, assembly GCA_001517045.1. Taxonomy (NCBI): domain Eukaryota; kingdom Viridiplantae; phylum Streptophyta; class Pinopsida; order Pinales; family Pinaceae; genus Pseudotsuga; species Pseudotsuga menziesii. Next base: position 149,740 of record LPNX010815232.1, on the reverse strand, counting down.
ATTAATGATCATATGAAAAATTTAAATAAAAAGACAAAAAAATATAAAAAAACATAAAAATAAGATTAAGTTTTAAATCAAAATAATAATAATAATTATTTATTTATCACATCCAATCCCACATTGACTCACTTTCAGTTAACCAGTTTCAAACTGACCATTGGTGACAACAACACGCTGCCTCTAAACTGATAAAACCAATAGATAATAATAATATATATACACCAAAACAGATAATGCAAGTTTGGTAAATGATTCTACAACAATATGTTAAGCATTATGCATGATAGTAGTGTTAAACCCAAACAAATGCCACACCAAAGGTAATGTAACCGAGAGATATAACTCTGGTCTACAACAATGGTGTCACCAAAGCATAATAATACTAAAAAATGCTTAAAAAATGCTTAAAAAATGGTACGTTATCGCTCCATACAATATTTCTTTAGCCAAAAGGTGATTCTAAAACAAATAATTTCACCAATATGTCTTAAACTACAATAAAACGATTCCAAAGATGTAGTATAAATATGTCATTGTCTTCAAACCAAAAGATAATACACCAACCAAAATATAATATACCAGAAGAATGGATCCTTAGTGTACTTATTATAGCAAGAACCACTCATTATTTGAAATATAGAAAACATTCAAACTTGAATGGCCTAGTGTACTATACAAGTTGACCTACGCTAGTTGATGTGCACTCAACATAGTCAAATATTTCAGCTTCGAGTATGGATTGTGATCCACATTTCATGTTGTGCATGGGTAGGTTCCTTCACTGTTATTTTTGTCTTGGCTATCAACTAGTCAATCCATAGTGACTTAAGTCTTAAAATAAAAATAGCTTCTACACAATATATAAAATTATTTGTGGTATAAAATGTTTTTAAGTTTATTTGTTCTATCATTTCGAGGATTTAAAAAATTTACATAGTTTTTACACTTCTACAAAAATATGATTCTTTAAAAAAAATTGTTGTTCTTTGGAAAAAGAGATTAAATTGGACATTTTTTTTTAGAAAATGAGATTAAACTATACAATTTTGCTTTCTAGTTTCTAGTTTTTCATTTCTTGTCTTTGTCTTTGGATTCTCTAGTCAAGCCATGCACAATGTGCGTGTGATTTCAAACATGGTTCACTACAGGGAAAATTTTAAGAACCCCCCCTAAATTTATATATATAATAAATGGGTGAATCCCCATGATACATGAGAAAGCGTGAAGGCTATTTTATCAATAATATAATATGTATATATAATGTTTTGGCGAATCTTTCATGGAATTATAAAACCTTGTAAAATATGGGCGAATCTTTCATGGAATTATAAAACCTTGTAAAATATGGGCGAATCTTTCATGGAATTATAATATCTTGTAAAATATTGGTGAATCTTTTACAGAATTATAAAATCTTGTGAAATAAGATGAATCTTTCACAAAATTAGAAAACATTGTATAATATTTAGCAAATCTTTCACATAATTAAAAATTTTGTAAATTTTGGTTAATTTTTCATTGAAAGATATAAAATTAAGTCTTGACAAAATTTGACTTAATAAAATTACCTAGATGGTGTTCTATTTACTTTAGAATTGTCACGTTCTCTTGCACTAGAACACCTTGTAAACAAAATCAAATTTTCAATCTAAATTGTTGACTTTATTCATCACAACTACTTGCATACTACGAAGTTGAAACCTCCTTAGAGATAAAATGGAGAGATAATTTCATAAATATTTTCAATTTAGGGTAGAACATTTTATCAAAGTGTGAATCTCATTTATCATACTACACTCAATGTACAATCAATTTTCACAAAGTATGTTGGGCCCAATCATCCCCCTCAATCTAAAAATACAACTACAATTAAAATAGTTGTTTGAAGCACTACTCAAAATACAATGCTTGATCAATGCTCTCAAAAACATTTAATGGATGGTTGCATAGCATCCACATTGACATTAACATCTTTCTAGCAAGTATGCCCTCATTTTCTCGCATGAACTACAATCAAGGTGAATAAGTTGTATAAGAGAAAGATAATAAGGTACCTCACAAAACATTAAAACAAAAAATAACACATTTTTTTTAGTTTACAAACTTTCCATAAAATACAAATGCTCATCATGTATGGTTCACGATAGGGAAAATTTTAGAAACACGTACCTCAACATATTCTTTCAATCTTTATTTATAAATATGGCTAGAATCCTAGAGCCTCCATGTAATGATATTTTAGTCATGAAATCAACAATAAATTTTCATTAGATGAATGTCGGTCTCAATGTCAATAGGTCTCCTATGATGAATGCATAGGATCCTAGTAAGCCAGTGCCGCAGACCATTTTTCTCTTCTCTTAGCAACTCAGATCTCATTTCCATTTCTAAAAACCAACACGTCTTTTCAAAAAAAATATAAAATAAACATAGTAGATTCTAAAATTAAAATGGTTAAGAGGCTTAAGTCATGCAACAAATTGAAAGAAAATACAAACATCTTTCCTCGAAACATCAAATATTTAAAGAGAACAATAATAATTATAAAAAAACATTGAATGCTACAAAGGGCTCAAATCACAATCAAGTATCAAGGGAATAAAAATCTAAGAAAAATAAATGCAATCCAAATTTAAGAAACAAACAAGCCATTTATGAAACTAATCAAGGGAATAAAATTCAATTTAACCAAAATAAACACAAACTTTCAAATTTGAAAAAATGCTTCAAATGCAAGAAACAACAAACCATTAATATCTTCCAAGATATCAATTTTAAAAAGTTTTAAATTTTGAATGAGTCCATTGTTGCTAAGTAGAAGTATTGTTAAATTAATTATTTAACCTTTGATACTAGGACATTATCTATAAATAGATAGGTCTTAACTTCATTTCCTGTCAAATATAAGAAAAAACAATGTGTTAGACTGTTAGTTAACTATCAAAACATCAAACTTCAAATTGATTGCACCAAGGAAATGTAGCTCCAATATTATTATATTTAATATGAAGTATAGACTGTAGAACATATTTTTACCTGAAATGCAAGTTGAATGTTATATATGGTAATCCTTCTCTTGTCTTGTGGGATATTAAATTCTTAATTCTCATGCCGACCCTCACTTTCTGCATGTTGAACATGAAATTTTGTAGATTAAATATCATTATGAGCCTCCAAAACATTATGTTCTGTCATTGGAAACATTTGTTATATTGCATTCTCCTCTTCTCTCACAATATGATCGCGAAAGTGCTAGAGCTCTATTGAATGGAAAATTGGTAATGCCATACTTTGTTACATATAATCTTAAACAAGTATCCACAATGTTATCAAGCTTGTTCCTCAACTTTGACTTCAAGAACGATAATGCACTAAACATTCTCTTGTTCTCCATTGATTCGAAAATCATGGTTTGACATAAATCCACTAATTTGAAATACTCTGACATGTTTTCTTGTAAAAATTGACTTTCACCTAACATAGTCCATAATTTGATTATGGCACCATATTTTATAGGTTTCGCCAAAATAAGATATTGATCTAACATTGTTTCACCAAAGAAAGTATGTTGCTCATATAATTTTGATATAATTTTGATGAGTCTATTATACCTCCAATCTATTCTCCTTGTATCTTGACATTCCTACCAAAGTGGTGCACTAAAATATTCAATTTTGTTAAAAGGTCAACTTTCAAAGTGTCTATATCTTTTTCATTATTCCAATATTGAGGGTATACCATAGAAATGGCCTCCAATAATTCATCTCAAGGAAATCGTTCTCTTATCTATGATGATAATGATTGTGCAATTTGTATCAAGTTGTGTCTCACTGAAATCACAATATCATTGAACTGGTGTCTTGACACATGCCACTCTTTGGTGGTTTGTCCCATCTTACTAACATAATGAAAGGGAACCATATACCCACGCACTTCCATACATAGTCTCCCCTTTTCATCAAATTTCAAATAATTTTCAATATTTTCTATATCAATCAGAGTAGTCCAACCGTTAAACGTTGGACTTGTAAAAGACCCTGGCATCACATGCAAATTATCCAATGCAAGACATGCTAATTTCCTTGCATCTGTGTACTCTGCAATATACATTGTACAACTCTGAGCCATTTTTACAAGAAAATTCATTTCGTGAAGCAAAGGAATAATTCCAGCCAATGTTAATAATGTCTCTATATTAGTTAGTTGAAAGAGAAGATCTTGAGCTTTGTCTACACTAACGCAATGTTCATACATCACCCCTACCAATGATTTGTACTCACTAAATCGTCTTTGATCTGGTCCATTCAATGAAATCCATTTTTTATCAACATATTTTAATAGTTTTTTTTCATCTGTAATATCATCTGCTAATTGTTGAAACTCTGTAAATTGCTTAGGACTACGAAAAAAGTATGCATGAGTCTCACGTACAAGTTCTGCACATTTTGAAACCAATGGAAACGTTTTTACTATTTTAAATGCAAGATTCATCCTATCAGCCATACAATGAATACTAATCATAAATGGTGAAGCTGCTAGTTGTAGTTTGACACAAAGTCCATTCCTTTGTCCTTGCATGATTGATGCTCCATCATCTCCAACACATACCAACCTTTTTGCGATCATTAAATCATCCATACCACTAATTTCCTTCAAAGTATTAATAACAAGTTCATAAATATTTCTAGCTGTAGAACTCTTCTTCATTTTTGAATCCCAAGTAGATATGAATTCCTAATATGACCATTACCATATAAATACTCATGCATACCCATGAAGTATTATCAATAGCTGTAACTTCATCCAAAGACAGTGAAAAAAATCAGGCATTTGCAATCTTCTCTTTCAAATAATCCTTTTTCTACTTGAGCTAGATATTTTTCCCATTCCCAACCACTCATTACAGACCAGTGAGAAGATGGAAAATTTGACACATCAAGAAAAGACACATAGTTCTTATAATCTAGATAATGTGTCATAGGACGACCTATAGATAATATGTGAAATACAGTGCTTAATTGTGTCGTCTTGGATAGTAAATTTCTTTCCATTGTTTTTCCAAATGGAGATGTGATAGTCCCTCCACTTGCGTCAAGTTTACTCCTACTTATTAAGTGTTTATTATATTCTTCTGGATATTTGACATGTGGACATTCCTCAGAAGATTTCCATTTGGTAATAGACTTCTCCTCACCATTTTCAATTTGCTTGACATAAATCTTTCCCTCATGCTTCTCTATTGTATCCAACTTCATTTGTAATTTTACTGTCTTACCCAGTTTCCAACTACATAGAATGCATTTAACTTATTGTAAAAATTCCTTCTTATTTATTGAAGTTATTGGTTCAATAAAAGGAAATATTGACACCCATTCCGATTGGAATTGTCTCCCTGCGTCCCATTGGCCTTTCTTCCTTTTTCATGATTGTGAATGATTTGTGTTGCCTCCTAAGGAAAAAATTTCAACATTATCATTGTTAATTTCTGGTTGAATTGAATTTATATCAATTTGTTCACTAGAGGAACCTATTTTATCATTCATTATATAGTTATTAGATGCATCCTCAAAAGTGTTGACATCTATCTCATTGATGGGTTGCTCAAAAGAGTTTGAATCATGAAGAGAATCTAGATTCTTGGATTGAGGCTTCTGAAAGCATGATAATACATCCCTCTGTTTTGATTCTTTCTTTCCATGGTCGGTGTTTGACATCTCATTGAATATCTCACATTTGAAATATCAAATAAATATAGAAACCCAAAGTGAAACCTGCATGAGAAAATAGAAATAAAATCAATACAATTTGAAATCCATGATGACATGAATTCTATAGGCTAGAAAATTTAAACCTAGTAAACTTAACCCATCCATGATTAACTTCAACATTAGGCTCCACTGTAACAGATGGAGGAAGGTTTTACAACCTTTTGGACCTACGAAGAGGTTGGTCCTCCACAACTATAAATTTGACTCACACACCTAAAGGCCAATTAAGCACAAACAAACCGAAAAACACACACTCAAAATCTTCTAAGTAATAAAGACACACGACATAAAAGATACACCTTCAAAAGGAAATCATGGGATGATTAGGGCCCAGGTCAAACTAGTGAAAATCAAAGGATGGTTACTTGGAATCTCATGAAGAGTTCTCTGGGTGCAAGCGCTGAAATCACCCAACCTGCCTCCCAAATTGTTAACCGAGTTTACCTTCCAAGTCCATCCTAGGTGTACTAGAAATATCCTTCCAATACCACCTGTGTAATATCCTAGTGTTTGGAGACTAAGGCTACCAAATCTACACTGAGAGTCCACCGAAACAGTCGCTGGCCTGATCAATGTGCATTGGAAGGGTAGCTAACCCTGAAACCCTATCAATACTGGCATCTGACGGGGCCCAAGAAGTGGTATTGATAAGATCCCCAAACGCACACTAATCTTGGTAAACGATTGAACAAGGAAGTGGAGGGGTATCTCCTCAACCGAGCTCTCACGGGGCCTCGTGCTTAACTCTTGTGTGAGAGGAGCTTTCCAAATGATCTCTTGTAGAAGTGGATTTCCTTGAAGATAGGCCAGTACGTTTGAAATCAAAGTGATTTTGGACAATTTAAATCTCCTAGTCCAAAAACCTAGCCTAAGGTAGTTGATGCTTGAACCTATAAAAATAATATTACTAATAGATTTTAAGTTAAACATTCTTTTTAATGGTTGTATTACTCAAGGTCGCGGAATGAGACTGGATGGTGTTATAGACTCAACAAAGCGAAATCAAATGATGTATAAAAATGTCAAAGCGAATGCAACTAACAATGCCATTTTTTTCCTTTTCTTTGTAAATGAAAACTAATGAAACCTTTTTTTAACAATTTGAGAAACTACAAAATGGAATATATTTTTGATTTTTCTGAAAAATTGTGGGAAAAACAACTAATGCAAAATAAAAACTGCCCTTTGTCTTTCCATACACTAATGAAGTGATAATTACATCCTAAGATAGGAAACCGACATTTAAACTATGGAACATAATCGATTAAATATCTCAATCATGTCCTTATTTGTTTAGTGAAATGTTTGAAGGAGATTGATCTGGTTGCTGTGAATTGATCTATTCCACATAGAACTCCACCACAACTACAGAATGAATATTATTATACCATTATATCATTAAATAAATCAAATGAATAAGCAAAATAAGAAAACATTACTAATCAAATTTCAAGATATTCATTCAACAAACGCGCAATAGCTTTTATGAAGGAATATTATAATGTTTATTATAATTTATGCAAATTAGAATTTTATTCCTCCCTAACAATCCTTAGTTATAACCAAGATGGACCAAATAATGTGCCATTTACATGGCCCTTCATACCCCTAAACTGTAAGGTTTTACATGTCCTCATGCAACAAAAATATTAATTGGTCTCATGCTTGCATTTCCTTACATGCTCATATTTTAGATTCCTCCACATATTCCTTGTAGTCATATGCTTCAACCTTCCATACACACATCTCGACCTTCTACAAAGGAAATATAGTTTCTTTTAGAAAATTGTGTATTTGCAAAGTGCCATAGCTTGTAGTTTCTATAGTAAATTGAACATGTTAAAAAAGATTGTTGTTCTCGAGCTCATATATGTTGTTGCAAGATATCCTTTGTTTCCACCCCAAAATACAATGTCTTCATCACTAAATTCCTAGTTTTTGGTGATGTTTTTCATATGGTGTTCACAAGGTGTTATTGCTGCCTAATTTGTTGTTGCAACTATTTTCATGAGAGTTGGGGATGAATTATATTCCTGCTATTGATTCCTTCGCTCTGATGTGGAGATTACACCATTGTGATTTTGGCCATCTAAGAGGACTAATACCACTTTGTTGTAATTTTCTGAGTGAAGAACAAAATATGAAGGGATTTTCATGGGATTCTAAAATATAGTAAATGAACTCTGGTTTGAAAAACCATGATTTTATTCTTATCGGAAAAATAGAACCACCACCAACCATTTCCTTTGAATTGACTCCATCCTATTGTTAGAATATTCCTCTTTATTTGATAATGATAGATGTGTCAAAATGTTTAGGATTTTTCATGAAAATATTTGTTTTTGTAGTAATGTAGGTATTGTTTCCTCACATGAGAGCTATATTCCTGTAAAACATGAATTTCTATTCATGAAATATATACACCTCATGAAACCAAATTCACCTTGCATGAAAGAGAAGGTTGAAAACCCTAATTCTTGTATAGTATCCAGTTCTAGCCTTCCTAATCAACTATTCATGGAAATATTCATAATAGTTAGGATGATTCATGTGAATCTATAGAAACATTCATTTTTAATGAAAGGAATTTTTCATAAAAATTCTCCACAATAAAGAGTAAAACCAAAGTAGGGAAAACTCAATTGCAGCAAGAAGTTTATACACAGGAATTTTGAAATATGAATATATTAGTGACTTGTTTCTCTTGTAACCAAATACTAATGATATTCCTCTATTCCTTGTACCTTTTACTTTTGTAATTACTATTCTAATGTTTTGTGTACTTATAGCTTCCATGCCTTTCTTAGACTACTCAATATGCTTTGGGTTGTTAACCCTTAAACTCTCACATTCGGTCCCTTTGCTAATTCTGTACTTTGTTCCTACAAACATGGTATAAAAGAACTTGCTTTGTTTGAAAATTAAATATTTAGATTTTTTTAATTTCATACAAACTCTTAATACTTTGAATTGTCCATCAAATACTACACAATTTGGCGAAGTTCATGTTTGCTTCATGATTCCATTTGTTGGAGTCATAGTACTTTTTACCTAGGGGACTTTATTTGAATTTGTATTCATCCTTAAACTCTTCCAGTTATAATGAGATTTTATGAATAGATGGAGGAACATTTCCTATACCACTCTTAAAAAATTCAGAAATTGATTTAAAACCATCTGGGAGTATGAGTCAATATATCGTACCCATGCCAAAACTACTTCTTGATTCCCCAAGATTCCTGTCTGATTTGCACCTATCTGTAATTGAATTATTTGAATCCCTTAAAATTAATATTTTTTTATTAAATTGTATGGGAATATAAAGGAACATGTCCCCTACACCCTAAAAAAATTCTAGACCTTGTTTCCAACTTATGAGGGAGTAATGGGTAAATAACCATACCTATGCCAAATCTTCCTTCAAATCGGCAAGACTTTCGTAGATCACCGTAATTTAATTTTATACCCAACTTAAGCTTGATATTTATTGATGAAATTTAACAATTATCTATATTATGATGTCCTTTATCATATTTAAAAGCTTCAGCCTATGATATGCATGAACCTGGGAGTAATCTTTAGGACATCAAACCATACTGCTTCCCGATGCTCAAGGTTTAATCAGTTCTTGAAGGAAATCTAGCAGGACTCGCAGTCCAGAGCACAATGAATCCTTTCTAATGCATACAAAGAAATAAATGGAGAATAAAAACCTAATAAAAAATCCAATTAAGGGAAATTTCCAACATATTTTTGAATAGTTGCAATTACACTCTAAATATCTAACATAATAAGAGAACTGGTGGCACTATGGATATATAAACCCCTTTCTTGAGTTACTGAAGTCACTTCACTCCGGGAAAATAGGATACCAGAAGCATTTCAGTAATTCGCTATCCCAAAGTTACTGAAATGATTTTTCAAATGGAAAAGGGATAACTTTGAGTAACTCTACTATAATTAAAATAGCATCAACAAATTTCAAATAACAAACTCCCAAAATCCCATGAGAAATTGCCTAAAATTACACTAAAATGTACCAAATTGAAGGGAAAACAAATGGGGGAAAGCATTTTTGGGCAAGGAATGAAGGTTGGACAACAATAAAATTATTCTTCTAGGGCATTTCCTCACCTAATATCAACATTAAAAGGTTCTATTTCTAGTTCTGGGTATAAATTTGAAGTGATTTCTTGAGGATGCAACCCTAAATCCAACCACTTGTGTGCATATTAGACTCCTCATCCTCTTGTTCAATTTTGGGCAACTTTGTCAATGAAAACAACCTTCAATTATTCTTGCATCAACTTTGTGGTGTGCTTGTCTAACTACAACTATTGTCAATTATATCCTCTAACAAGGACTATAACTTGATCTATTTCATCCCATAGTGATGAAATCTAACTTTTAGTTCCTTGTGGTTTGGGAAGAAGGTTGCAAACTATCCAATTAACAACCACTAGTTGCATGTTGAAGACTAAGAAAATAAAACTTGTCTTTTGAATGAGCATCTTGTTGGCTCTTTATGAAATGGTAGAGGAGATAAGCTTATGATCAATGAGGGTGGCCTCCCCAATCACTTGAATAGTTCAGCCCCTGTGACAGTGAAAAAGAAAGTGTTTTGGTCTAAGAGCATGGCTTGATTAAGCCACTTCATCACTCTTTCCCAAATCTTGTGAAAATTGGTCTAAGTCAACCATGACTTTGACAAAGTATTTCCCATGAAATTATTGGAGTAATATAGGGTCCATATTGCACCTATTTTCCTGGATCAACAAGTTCTACAACAACCTATCATAGGTGCAAATCGTCTCTCACAGGGTCACAAAGAAATTCCAATCACTGGAGAACTTAGGTCATGACACTATAGAACTTATCATAGATCTGAATCACTTTAATCACTAAAGAGTCAAGACAATTGAGAATCACCTCGGCTGAAAGTATCGAACATCTCCCTCTCACAGTGAACTGATTTGTAAAAATTCCATATAGAGAGTCCTAGAAGATTTTAGTGAACATGCTTTGAGACCAAGTTAAATTTTAGATCATGGTGACAGATTTTGCACTCAGAATTTAAACCCTAAGATTTAAGAAGCTTAAAATCTATACACCAAACAAAACAATAATTCTAAATGTTGTAAACTAAAAATAAATCACACTAAAAATATGAACAACATTTACAATTTTACACAAATCTGAATTCTCAAACTCTCATATGTATTTTATGCTCTAGTGTAAAACCCTAACTACCAAACACTAGATTTGTCACAAAAACTGAATGAATACAATCACCCACTTTGCCTCATTGCATATTATTGGAAAACAGTTCATGTTAAGACAATAAAAATACATTGTGTATTTTTACACATAATGTACATGAGAAATGGCGATGTGACTTCTTTGTTTCTAAAACATTATTTTTGTAGACAAACGGGTCAATGGAATTTTCAATGTTGATACTAGATATTACAAAGTTATGGAAGAAAACAAGATCCTTTATAATAACCTTCAAGATCTCAAAGATATCCTTTCTGCAATCCCTTCCAAAATTGATTCCATAGTTATACTATCATAATTATGATAATCACTAATTATCTTATCTATTTTGGGGATCAGGAATCATAAGGGTATGTTATAGATTGAGATCCAATTTTGGAGGTCAATCTGATGCTAGTGTGATGGATTTTATTTTGGACATAGTACAAAATAAAAGAAAATATTCTACGCCAACATGATATGTTCAATACAAGCCACATTGTTCTCGCTACACATATTTCATAATTTTTAGAGAAAGTGGATGTCTCATAAAACCAATACATCCTCAAGCAAATTATTGACTCAAAGTTAAAATGGACACTGAAAATATCTACTTTAGATAGTCTAAATTTAGATAACTAAACAATTTTGAAATTCACTAGAAACACCACCCCACTTCTTTTCCAGTTCTACAAGAAGGGGGTGCTTCTAAAAGCTACATCCATCACCAATTACACCTTAGATAAGATAAGAGATGCCAAGGAGAGTTGATACTTTTCAATTTTATCTCCATTACCAATTGTACCTTAGATAATATAAGATGATATAATGAGATAAACAACTTCAGGATTTTTGGCTCAAAGGCTTGGGCTAGAATTCCAACAGAAAAGAGGAAGGCTTTGCAGCCCCAAAGACAAGAGTGTATATTTGTTGGGTACTCTAAAGATTCAAAAGGGTACAAGCTAATAAATTTTAGCACAAACAAAGCCTTCATTGAAAGGTGTGTTCAGTTTCAAGAAGAACCCCTAGCAGCAGTGGAATTTGGAGAAGCCTCTTCACCACCAGAACCTCTGAATGTAAGTGAAGCGACAGTTGAACATGCTGTTTCTAATATGTCTGATAGTGATGATTTTATTGCAGATCCTAACATCCCTACAAGGAAAAAATGGGCAGCCAATACCATTCATGCAGTTGGAGAACTAGCTGGAAATCCTAATGACCCTAGGAGGACTAGATCTCAATTTGAGAGTGCTCTGTGCATGGAGGATCCTATGTTTGCTAAGAAATGCTATCTGATGGTGCAATAAGATCCTCATACATATGAAGATGCAGCAGGAGATCCAAGATGGAAAGAATCCATCAAGGAAGATTTCAGCTCACTCTAGAAGAGCAACACTTGGGCACTGGTTGATCTTCCCCAAGGGAGGAAGCTAGTTCAGTGTAAGTGGGTGTACAAGACCAAATTTGCTGCTGATGGTTAAACTCTGAAGTACAAGGCAATATTTGTAGCCAAGGGCTACTCACAAGTTCATGGCATAAACTACAATGAGACCTTTGCGCCAGTGGCAAAGATGGACTCCATCAGGCTAGCCTTAGCCATTGCAGCTTCAAAGCAATGGGAGGTACATCACATGGATGTAAAGTGTGCCTTCCTAAATGGATATCTCACTAAATAGATATACATGTATCAGCATCAAGGATTTGGTACTAACCCATCTCTTGTGTGCAGGCTAAAGAAGTCATTGTATGGGCTAAAGCAATCCCCCAGGGCTTGGTATGCCAAGATTGATAGCTTCTTGCTATCACTGAATTTTGTTCGATGCAAATCAGATCCAAATGTCTATTTGAAGTTGATTAATGGTTCATTAATGATCATTGTGTTATATTTTGATGACCTTCTCATTACAGGAAGCTCAAAGGATGAAATTGCTTCCTTGAAGGGTGCAATGAACCAAGCCTTCTCCATGACAGATTTGGGGCCCTTAAGCCAATTCTTGGGGCTTGAGATTGCTTAAACCAAAGATGGAATCAAGGTGCAAAAATCCAAGTATGCCTTGGATTTTTTGAACAAATTTAGAATGAAGGATTTCAAGCCAAGCAAGACTCATTTCCTTTCAGGAGTGAAGCTTGAAGAAGCTGATTCTTCACCTATGGTAAATAATACACTGTATAGGAAATTGATTGGATGTTTGTTGTATCTTACACATACTATACCTGATATTTCTTATGTAGTAGGTGTGGCTTCTAGATACATGGATCAGCCTCATGAGATCTATTGGAAAGCAGCCAAAGGGATCCTTAACTTTGTTCAGGGAACAAGGACACATGGGATCTTCCATAAAGCTAAATCTGATCTTGATTTGATTGGGTTTACTGACAGTGATTGGGTAGGTGATAGCACAGATAGAAAGTACACATCAGGATATGTGTTCATGCTTGCAGAAGGGCCAATCAGCTGTTCAAGCAAGAAACAGAGTGCCATTGCACTCTCATCTACAGAAGCAGAGTATAGAGGAGTTGTAAATGCAACAACTCAATGTTTATGGTTGTAGGGGTTACTTGGAGAGTGTGGCTTCGAATCAGAATACTCAAATACTATCTACTATGATAACCAGAGTACCATTTGAATCTGCAATGATCTAGTTCAGAAGCAGAGAACCAAACACATTGAGATACATATGCACTACATCAGAGAGCTTGTGCATGATGGCACCATTCACCTACTCTTTTGTTCATCTTCAGAACAAGTAGCTGATATCTTCACCAAAGCATTTTGTGAGAAGACCTTCAGCAATATCAAATCACTGCTGGGGATTTCTGATCATGCTGTGAAGCATGAGTGATGACAAGATTTCCAAATTTTGTTTTACAGTCCATGTTTAAGGGAGGATTTTCCCACTGGGTTTTTGCCTCTTTCCTTGTTTAAATGGACATGCAGTATGTAAAGGGTGACTAAGCCTTGTTGCTAGGCCCCATAATTTTCTGATATATTACTCATAAGTCAAGCTTAAGGGGGGGTTTTAGAATAATCAACCCATAGTTAGCTACCTTAGACATTAAATTAATCATTTTTGTCTTATTTGCCTAGTTTCCATGTTCCACCTTATGCAAGTTGTCATCTACACATCCATAGTGGTCAAACTTGCTAATTTTGACTCATGGAGTGCTTGGGAAACCTCATGGAGTCAAATCTACTTTATTCCTGGCCTCCCTAGTGCTCTTCTGCTTTTTCTGCTTTATTGCCTGCTTTTTCAGTGCTTTAAGGCAATTGGGAAAGTTTGACTAGGTGAGGTTAACTAGTTTTTTGTCCTACACATCCTCCACTCTTTTCTCCTATGAAAAGCATGTATGAGTTGTCCTTCCATTACCTTTTAACTTGCCTAATTGATTTTTCCAATTCGTGAGCTCCTTGACAGTTTTGGAAACTGCTTTATGCACCTATGGGGGATTTGCTTAGATTTAGTAAGCCTGCTTTTGACTAGATTCGAATTGCCTCCTCATGCATTCGAACCCCTGATGTAATTATTTATTGTGGTAGCCTATGATTTTACAGGTTTGGCTATTGTACACTTATTCAATACAGTTTAGTGTTCAGCTCCATATTCAGTCTCTTTTGTGAGTGATTTTGCATGTACAATTGATAATTGTTGTGAGTAAAATTGTTCTATCACTGGGTTCAATTTCCATAGGAAGCATAAGGGTATGTTATAGATTGTGACCCCATTTTGAAGGTCAATCTGAAACTAGTGCAGTGGATTTTATTGGGGACATAGTACAAAACACAATAAAATATTCTACACCAACATGATATGTTGAGTACAAGCTCATTGATAGTCTTGATTGTTGGAAAATAAGGAAATATTTGGTTTCCCACAAAAAAAATTTCTACAAGGACTCCTATTCTTCAGCAAGATTAAACAGTTTTAATCCAATTCCAAATGTGAAAATTGCTCTAACTTTATTATGCCTACAATGATTCCCATGTAGAAGAGATGGAAGTGGATAAGATATACAAGGAAATAAAGGGTATCTAAAGTCAATGACATTTTGACAGAATTCTTGAAGTGAAGATAAGATAAGATACGATAATTTTATTAATGTCCAACAAATGACCAAAAATATAGGGCAATGGGAATATGAAGTACAATTGGTGATACTAAAATCCTACTGGGCTGTAGAATATACCTCTTCATTTCCAAAATTTGTTATATATTTATAAATTTGCTGGCCTTGAGTCATGTTTGTTTAGATTACATATGTTATGAGAACAAAACCAAATTGCGATAATTTGGATTTTTCTTAACTTGGGTTGTTTAGATAAATTTGCTATATATTTCTAAATTTGCAGAGTTTGATTTTAAGGGCTTTGGCTCATGGATGTTTATATAAAATATGTTATGAAAACAAAATTGAATTTGGGGTGATTGGGATCTTCTTCTAACCCTGGATGTTAAGAAAAATATTGTTGTATATTTCTGTAAGTAGGAATATTTCACCTTCTGTGGACAGAAGATGTTCCTCTGGTCTGAATTGTTCAGATCCAGAACAAATGAGTGAATGACAAAGGATGAAGACCCTCCTTGAATGTCATAGACACCTAGAATGTTGCTTCGATAGTGAAGCTGTGTACCTGCAATCAGATCAAACACACAAACATATCAAAGATACCAGAACATAATCTATTTATCCATGTCAGTGACTAAGGAATCCAACAACATTTACATGTGAAATCAAAACAACAATAATGTGGGATAGAAATCAGCTTTGCATTAAGATGAATTTAGAAGTTTACAACCAATTAAGCCTTAGTGTTGACATGCATCTCCATGAAACCAACACTTCATCCCCATAAGCTCCAAATTTGCTCTCTATGCTCTCAAATGGCTTGGGCCAAGTGGTCAATCCAACAACATAACAATACCTCTATAGTTCTCCCCCTCAACCATGGACATGAGCTTGTATTTATAAGGATCAATGGATAGGAATGGTTGAAATATTTGTGGATGAGGTGGCCTCTAAGATCCTATGATGGGGGATCTCGAGCTCAACTAACCCACAATGATAGGGATAAGGGAGGACACGAGGCTCATGATCTAGAAGCCTCGAGAAACTTCTTTTTTCCCATTTTACCTAGGGTACTGCTTTTCTCCTCTTATGACAGAGCGGTTCGGGTTAGAAAAGCTTATGGACCAAAGGCCACAGGTGGTGGCACCGCTTATGGATAACAGGATGTAAGCGGGGAGAGCAAGGTACCGCTCATGGTTAACGGGGAAAGTCCGGTGCTGAGTATTTTCATGGAATATTGACAAACAACATGGGTTTCCACTCCAAGTGCTGGGATTAAGGGAAAATATGTAAGTCAAAGGCCTTATCACATGGTGGGGATAGGATCTGGGTGTAACAGAATTGCCCCTAAAGCATGAGTCTTAGAGGGATATGATAAACGAGAGCTTTGAGAGAACAAGTTGTCGCTACGAGGTGAAAAGGTCCATGGGAGGAATAAACAAGCATGGCTACTAGAATACAGGGTATATCCATGTGATAGAGGACTCAAACTTGGACATAGCTACCAGACATACAATGTAGATCTATGTCATACAAACACAAATTTGAACATATCTACGACCATACAAATGTGGATCCATGCTAGGTATACAAAAATCCATCGCAACCCGGGGAAAGCAATGAGCACTTAAAAAAATACCCGTGGTCTTCGTTTCGTCTTCCGCAAAGTACGATTCTATCCATGTGATTACAATGATCTGAATTCGAACATGGTAGAAATGACTTGATTAGCGGTCAATGATGTGAACTGCTAACAAGTGTGAGGGAGATAACCATTGATGTCAATGATTCCCAAGGTACCTTAGTACAACCTACTGAGTGTGAATAGATCTCCTAATGTCGAACACCCAGTCGATTCTATCGATCAAAGGTCAATGATGTGAACCTATGTTGAGAGCGAGAGAATCTGTCATTAAGGCATACAGATCTCAAGGTACTAAGTTTTTTGTTTCTAAGACTATTTCCCGGATGATGAGCTGATGTCGACGGGAAAAGTCTTGTTGAAGGAGGGCCATGATGAGTTGCACATCAACAACACGAACTTGGAACATAGTTTTGGAATGATGTGAATGTAGCAACCATAGGACTGACTCAAAAGTACTGACACAGAGGTTGTTCTGACTGCATAGGTAAAAATTCTTCAAATTCCCTCTAAACATTGGGCGGCACAACAAAAGACTTGGAAACATGACTAAACAATACAAACACACAATGTGACAGTGGACTATGCATTCTTTTGAAAGACTCAAAGGATTGACATGACTCATGAAAGTGGATTGTCACGGGGATCAACTAAATACCCAATTGACCGAAACAATATGTAGACAAGTGCCATGTTCAAAGGTAACGACAAACTACTGCCATTTATTTGCGAGATGATTCCCTTCCCATTTCCCCCATATTTTCGGTTTTACGAGTTCAAAGAGGGTAACAAACACTCGGTATAGCTTATCTGAAGACAAGTCCAGACTCATATGTTTTACGAACTTGAGAGAGGAGGGGTTCATTCCCAAAAATGAGTCTCTCAATGTTTAATTTAACGATTCCAATGAAAGAAAACTCGGTATTGTTCATCTTTAGAGAGTCTGAACGATTATGGAAGAAGACTCCAAAGGGGTCCTTTTTCGTATGATTTAGTCTCTAAGGCCCGAAAAAGTGTAAAATCATACCTTAGAGAGCTCTTCCAGTCATGATTGGCTGGAGTGTTCCTTTTTCATAAATAGTCTATCTGAACCGAAAAAGAGATAACCTATCGTTGGAGAGATGACTCTTCGAATGCTTTAGCGAGTGTGAAGAAGAAAATATCACTGGACAATGTTTTCATATTTAGGGAGCCTTAAAAGAGTTTAAAGAGGACTCCATGAGATTTATTTACACAATGTCACTTTTTACGAGCCTGGAAAGAATCGAAAACGGACTCGACGATCTTTTCGTGTTTAAGGAGCCCGAAAAGAGGTGAAAGAAGACTCCATGAATTTTCTTTACACAATGTCAAATTTTTATGAGTCTCGAAAGAATCAGAAACGGACTTGAACCTTTGATACTAGGTTTAAAGAGCATGACCAAAGTGTCGTAACAAACACTCATCGACTTTTTCTGTTTTATGGTAGTATGAAAAAGTCATAAACAAAATCCCAAAGCTTTACTACTATGGTTCTTCTATCCTGCAATTGACTCAAAAACAAGTGTTAAATGCACTCATAACTAACATTAAGGGGTTACGACTAATAAATTTTGAGTAAAAAGTGATTTTGAATCAAAACTATAGCATGTCAAACCCAAAAATGTGTATATAAGTCATGTAAATAGTGAAATATCAAATAATTTTACTATTTACCCATAGTGGAGAGCATTTGGATCATTTTCCTAGTCAGATCTTCAGCTGCTGATATCGGGAGTTTCCACCATTGGATCCGAGCACCGTTAGTTCCAGGTAACAGTTAAAACCCTACTCTTCCTTTTCATAGTCTTTATTTTAAGTTTTGATGGGGTTTTGGGATTGTATGGCAAGCCCTAAAACCATGGGAATGGGTACTGTGCTTATCCCTTGTGGGATACATGGTAGAACTGTGCCTAAAACAAGGCTCACAGGCAGTGCCACCGCCTATCTTCAATGACGCACAGGGGGTGCCTTCCGTGAACATTTAAAAATGATAACACAAGTAAAAATAAATCATTTCTTTAGTTTTGAATTATTAAGGATGATTCTAATATGTGTTATGATTGTTTTTGGCAGGTTTTTGCTGATCCATCATGGTGATATGGAAAGAAAGACAACACGATATTGATGATGCTTTCGCTGAAGGAAATGCAGGTTGTATAGCCACATTACGATACTGTGGGCTCCTGAAATTCTTTCGGACCCCTAGCATGGTATCACATGAGCGGTTGCTCAAGAACATACTTCGGATGTGGAATCCTGAGTAGAAACATTTTGAGGTTAGAGCTCATATTCTGATAGTAGAGGTAGAGGACATCTACTTCTTGACTGGAATCTCGATATAAGGTGCCACCATCTCGCTGAAAGGTTCCCAAGGAGGGGATATTACCACGCAAGACTTGATAGACCATCACTGTATCCCAGGGACGAGGACATCGGGGAAGAAAATCCCCATCAAGGCAGTGACAGATGGGCCCCTAGGGACTGTCTTATTTACTATGCAGAGAGTGGTCGGGAGTCAGGGTGTACACTAGGCTTCTAGGGCACACATGTTATATGCCATAGATGTCATGGAACCTACAATATTCAATTGGGTGAAAACTTTGCTTCCGATATTCAAAGATCAGCTGACTAAGTGTTGACAGGGAGAACTGAAGCAGTTTGGCTTTGGTTCCATTCTAGCCTGCTTCTTCTTTGAGCGGGTACCACAGATGAGACCTCAGGTGGTCTTCACAAAGCTGAGAGTGCGGGACCCCCGTATGCAGAGGTGGGTCCAGATTATGGCCTGTAATGGAGCGAGAAGAGGGAAGGTGAAGTTTGGTGACCCGTTCTTCAGATGGCTCTGAGATCAGATCCTCATGGTGGAGGATTATGCTTATGCAGGTACAGAATTCAGCAAAGACCCTAACTTACCTCTCCCACCTGGAGGACAGTGGGGTGACATCGGTAAGAAGCAAAAAACCCTAAAATGGATAAAATGTTTTTATGTTTTTTGATGTTTTTATATCTTTTATGTTAAGTAACGAGACCTAGATATTCTCATGCAGACGTTGGAGCAGCCTGACCTGAGGGAGCTTCTCCATTGGATAGATGAGCTGGAGCCCTCTTTGTACCACAGGGTGATGATATCACTGGGGAGTCAGAGGAAAACCTGGAGAGGTTGATCTTAGACATCCCAGATGCTTCCATTGATGAACTCCCTCTGAGGTATCAGAGACCTACAACAAGAGTACCAGGTCGATTTAGTAGGCTGCTACGTAGAGTATCCCGAGCAGTGATGTGTTACCATGAGCATCACTAGAAATTGTGTACATGAGATATCTACTGAAAGCTGGTAGCTTCAGGATTTTGTATGGTGATTTTTTCCTGAAAGCCTATGTGCTTCAGATGAGGTCTCGGGACCTATTTTTTGTAAACTTGTTCATATATATATATATATATATATACACAGACTTTTACTTGGGTGTTTATATGTCTCAAATGGTAAATGTATTTTAAATGAGTTTTATGTGTCTTCAATTGTTTATTTACAATGAACCATGTTTGATTTTAACGTCATGAATGGGAAATATGCCAATCTAGGATGTAATTAGTTAATGAGTCAAAAACTACATTATGTTCCCTAGGGATATGTCTATAAGTGAATGTTTTAAATGACCTTTCTAAGAAACATACCCTCCGAAAAAGGCAGAGGAGCATAGTATTTCTAATGGTGTAGACATGGTTTAGATGACAAACCATGAGTTGTGAGTCCATCAAGACTACCAGATTGTGAACATCTTGGTAGGCAGCTTCAGTCAGAAGACCGATGACTGGTTGATAATCGACGATGCATTAGAGGAAATTTCAACTCAAAATGGGCCTCCTAAAATGACCTAATAAAATAATATTTATTAATTTTGGAGGAAGAAAAGAAAAAAACTACTTTTTTTGTTTTTATTTTTGACATATCTCGCCGTGTTTTTACTCAAATTTCGATCGGGAGAGCTTGTTGGATGTGGAATTAAATTCTGCATCCAATGAGTACCCACTCGGCATACTTTTGATGGACCCCGCTACCCCAAAAATAAGCAATACCTGAAAAAGGGAATGATGACATCATCATTCCCTTTTTCAGGTATTGCTTGTTTTTGGGGTAGCGGGGTCCATCAAAAGTATGCCGAGTGGGTACTCGTTGGATGCAGAATTTAATTCCGCATCCAACGAGCTCTCCCGATCAAAATTCGAGTAAAAACATGGGGAGATATGTCAAAAATACAAATAAAAAAAGTAGTTTTTTTTATGATACCTATCCCCAAATTTATATTAAAAAAGTGTTTAAGACCTATACGGTATTTCAAATTTAAAGCAATTTCATTGGCTAACACATGATGACATGGAATTTGAATAAAAGTTGAAAGGCCCATTTTGAGTTGAAATTTCCTCTAATGTTATTGGTAGCGGGACCAATATAAACTACTCCTGAACTGACCAAATCTTCAGCCAGAGAATAGAGGACCCAAGCAGCCGAGGCGAGATTCAAGGTGTGGCAGTAAGCACCATCAGTGAAGCCGTAGAAAGCCATCTGTTTTGGATGACCAAAACATGGTATAAACAGATGCGAACACTAAACTCAAAACCATCTTGAAAATACTAAAAGCACATTGAAAGCCAAGCAATATACATATATGCAAGATACTATATCAAGAAATACCTAGGCATAGTACCTTTTTAGGTACAACCCATTGCGAGGTTGCCCCAAAGGGATTCCATCATAGTCAACGAGCTCATAGGCTCCTTTCTCTAAAACTTTAGAAATGGTGAAAGGACCGAACCACATGGACTAGAACTTACCCTTCCCTAGTTTTTCATATCTCTGGTCGTAAGTCAAAACTAGGCCACCCTCGTTAAATGCACGAGGCTGGAATGATTTATCATACTGCGCCTTGATGCATTTCTTATGTGCCTCATTAGCCAAGGCAGCATCTCTTCGAGTCTCGTCAAGGTTATTCAAGTACAAAAATATTTCTTCCTCTGCGGAAGTGTCAGGGAGAAGTTTGATGGCAAGTTGTAAAGAGGGAATCTAACATTGAATCGACAAGACAGCTTCAAGTCCATATACAAGATGAAAAGGCATGAAACCAGTAGCTGTTTTCATTGAAGTCCTATAGGCCCAAAGAGCAGAGAAAAGAACATGGTTCCAGTTGGATTTATGATCTCCAACCATCCGATGAAGCATAGTTTTCAAAACCTTGTTAATGGCCTCTACCTGACCATTAGCTTGTGGATAATATGGCGTAGAGTTTTCATGGTGAAAACCTAGCTTGGCACTCAATTCCTCCATCATTTGATTACAGAAATGTGATCCATGATCAGTAACAATGGACTGCGGGACTCCAAATCTAGCTATGATATGATTGAACAGAAAGAGAGCATCAGTCTTACCATCTTCCGCATATGTAGGCATGGCCTTAGCCCATTTCGTGAAATAGTCAACGGCTATGATGATGTAACCATGCCCCCCAGCTGAGGTAGGCTTACAATGCATGAATTCAATCCCCCATTTGGAAAATGGGCCAATGGCAATGATGGGGTGCAGAGGAGCACGATGAATGCACTTTTTGGGATAAAAATGTTGACAAGGTGGGAATTTCTTAACAGCCTCATGACAGTCTTTAAAGAAAGAAGGCCAGAAATAGCCAGCACGAAGGATTTTCTGGGCTATAGCCATCCCAGATAAATGACAACCACATGCTCCAGAGTGGCAATCATTCAACACATGTTCAGCCTCCTCATGGGTGAGGCATCGCCGAATAATAGAATCAATCCCACGTCTATACAAGATATCATTCAGGATGAGGTAGTATTTTGCGTGGTTATGGATATGACAACGATCGTCATAGGATAAATGCGGCTGAAATTGTTGTTTTTGGAGATAAATAAGCATATCTCCATGCCATGGATCAATAGTGCTAATCAGGAACAGGAATTCATCTGGAAATGAATCACTGGGCTCAAATTTCATCGAAGTATAGGAAAGATCACACATGAGCTCGACAAAGACCAGGGATTTCTTTGATGTGGCTTTGGCAAATTCCAGATTGAATTCCTGTAGTATGACTATCCATCAGGAGTACTTGCTCTCAAGCACCTGAGGAGTCAGGATCTAATACATAGGTTTTTGGTCTGCCAATATAGTGGTTGTGCGGAGCAAAATGTAGTGACAAAATTTTTGTACAGCAATGACTGTGGCCAATGATAACTTTTCCACATGTGAATAGTGAGTTTTAGAATCCATAAGATTCTTAATAGCATAGTAAATCACGTGCTCCTGACCGTTGGGATTTTCCTGCACCAAAACCATAGCAATAGTAGTAGTGGAGGCAGCATTATACAAGAGAAAGTCCTTTGAATAATCCATGGGGTGTATCACGGGTGAATGAGTTAGAGCATGTTTAAGATTATCAAAGGCGCATTGGTCTTGGTCATCCCAAAAGAACGGGGTGTTCTTCTTGAGGAGACGCATATAACCATGCATTTTCTCTATGAAATTGCACACGAAACGATGGAGAATGTTTTCCTTCCCTTGCAAAATTTGGAGTTCAAGGAGATTAGTTGGGGCTGGTAGAGCTAAAATGGTGGCAATTTTCAAAGGATCAATTCGGATGCCATCTTTAGAGACCACAAAACCTAGCAGATGTCCCGTGTCAACGCAAAAAACACATTTATGTGGATTGAGGCGTATATTATAATGACGGCATCTCAGGAATGTCCATCTAAGATGACCAGGGTGGTCCTCCCATCACTGTGAATGAGTGGGGAGGTCGTCAAGGTACGGTTCAACAATATGTTTAATATCGTGAAACGCATGGGACATCGCATGCTAGAATGTGGCTCCAATATTTTTCAAGCCAAAAGGTAACTTATCATATGCGAAGGTTCCCCATGGGTAAATGAATGTCGTCTTGTGCTGATCGGTGGGTAATATCTCATTCTGATTATAGCCAGAGAAGCCATCCATAAATGAGAAGATGACACTTCCAGCACAGTTGTCGATAATCTGATCGATGTGTGGAGTAGGAAAGTTGTCCTTGGGACAAGCTTTATTCAAATCCATAAAGTCGATACAGACTCTAATGGTGCCCTGATTTTTATTGACAGGGACAACGGTCGATACCCATTCCTTCAGGGCTACAGGATAAATAAACCCAGCTTTGAGAAGTTTCTCAATTTCAACTTTAATAGCTGCGGCCTTTCGTGGATGGAATTTCCTTAGTTTTTCCCTGATAGGTTTGGTCATGGGATAGGTTTTAATCTCATGGACCACAATGGATGAGTCAATCCCCATCATCTCTTCATAGGACCAGACAAAAATATCATGAAATTCTTTGAAAAGTGCCTTGTATGCTTCATATTCATCTGCCAAGCAGCTCTGCCCAACATGAACATGTTCGATGGTATCAGGCTTGGCTGATATGTCAATCGGATTCATCTGAGTAATGTTGCAAAGGTTTCCTTCAGAATCCCTCTCTTGCAACAATATGGGACTTTTGGGTACATTGACAATATCAGTAGGAAATAGGGATGCATAATCATGGTGAACCAAACTGGTGTTGGGGAGGAATATGGATCTATGATGGCGATCCTCCGAAATGGACTCATCCGTACTCATGATCTCCATAATGGACTCGTCGGAAGGAAAAGTCTCAGAGAGATAATCTAGAACAAGAAGAGAAGGTTCTAACCAGTAAGGTAAATGGTAAGGATATGAAGCTAGTAGATGAAGGTCATCAGTGTGATGATTATAAAAGGTTTGAATGGTGTTAGACATTGCTTCGTGTGAACTCAATGAGGTGGACTCAACAACTTGTTTTCCCTTAGGCTCACAATCAAATGAGGCAATCATATTGACTGTAGTGGTATCCATGTTAGGAGGGGTGGATGGAAAAATCCCCATAAGGGATGAATCCTTCAACATGCCTACCCCAAT
This sequence comes from Pseudotsuga menziesii, assembly GCA_001517045.1. Lineage (NCBI taxonomy): Eukaryota > Viridiplantae > Streptophyta > Pinopsida > Pinales > Pinaceae > Pseudotsuga > Pseudotsuga menziesii. The sequence continues at coordinate 125,019 of LPNX010815232.1, read as the reverse complement.
CGACTGGTAAGGAGGAGGGGAATGGCCTAACATGGGGATGTTATTAGCCATAGAGGTAGTAACATCCAGCGTGTAGAAATCAAGATGGTAAATGGTAACAATTCTCCCTAGATGCGAAAATTGGACTGTTCAGAATACCATCGAAGGGACAATAGTCATGGCATAAAACAAATTTCTTCCTAGAAGGAGGTTGTAATCTAACAGGGCATCTACCACTTCTACTTGAATAGAAATGGTTTTTCTCCCAAGCTTAACTACGGGGGATGATATGAGACCATGGGGATGGAAACCTCATCTGTCAAAGGCTTTCAGAGTCGTAGAGGATGTCATAAGCTTGGGAGAGCCGAGAGCTTTCCAACAAGATAGAGACAAAACCGAGGTCGAAGCTCCTTCATCTAGAACCATTCTAAAAACCTTCTTTCCAACTACTTTCGTAATGATCTGAAAAGCAAGTTTATGAGGTAACCTAGACTTATAGTTCTCAACATTGAAATGAATCAAATTAGTATTATCCGGATCTAAAGCTCCTAAAGATGTTAACAAGTTTTTGCATTGTGTAGGACAACTTTGGAGTACTTCTAAGGTAGACATTGCACAAGGTGCCTGAGCGAGATCTTCAACTACATTAAAAAATTGAGTAGCTTAGGCATTAGGGTTAAATACAGCCTTTCGAATAGTACTCTTGGGTGGACAAAAAATCATGTCGAGAGTAGGCTTCTCGATGGTTAGGGGGACAGTAGACGAGGATTCAAGAGAACCAGTAGAGGGATCTTTCCCTGAAGAAGAACGATCTTCTTTCTTGTCTACGGGTTTGTCATAATTATGACTTCGAGTCTATAGACTAATAGTATCCGAGGACATCATGCGAATTTCTTCTGACGAACTAGAGTTACCCTGATTAGACATGTGGTTTATCAGTTTTTTTTGAGAGGGAAAAGGATCTGTGAGTACTACGGGTGCAATATTTGACTTAAAAAATTGGGAGATTTCGTCCCGACGAGGACACTCTTTTGAGAAATGGTCACCTCCACATAGCAGACATGGATATTTTTCCTTTATTTTCCCTTTATAGTTATCACTGTTGGTTGGTCTTGGATTCTCCTATTGGTTTCTGGGTTTTTTATTCTCATTTTTAACCTTCTTTTTATTGTTTCTCGAGGTTTGAGTACTCTAAATGGAATTGACCTCGGTGGAAACCTTAGGAGTCGAAGGAGTAGGGGTGGCAGTCTGAGGTTGCTTGGTAGGTTTCGCTACTGACAGGGACTAGATTGAACCAACAATACCATTAACAAGTGCTTCTGCTGGTGGCTTTGTAGGGTCGGTGCTTGGGAGAGGAGCTTGAGGAATTAAGTCATAAAGAGTTCCAGACTGGGAATAGACAAAGTCTAGATATTGGGATCGACTAATAGCCTACTCTTTAGTAACGACACCTCCCATAGCCACATCTCGGGCAATTGGAGGCAACAAAGATTTGGTGAACCAATCAGCTAATAACTAATCCGGAATAGGGGCCTTAATAAGCCTTCTCCGCCTTCTCCACTCATGGATATGATCAGATATGTGGGTGGAGGTGTTCTATCGTAGAGAGGTTAAGAGATCACTACCCGTTTCATAACAGATAGGGAGTTGAAAGTGTGTAAGAAACAAAGTTGCCAAGGATCCAAAATCCACAAATGAATGTTGTGGAAGTTCAATGTACCACTTTGCGGCTGTACCGGTCAAAGTTCGCTGATTAAGTCATAACTGAACTGAATCATCCATGAGGGAGTTTGAAGAACACCATAGATGGAATGTCATGACATGGTTTTTTGGATCATCTCCCTGCTTTCCATCGAACTTTGGGATTTCTGATGGTAACTTTACCGGAATGGGGGGCCATGAGGGATTGTGTCGAATGGGGTCATTAATCAACTTGGACAATTCAGGTAAGTCCAAAGTTGCTAGAAAAGATAACTGTCAGTTAGGTTGCACATACTGGTAATATTGATATGGCATATACTTACCAATAGGACTGTAAGTGGACTAATAGACAGGTTGATGTGATGAAGAACTAATGGAAAATCCAGCCACAGGGGGTTGATTTCCGAGATCAGGACCGTTAGGACCACCAGGGCCTCAGGGACCACCAGGACCATTAGGACCACTAGGACCACTGAGACCACCAAGAGGCAGACCACCAGACCCTCCAGGGATGCTGGGGGGTAAACCTATAAAGCCTCCAAAACCACTAGGAGGAGGGCCACCAGAACCTCCAGGGCAATTAGGAGGAAATCCACCAGGCCCCCCAAGACCACTAGGACCATTAGGACCATAAGGAGGAAAGCCGCTAGGTCCTCCGGGACCATTACGCCCCCGAGGAGGATGACCTCCATAAGGCATTCCTCCGGCACCTCCTGCAGTATGTATAGGTATCCCCCCCATAGCTGGCATGTAAGGCTAGTTAGGTTTCACCGATGGAATTCCAGCATAAGGAATTCCTGTAGGATTGGGTGGATGATTAATGTTCCCTACAGGTATTTGATAACCATAACCTCTGGAAGATTGAATGGTAACAGGTTGTTCCCCCAAGGGATGACCTGAACTGAATGGGGGATTTACCACATTAGTATGTGTGGGAGGGACATAAATTGTAGATTGTTCTATATTAGAGGTCTGTCCTTGACTAGGTACAATTTTGGTGCCAGATAACGTAGGTCGTGCCGGGGGTTGCCCCCCGGCACTAGAAGGTAACGACAAAACGAGAATTGAAGGTTGGGCCTTAGGTGCAGAAGACCTGGGAGGATTGGGAACATACATAACATGGGAGGTGGTGGGGTTGGTATTTTGACCTAGATTGTGTTGTGTTACTATGCAATCTATAATCGGTTCAATGGGTCTCATAGAATTGGAAAGTGAACGGTATCCCACAGGAACAGTTGTGGAACATGATGGTGGTGTTCCCAATATGTCATCTATCTTCCTGTCAATCTCCTGTGCACAAAGAATGGTTGCATGGTATTTCCTACGTTCGTCTTCCTCTTCAGAAGAGTTTAAATGGGTGCCAAATGAGGCAATGGCCTATCCTATAGGGGTGTCCCAAATTGGAGCATTGGGACCATAATTCGGACGGGTAGTATCATCAACATGACCTTCTATGGGAGAATGGAATGAGGTATTTCCCCGAGAAGGTTGTTGCACCAAGGAAGGTGAGTGTGAAGAATATGGTCCTCCACTTTCTGCAACCACATTATCTCCCACTTGGGAGGTGGTAGTAGCTCCTTGGTCGATAGCTTCCATTGGATTTTCTCCTGAACCAGGAATAAAATCGGGTGGTAAGCCCTGTACTCTTCTGGACTGTCTTAACTCATCCAATTTGTACAGTCCCTATCTAACCTAGGGTCTGAAAAACTAGAAAACACACCAAAAAATTTCCCTACACAAGCTAAAGGTCCAACAAGCACACTTAAAATGATAGGAGGAGTTCAGATAGTCAGGTCTCTCACCAGGATTGTCAAGAAGGTGCCACTCGCGATATGCCTCTAGGGTACATGCATAGTAATCTCCCTAAATGTTGTTTTCAATGTATGGCTCTAAGCAACATGGCAAAAGGGATTTTCTCAGATGGATAAGGTATCCTAGTGGGGTCTCCCGATATACTCAAGGTACATGGGAGCTTGAATCGGTAGTAGTGTTGTCTAATGCATAACCGTACACAAGGGGTCTTTCAATATACAATCGAGTACATGAAGTACCTTTCTATATACCTCAAGGGTATGTGAAAGGCCGTTCGATATACTGACGGTATGTGGAAGAACCACGTGAGTCCCAGGATGTAATGCGGACAAATAACGACAGCTCCTACACTTAATGATGCCCGAACACGTCTCTAACCTATCACTCCAATTGCTATGTAAATTTTAACCTATAACTGTTAATTTTAAAGTGGATGGTTAGGTGAATGCACGGTGTTTTGACAAAAAAATAAAACCATGCAATATGCGTATGCAAATACTTCACTTTACTATTCAGTATGCCTACCTATGGGAGGGAAAGAGAGTATTTCCTTTTGTTTCAAAACCAAAAATATCTCCAAACAACAATCTTGAACACGAAGTCAAAGACAAGCAGCACTTTCCAAACTGATTTCTCCTTTCTGAAATCAATAAGAAGGGGAAGAGTCTCTTTTCCTAAAAGAAAAACAAGAAGCACACTACATGCATATGCACTCTATTTTTCAATTTTTCTCTTAAAACATAGATAAATCTAACTTAAAACTAGCATATTTTTATTTTGATGAGATAGTACTAACTGCATAAGAGACAAAAGAACATAAAGAGCCTAAAATCTCGTAAGGCCAATCAGAAATCCAATGTCTAATGCTCAATGATGATAACCTAAACTCAGTCAAAAATTTTCTTTTTTAAAGGAGGAAAAAGAAGTTCTCCATGCAAACAAGAAATGAAACTAAGACACTAATCAAATGGTTTTCTTTCAGTCTATATAACAGAGATGAAAAGAGATCTTACTAACACCCTGAGCTTTCGAAAAACAAGAAGTCCTTTCATAATCATAACCAACAAGCACAGAAGTGAATGAACAATCAATAAGCCTAACCTAGCTTTTGAATTTTCCAATGAAATCAATATTTAACCATAAATTTTCAAACCACAAGCATTAGATTCTAACACACAAGCCTAATAGTGCAGGGTTGAAAGAAAATCAACTCAAAATATTTTGCAAAAAATGAGAAAAAGTGGTCTTGGAATAAGGCCTACCTGGCACCGCGCTGTAGGGGTCTTGATAGAGTGGTTCTAGACTAGCACCAATTCTCGCCAATAGGACTCAGGTGGTGGCACTGCGTGCTGCTAACTAAGTTCAGGCGGTGGCATCACTTCTCGCCAACTACATAAGAGTTATTCCCTGTATAAATTCAAAACACAAAGGAGAACGATAGATCAAGTCAGAAAAAGATCAGATTAAGGTAAAAATTGATAGATTGAGATAAAAAAGAGCATAAAAGGTCGAAATAACTCATATCTAGACAGATCTGGAAGTTTCAAACCAAAATTCACTGAGTCAAATAGCAGATATGACTAGAGAGAGTTGGAGATGGAGCCTAGATTTAGACAAGAGTTGAATAACTGAGGAAGATCAGATCAACTGATATATGATTCTAATCCCCAGCGGAGTCGCTAGATTTGTAAACAGGAATATTTCACCTTCTGCAGATAGAAGCTGTTCCTCTGGTCTAAATGGTTTAGATCCAAAATAAATGAGTGAATGACAAAGGATGAAGACCCTCCCTGGATGTCATAAACACCTGGAATGCTGCTTCGATAGTGAAGCTGTGTACCTGCAATCAGATCAAACATGCAAACAAGTCAAAGCTACCGTAACACAATCTATTTATCAATGTCAGTGACTAAGGAATCCAACAACATTTACATGTGAAATCAAAACAATAGTAATGTGGGATGGAAATCAGTGTTGCATTAAGATGAATGGAGAAGTTTACAACCAATTAAGCCTTAGTGTTGACATGCATCTCCATGAAACCAATACTTCATCCCCATAAGCTCCAACTTTTCTCTCTATGCTCTCAAATTGCTTGGGCCAAGTGGTCATCCAACAACATAACAAAACCTCTATAGTTATCCCCCTCAACCATGGACATGATCTTGTATTTATAAGGCTTAATGGATAGGACTGGTTGTGATATTTGTGGATGAGGTGGCCTCTAAGATCCTATGATGGGGGATCTCAAGCTCAAACGATCCACAATGATAGGGATAAGGGAGGACATGAGGCTCATGATCTAGAAGCCTAGAGAAACTTCTCTTTTTCCCATTTTACCCAGGGTACTGATTTTCTCCTCTTATGACAGAGTGGTTCAGGTTAGAAACACTTATGTACCAAAGGCCATTGGCAGTGGCACCGCTTATGGATAACATGATGCAGGTGGTGCAATCAAGGTATCGCTCATGGTTAACGAGAAAGTGTAGTGCTGAGTATTTTCATGAAAGATTGACAAACAACATGGGTTTCCACTTCAAGTGCTGGGATTAAGGGAAAATATGTAAGTCAAAGGTCTCATCACATGGTGGTGATAGGATTTGGGTGTAACAATTTCTAAATTTGCAGAGTTTGGGTTTAATAGGTCATTGCTGATGAAATATGTTCTGAATTTCTAAATTTGTAGGGATTGGGTTTAAGAGTGTTTTCTTGATAACAAAGAAGCCTTAGATATTCAGCAATGGATACAAGATAAGGTTTAATTATATACCTCCACCTGGATCTAGAATTGGATATGTTGTTCCAGAGTGGATAGATGAAGAGCCAAGAATTGAAGACCTCCAAGAACTATTTGGTTGTAAACTTCCAAACACTATTATGATATTGCCTTTTTGGCTTGAAAAGGTTGATGCTGTGAAAGAACTACTCGATAATATTCATCCTGAAGTAATTTTATTTATGCCTAAAATAAGAAAGCTATATGTTTGTGAACATAATGAGGACTCTGCATAGAACAAGGTTAATGCAATCTATGTTTCTCGAGAAATAGAATTTCAAACTACCAAGAATGAACATCGTCAATCATTCACTCTACATCTTTCAGCACAAGAAAATGAAGATATAGAGAGTGAATGAAGTTATTATATGTGGAGGCATTGTTTTCTTGTATAAGAAAAAAACATGATAGAGGAAAGGAAAGACACAGACAAATGGGTAACAACATTGGATTTTCCGTTTAAGGAATGTCTCAATAGAGTTGGAAATAAGATAGCTGCTGATATTTATGCTTTTCTTCCTATAGAAATGGTCACTAAATTTCCCTCTGTAATTCAAGAAGATTTCTTACTTGCTACTTCTAGGGAGGGTATCATTTTTTACAGCAAGTAAAAAAAAGGAATACTCAACTGCATTCCATAAGATTTTTGTTTTTCCTTTATTTCCCTTTTGCGTAGTGTGGAATCCGCTCCTCCCATGTCCAAATTACATTTTTTCAAGTACTTACCAATTGATATCCCCTCTTTCCTGGGGCTAAGAGGATTCAGGGATTCCATTTAGACCCAACTGAAAGAAGAAGAGGTAATATTATGTGAGACTCATAGTGGTTATTGTATTCCTATACAAGCTCGCGGAATACTTCCGTCCTTTAGATAAATATTAGACAATGCATATGAAAGTGGCTTAGAGAGCACTAGTTTTCTATGGTCAACTAGGGTATCCACAATACATTCTTGCATGGAGAAAGATCAGTTTTCATGCATCTTGAAATTATTGTCGGTGAGATATGTGCCTTACTAGTGGTACTCCCATTGGATTCTTCACATCTCTAGTTGGGTTGCAAATCTATCAAAGGAAGTATATGTGCATCTTGTGTTTGTTCTTGCTGAATACTAGGAGAAAGGCATTTTGACTTCTCTCCAAAAATTTCCCCTCTTTGAGTTTGTTGGTTATAACAATAGAGTGGATTGGGCTAGTTTATCAAATATATATAATGGCCACAAACAATATTTTTACTCTAAAGAAGAACATATTTCATGGATGGGAAGATGGAGTGGGGAGTTTGTATGTGTTGCAAATTTCAAATTCATGCGCAGCGACACTCTAATGGCCATGATAAAATTGGATTCTTAAAGACTTTCAATGTTGCGAGGATGGTTAAATGGCTATCCTCAGATCACCGGGATTTTTGTATCAAGATTTAGTAAGAAACTTGTAGAACAAGTTAAGGTTTCTAAGAGTACTAAATTTTTTGTCACTGTTACTCAGCTTTTGTATTTTTCCTATTCCATGGACCATATTGACTGGACAGATTCTCATACATTATGTGCATATTTGCATTAATCAATGACTTTGGATATATAGTTAAGAGTTACAAAGAAAAACTTGTGGCAACATCCATAAGCAAGTGGGAAAAGCTATTTGGAAGAAATCCATGGGTTGAACATGAGTTTGTTACCCTGTCAAGGGCTTACCTAAAACCACCAACTTATGCTTATAGGTTGGAAGGGGAAGAATATCTTAAGCCATTTTTTATAAATGAGCTTCGAGTAGTAGATATTCCATTTCTAAGACCACTAGATGTTGCCTTTCCTAGATTTTCATCTTCTCTTGATAAAGAGAAAGCCATTTTTCTCCTAGAGTGGATATATTATTTGATAGTAAATTGTATTAAGACATTTCTTGAAGTATTCAAAAGAAGCATAGCTGAAGGACAATGGCTAAAAACACATAGGGGGTACCAATCTCCTAGCATGTATTTTTTATTCAATTTTGATTGGCAATCTACTAGTTTTCAGTTAAATGACCTTCCCTTCATTGATATTCGATTCTACAACAAACCCATTGACAAATTCAAGAGGGCCCTCCAATAGCTGGGAGTGACTGTTGAGTTTCGAAAGGGATGTGATTTTATCAACAAACATATCCAAATGCACATGGATATGCAAGGCATAACCAAGATTTACAAATATCTTCATCACTTTGAATGGAAACCTATCAACAATAACTCTATTAAAATTAGGAATCCGTTGGATGGTGGACTCAGGGGTGAATGGAAGGATTCAAAACAATGTCTAGTTCATGATGAACATGGATTCTTTCATCATAGATTATAAATCCTAGACAAATTCTATGAAGATAAATTACTTATTTTCTTTTCTTGTTCTCTTGCTGTGTCTCAGTATCCTACAATTGGACATTACTGTAGACTGTGGCTGGATTGCGTATCCACTGATCATCTAGTTTCTACAACAGAGTGCTGCTTAGTTTGGAGAAAAATAATAAAACAATGGACCAAATTATCTGAGAAAGTAAAGCAATGTCTTGGAAGAGGACCTCTTAAATTGCCATCTTACATAAGCATTGGATATATCCATCTAAGTACTCCAAATGAAATCTTCATTCCAAATGATTTGAAGTTGAAAGAGATTTTCATGGGAGCTTCTACAAGCCCAACATTTTCATGGCATCCTAACCCTTCTGACCCAAAGATACCATTGGATTCATTGTTCCCAATTTATATCCATCTTATACCTAAGATTATATCCCAAGCAATAGAAAATGTTGATATATATGTTTCAAATAACATCAGTTTGCAAAAGATTCCAACAGGAAAGGGGATGGTTAGAATACGACCCAGTGGAGTACAAGGCTAAGGAGGACTAATGGAGTCTGTTACCCCCCATTTCATATGGGTGTCCAGTAATGCATATGGGAAAAATTTATGTACTGTCCAAGGGGGTTTTGGGCCATTATCAGGGTCAAAAGAGTAGGTCTGAGCACTAGCAGTAACGTGACAACCACCTATGCAGCAGTTTTATGGGTGAAATTTAAGGTTTGCAGTATTCCTAATCAAACATATATGTTGATATACTATACAGAATCATGTTGAAGAATAATATGCAATCCTATTGCCATCAAAATGGTTTTCCTTACAACTGTTTAATCTTCGGGTGTCTTGACTTGATGATAAACTTAATCATCATGAAGTTCCTGCCTTGAGAATCTAGTCACGTTGAAGGAAATAATGTGTGTCCTAACTTATAAATAGGGTTGTCCTAAGGAATCTAGGAATTATAGTAGCCTTGAAAAGTAGCACTAATCAGAAGCACGTTCTTTAATAATTTAATAGGTCATTAATAATTCTGAGAACCCTTATGGATTCGACCGTAACCATACTCTGTTGTGGTAGTTAAAAAATAACACTTCTAGCGTTTCAATAATTCCCAAATCCATGAAGTGATCAAGCATCACAAAACATTAGTCGTTAACAACTTTTCATATGTCTACACTAGGTCTGCAAGTACAACAATCATAACTTGCAAGTAGTGCTGGAGCTTAATAACTGAAGAAATTAAGCAGTGAGAACCTCATTCACCTCCCAATCTCCATGCAACACTTTACCAAAACCACCTCTACATTACTACCTTAAAGGATAATCCTTATCACTGGATTGGAATTTGATTTCTCTAACCCTTTTTGATGTTTCCTATTTCACCTTGGCATGTTCCACTCACTATTGACAAGGCTAAATAATTTCATCAATGGAAAAAGATAATGAGAGTAATAGCATTCCACAAAACATCAGTGCAAAAGACAAAATAGAGATCCCAGAGTAACAAAATTCCACAGAACATGACATGACTGTCTCTGGTCAAATAAGGGTCTGTCATGGGTGAGGGTGAAAAAGGTGGAGTGCATGGCACCAAGTAGGTGGAGTGCATGCATATCCTTCATTTTTAGTCAACAATAATCCAACAATCATTGTTGATAGTCAATTTTGTTGGTAAAATGTTCACGTTCACTCAACAGTCCCTATGCCTTTCAGATATTTTTGACAGATGTATGATAAATCTCATGCCCAAATGCACTTTATAGATAATCTCTTCTGTAACATCATGTCATACTAAATTTCGTGAATGGTGAAAAAGGGCCTCCATGAAAATCAATAAGAAGATGATTAACCAATAGAACTAGGGTCATGGAAAAACACCTAATATCAAATTGTAGTTACAGTAATTGCTAAACGATGGTACTTAAGTTTATAATAATTTATTAAAGCATATTTTGGGTAAAGGAAAAGGACATCAAATAAGAAACTTTATAAATAACCTTATCAAGGGTGATAATGGCTATATTTGGATAACATTGATAGGTTTATCTAGGATGATGACGCTTTGGGAGTAAGCACCAACATATTCTAGATAAAACTGCTAGACCTGGAAGTCTTGAATTCATAAAAATACTAGTCACAGTATTATGCATTCAAACATAAATGGTTTATGGTTTTTGTACCATTTAATATGAAGGTTTTATTATGTTTAAAAGTTTTGAGTAAAATTACTTACCCTATATCAACATGTGGCTTTTCCGGCAAATAGTTTGCATCAATCCTTGGTGCCGCTGCAAACTACTCAGACATGACCTCCAATGTATTAATGCATATTCAACCAAAATATTGGATTATTATTGACCTCAGGAAGGACCTCAAATATATTAATTGAACTCCTTCTGCCAAAATATCAAATTCTTATTGAACTTTGTAACCAATATGATATACCTTTTGAGAAAAATTACTTACCTTATATCAACATCATATGGTTCCCAGCAAATAGTTTGCATCAATATTTGGTGCCACTGCAAACTATTCAAGCAGGACCTCCAAATCAACATTTGGCTTCCAACAAATAGTTTGCATCAATATTTTGTGCCACTACAAACTACTCAAGCAGGACCTCCAATGTATTAATGCATCTTCAACCAAACTATTGGATTCTTTAGCCAAAATATCAAATTCTTATTGAATTTTGTAACCTATATGATACAAAACTCTTATACTTATAAGTAATAGTCAGGGGGAGGGTGAAAATTTCTCATTAGAAAAATAAACTCTTGCATGTGTTAGTTAGATGAAGAAATCAACAAACCAAAAAGGCAACCTAATAACATAAAATATGAAAAAGGAAGAGCTAGAAGGGTTGTTTCAAAAGGAAAACAACAATCTATAGGATCTCAAGGCTCATCAAACTAAAAAGGAAATTCTAGAAGGGTTGTTTCAAATGGAAACCAACAATTTAATAGGATCTTATGGCTCAACTCTTGCAAATACAGAAAAAAAGTAACACAGATTTACAGAAAAAACTTGTTGCAACTAAGGAGTTGACGCAAATGGAGGAATGATAAAAAAGAAAATCAAGTGTCACTAAATGAAGAGCTTGAACTCCAACTTAGGGCTGCTCGAGGTGAACAACCATGTCAGTGATGTAATCCCCTGTAAGTAATATCATGGAATCTTGAAACCCTAGATGTCAATCATAGGTTGGGTGATTGCAAATGGAGGGTCAGATATTACATATGTATGTATAGAATGCCATAAATATTACAAAAACACTATTGCACAGTCTAGTAAAAATATATGATGCTCTTGCAGAACAAGGAACCACTCAGAGTTATGTTAGAAGTATCTTGTCAACCATTTTTGTGTGTTCCTTTTTACAAACCTAGTGGAGTAAGCACTATACTCCACTATCATGAAAAATTTAAATCCTATCAGATGCCAATCATAGGTAATTGGGTGATTGTGGATGGAGGATTGTATGTAATGTATGTATGTATAGAGTGTCATTAATATAATTGCATAAAATATCTGCACAAAAGATCATGTGTTTATAAAAAAAAAACAGTGATAATAAGATTCAGAACATCTGGTCAAGCCCTCAAGGCTAGATTTAGGAAACCAAGAGACTTCTGCATGTCACTAATTTTATTAAAAAATAAATACAACAAAACCATGT